>VXBN01005160.1:146961-207836 GCA_013397395.1 Sinosuthora webbiana | reverse complement strand
TCTCTCTCTCTCTCTCCCTGTGGATTATATAAAAACTCATTTTCCAGAGCTCTGAGTCACTGCACCAGGACCTGGATCGGCCAAGGAGGCCTTTCCCTGCCTAAATGAGGCACCTGCAGGAGGTGCTTTAACTTTGGCCCGTTTTTTCCCCTCTCTTGGGGCTCTCCCACCATTTGTTTGGAAGGATCTGTGCTGCCTTCTGCCCTCCTCGAGTATTTCCCCTGCCTTTTCCCTCACACCATGAATTTTCTCCCCTTTTTCCCTGTTTATTTGTCCAGACCCAACACAGTGCCTCCACGCCAAAGCAAGAGACAGGATGGACTCAAGAGATCAAAGCAACACCCTCACTGGGTGTAAAAACCTTCTGGAAGCTATGGAAAGGGACAAGAGCTTTTTCCAAAGCTGACTGCTGCTTCCTTGTCACGGAGCCAACCCATGGCTCCAATTTGATCCACTTTAATTTTCCTGTATGGATAATGATAAGTTTACTTCAGAGAGGTGACTCAGCTTCCTTGGGGATTTTTTCTTTTTTTTTTTTCCCCCCAGTCTTCCTCAGTCTTACTCCTCACTTGGTGTCCCTGCTCCAGGCCTTCCTCCAGGCTGTGATCCCGAACTGCAGGAGACACCCTCTCCATGCTGGATCCTTGAGTGATGCCTCAGAGTGCTTTCGAGTTTTGTAATCTGACCTATTGGGAAATAAATCTCTTTTCCGTGCTCTCCATGCACCGGGAAGAGAGAATGCTCCAGCATTCCAAGGTACCTAAGGACCATGGTACTGAGGAAGGCTTTCATGTCCTGGAGACAGCTCCAAGAAAACACAGAAAAATCCCATTTCCCACCCAAATTTCTCTCCTTGGTACATATTTGTTTGGATGTGCCGGGAATGTTTTAGCCTCACTGCTCCTTCAAAGTCCAAGTCAAAGTTGACTTGTGTTGATCCTCTTCCCAGAAGATTTATTCACGTAGGAGTGAAATGGATGTTGGAAAAGTCAACAAAGCCAGGTTGGATGGGGCTTGGAGAAATCTGGGATAGTGGAAGGCGTCCCTGCCCATGGCATGAGGTTGGGCCAAGGTGATTTTTAAGGTCCCTTCCTACCACCCCAAGTCTACAATTTTATGGAAATCAACGGGAGCAGGGGTATGGAAGGGGAAGGGAATAAACACAACAAGTTTATGGGATAAATTAAACCAAAAATAAGGGAAAAAAAAGGTTTTTTTCCTTTAGCCTTCAAGCAAAATGCCAGCCAGGGGCCACACCCACTAACGAGGGAGAAAAACCTGTTTATGCAATGCTGGGGCAAAGGACCAAGCTGTCCTGTGTGAAGCACAAGGCTCAGTTTGATCATCACCATGTCCCCGCTGATCTCACCAACCTCCCAAACCCAGGGAACGTCTGTCTGCACTCGGGGCCTAAACAACTCTGGAATTTTCCACCTGATGACGTCATTCCGAGAGCGGGTCAGGAGGGCCCAAAGAAAGTGCCAGACAATCACACGGATCTGGAAACCATCCAGGGTTGGAATGATTCATGTTAGAAACTGACAGAAATACCCTGCTGATGGCTACACGCAGGGAATTGCCAGTTTAAGTTATTCCATAATTGCCAGAAAAAAAAAGCGGGGTTTGACAATATTTTCTTTTCTGCTGCCCAGGACTAATCTTGTTTTAGAAGAAGCTCTGTGGACTTGGCAGCTCGAGCTCTTACAAGACGCATCTCGAATGAGGGTCTCCGTTCCCAGACTTGCCAGGAACAGATTTTAAGGAATTCAGGGGAGAGGAGCAACGCAGGAGGAGTAAAAGCAGAAGGTTTGATTTAAGAGGAGAGGTTGGAAAAACGACACATTGAGGGATGGCTCTTTCCAGAGCAGAGCTGCAGTTCCAGGGTGCCAATTTGTGGGCTTGGAAATGGAGGCCTGATTTCGAGAAACTGTAGGGCGTGGAGAAAAGCAGCTCCCCTAAAGAATCCCTGGATAGCAGCGAAACTTCATTAAGTCAAAACCGTACGAGGTATTTTGAGGATTACAAGCAAGGAAAGAGAGCAAGCAAAGGGGATTAACCAGAGGAAAATTGATAAAGAAATGAAGACCGACGCGAAAATTTGAGGAAAATCTCCCGTTTAACCAACCATTAGCTAATTTAATTTAGTGTAAAACACGCAGATTTTGAGGCAAACCAGCTTAGGCCAGCTCAGAGGCCGAGTCTGGAGCTGTTGAATAATTAAAGACAACGAACGAACGGTTCAAACCCCTGGAACATCACGTGCTCTCTATGCAAAGGGACTAGAAAAATTCATTCCTAGGACCAATCTCCCCGTAGCTCCGGGCTCTGCTTTCATCAGAGAAGGAAGGGAAGGAAGAAATTCAGAGGGGGAGAGAGCAGATCCCGGCTTCCCATCACTCACAGGACAGGAAGAGCAAGAAATGCGTGGCTGAAAGGGCTTTTCCCCCAAAGGTTCCAGCCCCGTTCCGAGGGCTCCGGCCTGGAAAACTCCCACATGAGCATTCCACACCCTCGGGTTTATTTCACGTCCACCCGCGAGGGAACCTGTAAAACTGCTGCTGTCGGGCTGGGGTATAAAACCTGCCCTCCAAACGGCTTCCCAGTCCTGCTGGGAGGATCTGCTGGAGATGAGGGCTCCTCTGGTCACCTTGCTGGCTGCTGTCCTCTGTGTGGAACAAGGTGAGCCTCTCATGCTGCTCCTGCTCTAGAAATATATTAAAAATATATTAAAATATATGTAAGGGTTGGGGGAAGATGGTGGCAATTTCCCACCTGGCAAAACTTTAGAGGGCTTTGTCACCCGACTTTGCAGTGTTGTGATGGTGTCACCAGTGTCCTTTTGCACCTCAGTGATTTGATGCAGAAATAAGGATCTGATGAATTGATTCTTCTTTCCAGCTCTGGTGGTGCTGGATGCCAGGTTAAGTCCACACTGTGGTCTTTGGGATCTTCCAAAAGGAGGCAAAGCTGGAAGTGATAAAAACCATAAAAAAATGGGTTTTTTTTCCTTAATAATTTCCAGTTTTGAGTGTTTTAGAGACTTTTCTGTCCTGCTGCTTCCTCCCTTGTGGTGGTTTGCCACGTGTCTTCCTGGGAAATGCAACACTGGGGATTTTTTGTAGATTAAATCAGCGGCAGAGGTGAAAGAGCTTTTCACAGTAAAGGCATCCCGCTCCCAAAGGGAAGGCTGAGTGTTGTCCTCCTTCTGGGAGTGAGACACACGTGTTGCTCCATCGCTCCCGGCACGTGGGAAGGATGACCAGAGTGCCAAAATTTCCCCCACACCTGATGGTTTCCCAGAAACCGTGATACGAATCTGGTTGAGAAAGAGGCATCTAATTAATCAATTATCGCTGATGTATCAACCCCCTACTCCTACATCCTTTGGAATGGTTCTCCAGCGTGCCTGGAAGAGCAGGACCTTTGGCCAGTTTGGGGTGTGGGAAAATGATTATTCAATTCTTAAAAAAAAAAAAAAAAAAAAAAAAAAAAAAAAAAAAAAAAAAAAAAAAAAAAAAAAAAAGGATCTATTGCCCACAATTCCTGATTGAAGCGACATAAGACGGACAGAAGAGCAGAATTTTCAAAGGCAGTGTCCTCAGTGTGACCCAGGATGGATTGGAAAGCTCACAGAGATCCAGGATCACAGGTTCACGGTGGGATTCCTTACTGGTGACATTTGACATTGGCAGCAGATTCCCAATGGATTAATGGACAGGCTTTTACACAGGACTTTTCTGTGGTCCAGCCTAGACCCAGAATAAAAGGTTGCAGCTTTATGGCCTAAAACTTGGACAAATTAAAATGTGGAAAATGACATTTGAGCCTTCTCAGGCATCCTGGGTCACATTCAAGACCCTAATGACCAAATTTTGGTTAAGATCTTGATCTCTAAGCTGACCAAAGAGGGTCTTTCACCTTCTCCATCCATAAACTCACTGTTACGGATATTTTGTGTCCAGCAAAAATCATAAAAGGTCTTGATCCTTTTCACAGAATCACATTAGGGGGGAAAAGATCTCTAAGATCTTCACGTCCCTGCTGCAGTGTTGGACAAGACCAGGCAGATATTTGCTTAAGGTGTCCCCGAAAGTTTCCAACAAGGAAGATTCCACAGCCTGGAATTGCTCAGAGACTCTCAACCCTTTTAGGAATTTAGTTTTAATATCTTTTAACATCTGTTTTTGTACCGTTCTCCCATATTTCTACCACGGGACACATAAAATATTTTATCACTTTCTTCTCTGCTGTGTCTTTTTTTATTGCGCGAAGAAGATTCCTGTGGCTTTCCTCGGCATATTCTCATTTTCAACACACAAACTAAACCCTTCCAACCCTTTTGACGAGGTCACACTTCCCAGATCTCTGGCCTTTTCTCCTCCCTCTCCTCTGGTCCCTCTCCAAATGCTCTGCATATTTCTGGAAGTGCTGCAGAGAGATTTGGGCACCGGGGCTCCAGCTGAGGCCTTGCCAGGGTGGAAAGGCCACTCTGAATATCCTGCACATGACATTTCTGCCCGTGTCCCCTTGGGTGACGCCTGTTTCCACGGCTGGAATGTGGCACTGTTGGCTCCTGTTGTTGTCACTGTTGTTCTGAATTGTAACTGAACCAGCTCTTTGTCACCCTACATTTAAGTGCCTTACGTTTTACGTATTGTAATTTATTTCTCTTTATTTAATTGCATCCACTCTTCATTTTCGCTCTTTTATTGCATCCATCCGTCAAAACCACTTGAAATCACAGAATCATGGGATGGTTTGGGTTGAAAGGGACCTTAAAGATCATCCCATTCCAACCCCTGCCACAGGCAGGGACACCTTCCAGTATTCCAGGCTGCTCCAAGCTCCATCCAACCTGGCCTTGGACACTTCCAGGGATCCAGGGGAAGCCACAGCTTCTCTGGGCAACCTGTGCCAGGGCCTCCCCACCCTCACAGGGAAAAACTCCTTCCATTGCTCCAGCTGGTTTGACCAATAATCCTTGGGAATTACCCTCTGAGGGTGTTTTCATGCCTGGCTTTGCACCCATTCCCTGGAATTTCCAGCAGCTCGTGTTTCCTGGGCTTGCTCGAGAACAACGTCATTCAAAGGTTGTACCAAAAATTCCTTAAAACTTCCTTGAGTCTCCTCTACTCTGCACATGAAAATTCAACTTCTTGCAGAGGCGAATGAAGCAAAAAAAAGACGGCACAGAATCAACAGCTGATGTCTTTTTTCCTCCCTTTCTATCAGAAACTTCTCGTTTCACGGTGTGACCTCCGCCGTCCTTCCACGTTCTCACTGCCAACTTCTTATCGGGCAAAAGTGCGCTCTCAGGGACGTGTCCTTTAGTTGCTTTTGCCCTTTCCAAAGTGACAGACTGGCCCCAGACTTAGCAGGAACTCGGCCAGCATTTGGCTTTGCTTCCCTCCAAAAATCAGCTTTGCTTTCAAAGGGACTCAATCACAAAACCCCCATGCTTCGCTCTGGGTGATTTCACGAGCTCTGAACTCAACCACTGCTATAAAACCTCAGTCTGCCCGGCTGGGGAGTGCTCTGCACACATTTTGGGGTGTTTTATCACCCAGATCCTGTTTTTGCCCTTCTTCCTTTGTTCTACTACTTTCCAGAGGTCTGGCCTACAACATTGTGGTTTTGAGGACAGGCAGACGCATTCTTGACAGGAAACTCGACTCATCGCTGCGTGACCTTCCTGCCAGTCATCCGCCACTGCTGCAGATGTAGGGATTGCCTCGCCAAATCTGCCTTTAGCACTTAAACCGAGCTTTTGGTTAGGATTTTCCATTCATTCCCAATTTTAGGCTAAAAACAGGAGTCTGAGGGCTCTCACCAGACTTCCTGGAAATGAGGTTTGGCCAGTTCAGTGATGTCCAAGCACAAAAAAAAAAAAAGAGATGTGACAGCAGTCTCTGAGCCAGATGAAAGAGAAGGAGGACACTGGGCATTGTCCACCTCCTAGAAACACACCAGGGGCATCTTTAAATTCTCTTTGCCAAGATAATTTAAATTCTCCAGCCCAGGAGAAGCTCTGAGCAGTAATTGGCAATTCCCGTGGCCGAGCCCTCAGGACTGAGCTGCTCTGGCTCGGCCATAATCTCCTTCATAAAAGCCCCCAAATCCTTGAATTCCACTCACATCCCTTGCTCCTGGGGATTGCAAACAGATCGATAACACTTCTCAGCCTGAGCCAGAGGAGACAGAGAGGGATTTAGCGCTGCTGCCATGGGTCAGGAGATAAAGAAAGCCACTGGTCATTCCCACAAAAAACATTCCTCAGGCTGTAATGAGGGAAATGGAGATCCCTGCACTGGAGTTTTTTGTGTTTTTTTTTTTTAAACCTTGTAATGTGCTTTTTCCCATGTTTTTTTCCTCCCCCCCAGTTTATCCATTCATGTGCTACACCTGCCAAGACCAGGAGTCCAACAAGGACTGTTTGACCATTTCCATGTGTAAGGAGGAGGACAAACACTGCGTGACCATCCGGAAGGACGTTGGGACAAGTAGGTTTGGGAAAAACACCTTGTTTGTTTTGTAGGAGAGCAGTCCCAGGAATGGGATTCCATCCCAGTACGGAAACAACAGGCCTTGATGACCAGCTCTGAGGAGACACTGACCTTGTGGCTCCCTACTGCAGTTTCCAGACACACTTGATATTCCTGCTGGGAATTAGGGAAATGATGAGGACACACAGAGCAGCACCAGGGAGCGGGTTCACACCTGCAGCTGTGCTTGTTTCACTCCCAGAACTGTTTTGAGGGAGTTTTTTGTGCAAACCTCACCATGGCTGACTCCCTGTGCCAAGCAAAATCCTTCAGGTCTGTCCTTGGGGGGGAGCCTCTGCGCCCTCGAAAACCTCCACATGCTCTTATCCCAAATCTCAGGGCATGCAGGATGTTTCCCCTGTGTTTATGTTGTAGGAAAAACCATCCTGGTGGGAACGACCCAGCCTGAGCCTCACTTCAGCCAGCTGTAACTGAAAGCCACAGGGGCTAATTCCACATTAGGATTGACAAAACCTAAAAACATGGAGCCCAGAGATGTCCTGGCTGGACTTGATCTTAAAGGCCTTTTCCAACCTTGACAGTTCTAGGATTCTATGAGACCATGGCTGCCCCATGCCTGGAAGTGTCCAAGGCCAGGCTGGATGGGCCTCTGAGCAACCTGGTCTGGTGTCCCTGCCCATGGATGATTTTTAAGGCCCCTTCCAACCCAAACCACTCCATGATTCTATGATTAATCCCATGAAATTTGCCTTGAGGATTAAGTGCCTGGCCCTCCTTCACTCACCTAAACAGATTCAGCCACGAAAATATTTAAACAATGACTTTTCATCCACCTTTTTCTCTTTTCCCCTCCCACTTTTTTTTTTTTTTTGCCTGCACCAGAGCCCAACAAGCCTAAGTACATCATCTCCAAGATGTGCTCTCCAACGTGTCCAGCAACAGAGCAGCAACAAATCCAAAGCTCCCAGAACGTTTCCTGCTGTGAGAAACCCTTGTGCAACGTGAACGGAGTCAGCAGCAGGCAGAGCAGCCATGGGGTGATGTCCCTGGGTGTCCTGGCCGGCGTCACTTACATCTTTGCATACGGATTGTGACGGGTTTGGAAGAGCTCCCCGTGATGGGCGAAATAAAAATGTTGTTCTGGGAAAACTTCCGCTCTCCAAGATTCGTGTTTTGCGCTTGAGCTTCCCCTGGGATTTTCGAGAGAGCCTGAGTAAGCCAGGTGCTGAGCTCCCATTGATTTCCTGAGCCTGCTTGAATCCGAGGTGTCCCCAGACATCCGACTCACCGAAGAAAACAGATAGAAAACGGCCTTTTTGACGTGTTCAAGCTTCAAATCATTATTGCTCCGAGGAGATCCTTGCAGTCGTAGTTTTGTCTCTTACTTTCAAGGCTCTGTGAGGAATAACATCCCACCCTGCCTGAAACACAGGGAATGGCTGCACGGTTGTGTCAGCACAGGGGATGGTTGGGGAATTTGTTCACAGCGAGTTTGGTTATCAAACATCTCTTTAATAGCAGGTGGAAGTAAAGCTGATTCCTGGCAGTGTCGTGGACATTTCTCCAGCCTCGGTGGGGAGCAGTTCCTGGCTCCTCAGGCTCTTTCCTCCCGTTCCCATTTTGAAATGAGCTTCTCTCACCAGAGGAAAGGGGGAAAGGCAGAGAGGGAAATATGTGGCTGAGAGAGTGTAATAAACGATCAGCCAATTTAATCAATAAAAAAGAATTTACTGAAAAATTGAAATATAAATTCCGAGAAAGCCGCAAGCAAAAACAGTGCTGAGCCCGGGGGTGGCACTGGGTGAACTTTAGATTCGGTCTCTATCGCCCCGAACCTCCCTCTGTTCACGAATTCTGCCTTTGCAGGTTCTGTTTTTATAGAGTTTTTCCGGCCGGACAGGGGTTGCCTCATCCTTTTGTCCCTCTTGTTCTTCTAACATATTCATGTAGTCTCTCTCTTTTCTTGCTGCCAGTCTGTCGAAAAGTTTTCCGGGAAGGGATGAACGCTTGATTCGATTTTCGGGAATCTGGTATTGGGATGCACGCCCTTGACGGCGCAGATTGGCTTCTGATAGACACATATCGGGTGTTGATCACCGCGTCGTTGTCGGGCCCATCCTTGGAGGAGGCTCATCTCCTTTCGGTGCCCCCCTCCTTTCTATTGCAAATCAGTTTCTTCCCCTGTCCCCGACTGCACAGCTCCTGGAAACTTTAATTCTTAAGCATGAATTATTTTATACCATATAATTGCATTAAGCACGAATTACTCTACACCATATATTTACAGAGAGGAAAGGCAGTGGGAAGGCGGGAGGGAGGAGGGAAGGAATTGGGGGCAGCCCGCTGAGCTGGGAGCTGCTCTCACACTGCCTCCTCATGGACCTCATCCAGCTGGAAAAAGACATCCCCGTATCTATTCCCCTCTTTTATTTTTCCAGGGCCAAAACAACCCCACACAGCTGTCGCCAATCCCTGCCACTCGGAGATTGTGAGAGGCTTTCTACGGGCCCACGCTCCTGGCAGAGAAACCATCCATTGTTGCTGAGCTTTGTTTGGTTTTTGCCCTCCAAGCTCCCTGCTCCCTCCTGTCCCCGCGGGAGCTGCAGCTGAGGGGAGACAGAAAAGCTCTGTAGGAGGCCTGGGGGGTGTCACAGAGAGGAAGAAGAAGAAGGGCAGCCAGCCAGGGACTCACACAAACAGCTCAGAGCCTTCTTGGGTCACAGCCCCGGCTGCAAGCTCCCATTCCTGGAAAACACAAAGGGAAAAAAACAAAAAAAAAAAAAAGAGAAAAGAAAAATCTGGCAGCATCCCTAGCTCAGCTGTGTCCTGGGAGAAACCAGAGCTGGTCCAAACAATTGAAGGGTGTCGGGGTTTTTTTGTTGTGTTTGATGGTTAAATGAGATATTTTGCCCCGGAACTCTGCTGGGTTTTGGTTGCACGTGTGGAGGGATGTGGATTTTTGAGGCATTTCACGGTGCCAGGATTTCAGAGCCACTGGTTTTCCAGGAGGGCGAAAGATTCCGCATCAAACCTCATGTTTTGTGCTGTGAGCTCTGGATCTGGTGGCTGGTTTTAAATATTTTGTTTAACGGATGGAGGGGAAACGAAGGAAATGGAAGAGGTGACAGCACAGTGGTGGGCAGGGACAAGAGGACGCCGACACCCCACTGAGCAGATTTGGTGAGCTGTGCCTGGAGATGACAGGTGTCAAAAGACCAAACCAACAGCAGAACCTGACGCTGATTTTCTCTCACCAAAGACAACCTCAAACGGGAAGGAAAATTAGGGTGCGGAAGGGGAAGAACAGGTTTTTAAACCAAAAAGAAGGAAGAGATGTCCAGCTGCTGATTCTCAGCTGCTGGTGGGGCTGTGGTGGCTGTGCTGCACCCCAATTCCAGGAGCAAATCCTTCGGGAGAAGTCCTCCAGGAGCAAGTCCTCCATACCCTGCACAGCTTTTCCCCGCAGGACCTCGGGTGCTTTAAAAAAAAAAAAAACTCCCAAGAAAGTTGGGCTCCAGGCCAAAGCTGTTACTGTTTTACCACCTGTCATATCGGCAGGGGAAAGAGGAAATAGAAGGAGCAATTTATATCTCAACCAGGCTTCGCTGGACATGAGAAAGCGAAAAACTTGGTGGGACAGACCATCTGGAGGGGAAGGAACAAGTGGAGGGCTGAGATAAGTCCAGTGAGGGTGTGGGGAACCAGGATGGACGCGGTTCAGGAGGGAGAACAAACCTTATCCAGAGCTTTTGCTGACCCTTATTCCCAGCTCTTCCCCCACTTTCCAACTGCAGCAGTTTTAAGTGCTGCCAGAAGGTCAAATGAGAGTGGTTTCCTAGAATTGTCTACAAATTTGGAGGAACCCTTTCTCTTCCTGAAGTTTCTGGATGCCAAAGCAGCCGGATTGGCCAGGATTATCCCGACTGATCCTTTGGAGGTGAAGGGGATTGTGTTTACCAGGATTTACTCGTTGTCCTGTCCACCCACCTAGCTCCCTGACTGAAAGCTCCCGGTCGTGGGAGCTGAAGGTCATGGAAAAGTAAATCTGGAGGTGGGAATTCTGGATGGACTTTGTCAGCGCTGATCCTCTGAGTGGAAAACCGTTGGAATTCTTTCAAATAAAGAAGGAAGAGGGACAATTTAAAACCCTCCTCCTTGATTGGAGGTGAGGAATGGGCTGATTATGAGGTCACAGCTCCTTTTCCACACTGGTTCCTCCTCTCCCTGGGCTGGAGGAAGGTGCAGGTAGAAGATCAAGGCTTCTGTGGCTCAGCTTTAGGCAAAGCCTGAATCTCTTTTTTTTCTCCCATGGATTTAATCAATTACATTTCCCTTTCCCAGTGTGAGGTTTGGGTGCTGGTGCTCTCCAGGCTGAGCTGCCTGGGAGAAGAATTCCAGGCGATTCTTGGAGCTTCAGTGTAGGATGTTTTTTCCAACCCCACAACTTCGAGCTGCACTTGCAGAGTCAGGAGCTGTGTTTGTGCTCCCATGTGAGGAGTAAGAGGGAAAACAGGTGTGGGGACACAACCACATCAAACACAAGAGCAAGAGCCATTTTGCTGCCACAGATATTAATGAGATGAACTAATTAACACATCAAAAGTGAATAAAATTAGCGCTTTCGACATAAATATGCAAATCAGAGAGGGTTGCCAGCCAAAGTGGTGTCCAGGAAAACCGGGAAGAGAAATCCATCACAGCTACCAAACCCCCAGCCTGTTTCTCCTGCTCCTATTTTTTTTTTTTTCTTTTTTTTTTACAACAGGGAAATCTGGGTGTTTTGGGAGACTGGGTATCAACAAATCACAGACTCATTTAGGTTCTCCAAAATAATTGAGTCCAACCTGTGACCAACCCTCACCTTGTCAGCCAGAGCAGAGCACTTTCCATGAAGAAATGTGGAAACAATCCATTATTATAAAGGGCACAGGGGACACACAGGGCAGCCAACTCAGACTGGGGAAAAAAAAAAAAAAAAAGCTCTGAAACAGATCATCAAACAAAGATGTGGGGGCTACCAAGGAGGCAAGGGATGATCAGCAAGGATTTTGTGACAGGTGGGTGATATCCCTCCCTGTGACAAGACAGCAAAACCTGCGAGGGTAAAAAGTGGTACCTGTCACACAGCTCAGCCTCAATGAAGCTTTTGGCACGGTGTCACGTGGTGGGCTCAGGAGCACAACCAAGAAGACCCAGCTGGGCTGAAATCGCGAGTAAAATCGCAGCCAACAATTTGCTGTCAGGCTGGAACGATCCATTAAAAGGCTCCTCTTGGCTGTGGGAGGATGCGAAGTTTTAATTGCTGGTTTGGATGACGTATTGGACAAATAAATTCACTGAGCTCACGGGTGACGAGCTGAGACAACCTGCGAGCAGGAGAATTCTGGGTGATTCCAGTAAATTTAAGTGGTAGGCCGAGAAAAAGAGGGTGTAATTTAGGGAAGGAGCAGCACAAAGCTCTCCGGTTAATGCGGCAGAAATATGGGATGAGGGAATCTCCCTCGCGGCGATCTGGCAGGAAAAGGAGACGTGCTGGATCACAAGTTTAACACGTGTCAAACTTTGGGGGGAAAGAAAAAAAAAAAAGCGAAACAAAGCCTTGTTGGAATTCTGCACTCCGTGGAAAAAATCTTACACGTTGCACTGGGAAGTGTAAACTGGTGTGTGATGGGATGAGAACATTCCAGATCCTCCAAATGGAAGGCTCGGCCTGCTTTGTTCTTCCCATGTGTTGGGGTTCACACAGCAGCAAAGGGGATTTTAGGTAGGGTCAGAAGGAATTCCTGGCATCTGAAGTGGGGTGAAGAGCTGGAAAACTGCCTCCAGAAGCAGCAGCTTTAGCACCGTAATTAGGATTCATCAAAGCATGGAAAAATCTCTGGTCTCAGCATCTCCTTGGGGCTGGAGAATGAACTCATTCCTGGTGATTCCCATTCCTGCTTCTCTCTGTCACCTTTCTGTCACTCCCACGTGGAGCTGGGTCCCTCCACCAGAGCAGAATCGGGGTGCTCAGGGCTGGCTTTGCTTTATCACAGGATCATGGAATGTTTTGGCTTGGGAGGGACCTAAAAGACCTCGTTCTAACCACTCTGACCACCAGCAGGGACAACTTCCACGAGATCAGGTTGCTCCAAGACAAAAATTGAGCAGCAAAAGTGACCCAAAGCTCTTCCAAGTGATGCGGAAAGAGCTTCCACGTCGGAACTTTCACTCCAAAGGATTGAAATCTCAGGATTTGAGTCAACATTAAAGCAGTGCTGAGGCAGGAGGTGGAGAGAGCTCTGCACAGGAACGATGGTCTTCCCATTTTCCATCTGATTCCTTACTCGGGCAAGTCCTTGAATTTCACACAAAGAATTTTGGGTGCCAGGGGCACAACTTTCCTTGGCCCAGGAGAGGCAGGAACAGGCCCTGGCTCTGTGCCCAGCGCTCACAACAGCTCACCCGGGACCTGCCTGCAGCTCCAGGATGCAGAATTAGATGTTAATCAGCAATTAGATAACGAGCAGACCCCGCTCCTGGGAATGAGAAACTCCCTTCTGCAGTCACAGGAATAAAACTCCCTGCGAGATCCTTTGGGGAGAAGGGAGAGTTTCGGTAATATAAAAATCTTGGAGGAAGTCGGATTTTGCCTTTCGCACTCTTCCTTATGGATTTCCTTGGATCACAGGCACCGGTGTGGGTGTGCCCAGATCACCTGGCCCCGTGTCACTCCCGTGCCACCAGCAGCCAAAAGATGAAAGCCCCGCAATTCTCGTGTCTTTAAACCTGAGCACGAGGTGAAGGTAAAAGGTGAAAGGGAGAGCAAAAAAAAAAATCTGAATTTTGTAGTTGTTTTTTACAGTTTTTGGAGCGAAGACGCTGTCTTTGCTCACTATCTCTTTCGTTTTCTCCCTTTTAGATGAAATTCCTGAATATCCCAGCCCTTTTGTTTACTTTATCTGGGTGTTTTACGGGTCCCACCCCTGCTCTTAGTCCTCTGGAGTTCCCTATTCAAGGTCAGCACGCTCTTTCTCTGCTTTTGAATGGACGAAGGCACGGTGCTCCACGACAATCAGCAAATGCCTTTTCTTTTAACCTTTGCTCTGCTGGTTCTCCGGGTTCCTCCACGCCCTGGAACATTCCCATTCCTATGTTTTTTTTACACCGGATTTAGCATTTCCACTACTGTAATATATGTTACAAAACAGGTCGTGCAAAAGAATTAAAACTACGGTATTTCGTATAACCTAAGACAGTGACAGGGGGAGGAAAAAAAAAAACCAAAAAAACCCCCCAAAACCCCCCCCCCAAAAAAAAAACCTAACCAAACAAAAAAACCAAACAAAAAACAAAAACAAAAACCCACCCAAAAATACCCAAACCAAAAAAAAGGTGATTTGCATCAGGTGACAAAGATGAGACAATATCCATCGCCGAAGATGCTTATTCCAGAACAGAATCCCAGTAAGAAAATTAATTATTCACCCGTTCTGGGAAACTTTTCGTCAGACCAGCAGCAAGAGGGGAGAAATACATGAATATGCTGAAAGGATAAGATGAACAGAGGAGCCAGAAGACCCCCACTCGGCCAAGAAAAATGTTTAAATCAGCACCCTGCCAAAACAGAAGCTGTGAACTCCGGAGGTTTGAAGCTCTACACTTCAAACCTCGTTCACTCGATCTCCTGGCTCGGCACCGCGTTGCTTGTGGCTTTTCCAAAAATTGCGTTTTGAATATTCAATAAATTTTCTTTAATTATTAAATTGGCTAATTTGTTTATAACAACTACAAACCTCCACAAGTCTATATCACCTTGCCTGCAGCTTCAGCATATTTCTGTGCTGCCCCCTTGGAGCCTGGCGAATTCCTTGCCCATAGGAAAGCGCATTTTTTGGCGGGAGGATTAAGGGAAAGGACTGAAAAGCCTCTTCCCACCCCAAAAAAACCCCAGGAAATTGTGCAGGTGGTCCAGAACCTCTGATGGCACAAAAAACTCCAGGACTGGAAAAAAAAAAAAAAAAAACAAGCTATAAAACAGGTCCAGAGTTCACCCAGGAGATGGAATTAGGCCTGGAGACAGGGATAGACACCACATAGTTAAGGATTAGTGTTGGAGAAGAGAATCATGGAATATCCTGAGTTGGAAGAGCAAAAAAGGATCATCAGTTCCAACCCTAAAAGTCACAACCTGAGGCCAGAAGTAGATGGAGACAAACCAGCACATGGCCCAAGGTCCATCCAGGACAAGGGACACTTATGGGGCCTAAAAGGTTAAGCTTGAGCTTAAAGTGGGTTCCTGGAGCCATGGGCAGAGTCTGAGGAGGGCCCTGCTGAGGCTGCTCAGGGAAATTAAAGTTTCTGCCCGAGAAACAGGCTCTCCTGAAAGAGTCACAGTTGTTTTCCTGTCAGGACAAGCACGGCTGAGGGTGAGTCACGCAGACTTCGGAAGGAGGAAGCGTGAGAATTCCAACACCAGCTGAGCACCACCAGGCAGAAAATCCACTTTCACCTTAGGGTTGGGGAGAAAAGGGAAAAGGAAATGTGGATGTCAGCCAGAAGGGAAAGTTCGTCAGTCTGACAGGCAGATACTGACTGCAGGTTGTGGCTGGAGGCGGGCAGATGAAGGTTTTATTCCTTTATGTATTAAAAAATGTAATAAGTGAATAAATGTAATTTTTAAAAAATGTAAAAATAAATCTGGTTGGGCGTATTTATTTAGGGAATTTTCAGGAATCTCAGCAGCTACCTGAGGGAAATCCCAGGTGCTTCCCCCCAGGATGCAGCAGAGGTGGCAGAGGACCTGTTTGGCAACACAGACAGCAAAGAATAACCTGCAGCTTGGTTTGCCCACGGAAAAATCTACATCCAGAGCATCCCTGGATGCTCCAAATATGATCCTGAGGGTCTTCTGGGCAACTTTTGATCCAGAGAGATCAGGAAGGACTTCAGGAGGAGGAGCATCCAGGGTGGGATGATGAGGAAGGGCTGGGACATGGAGCCGGGCCTCATTCAGGGTGATGCGAGCAGGAATTCCAGGGATGATGATTCCCAGCTTCAGCATTCCATGGAGTGTCAGGGGCTGTGCCAGCACCTGGGCAAGGAGCACCTTCACGCCCAGACTACGTTGCAGCAAAGTTTTCCAGACAAAGAGAATTTTGGGGATGAGAGGAAGCAGCGAGGATGCAGATCCTGAGTTCCTGCTCTCTCGTGTCCTCCCAGCCCTCTGCCAAACAACCTCCACGTTTT
Organism: Sinosuthora webbiana; assembly: GCA_013397395.1. Taxonomy (NCBI): domain Eukaryota; kingdom Metazoa; phylum Chordata; class Aves; order Passeriformes; family Sylviidae; genus Sinosuthora; species Sinosuthora webbiana. The sequence goes on along the minus strand of VXBN01005160.1, from coordinate 192,105 downwards.
TGGCAGGTGAGGTAGGACTCTCCCACGGAGCAGTTCCAACCCTCTCTGGAAAAAATCTGAGCAATTCCCAACTCCAGAGTGTGATGGAATTACTGAAACAAAAAAAAAGGACTCTGTCCCCTTCCTGTGTCATCGGAGGAAAGCGGTTTGAGCAGTTCTGCTCCACTGACAGGGGGAAACGTCTCATTTGCAAATTCCTCCGGGGTTTTGGTGCCTCACGTGCACTGCCAGGCCCAGGAAGTCTCACACAAACCTTGAAACAGAAGCGTGGTGGGGAAGGAACCTCCACAGAAGCTGAGCAAGCTTTAATTGAACCCTGAATTTCAAGCTTTAACTCGAGTGCCTGCTCAACATCAAACCCTTGCAGGCCTAGATAATCTAGGTTTAATTTCTGCACCGTCTCTGCTGCCCCGACCCATCAAAGGACCTGTCACACTCATCATTTCCTGATTTTAACTGTACCCAATCCTCCCCAGCGTGCCACAACCATGAAATATTTGCCCTAGCACCGGTTTACCCTCTGATCCAGCCATTTCCTTATCTCCTTCTCCCTCAAGCATGTGTTTCGTAGCTGTCTCCGCCTTTCCCCAGCACAGGCCACATTCCTGGTGCTGGACACTACCCCTGCTGCCTTTCTTGCTTCACCCTTCTTTTTGTGAAGGAATATTTTTTTGGCCTTGCACTCACAGTATGAAGCCAATGGTTCAATAAAGTCGTCCACTGACCTCCAAACTTGCAGAAAGAGGCTGGAGCACTCAGGGCAGTGTGGGTTGGACTGGAAGAGAAATCTCTGCCAGCAGAGTTGCTGTGTTGAGCTCTGCAGTCTGTTCCACACCTTGGTGGGGGGTGGAGGTGGGAGATGAGCTTAGGCCAAAGAATATGAAATATCCTGAATTGGAAGGGACCCAAAAGGATCATCGAGTTCTCAGAAGGGCTTTGCTTCCTTACCTGGTGCAATTCCCACCACAGAAAGCCGGTCCCTGGTGGCTCTGGTCACCTCTTCCTCCTGCAGCACCCTGTCATTAGTGCTGTTCCCGCCCAGACATTCCAGCAGTGTCAGGGATGACTCCAGATCCGGTGCTGGGTTGTGACCTCTGTGACTCTGAGGTCTCTTCCTTATCTCTTCCTTCTTATCAGCAGACAGGCCCTCTCCAGGAAAAAAAATGGGGCTGATAATGTTAAATTTGAGTGTGGGAGAAATCCGGGAAGCTGCAGATCCCTGTACTGCTCTCTTGGGGATGAGGAGAGTGTATCATAAAACCCCAGTTCTGGGTTAGAAAAGACCTTAAAGGTCACCCAGTTCCAGCCCCCCTGCCATGGGCAGGGACACCTTCCACTGCCCCAGGTTGCTCCAAGCCCCATGCAACCTGGCCTGGAACACTTCCAGGGATGGGGCAGCCACGACTTTTCCGGGAAACCTGCGCCAGGGCCTCACCACCCTCACAGGGAAGAATTCCTTCCCAATATCCAACCAAAATCTACTTCCTTGGCCTGTGTAATAAACGATCAGCCAATTTAATCAATAAAAAAGAATTTACTGAAAAATTGAAATATAAATGCCAAAGAAAGCCACAAGCAATAACAGTGCCGAGCCCGGGGTCAGCACTGGGTGAACTTTAGATTCAGTCCTTATTGCCCCGAACCTCCTTCTGTCCACGGATTCTCCCTTCGCTGGGTCCGTTTTTATATAATTTTTCGGCTGGACAGGGGTTGCCTCATTCTTTTTGTCTCTCTTGTTCTTCTGGCATATTCATGTAGTCTCTTTTCTTGCTGCCGGTCCATCGAAAAGTTGAAAAGTTTTCCGGGACGGGATGAACACTTGATTCGATTTTCGGGAATCTGGTATTGGGATGCATGCCCTTGACGGCGCAGATTGGCTTCTGATAGACACATATCGGGTGCTGATCACCGCGTCGTTGTCGGGCCCATCCTTGGAGGAGGCTCATCTCCTTTCGGTGCCCCCCTCCTTTCTATTGCAAATCAGTTTCTTCCCCTGTCCCCGACTGCACAGCTCCTGGAAACTTTAATTCTTAAGCACGAATTATTTTATACCAAATATCACAGCCTGTATGAAACAGGGGTTTCGCATGTGTGTCTGAATTACATTTTCTCAAGTTACCACAAAGCTGAAACTTCCCATTTTTTTTTTTTTTTAGTATTTGGTTTGCCCCAGCAGCCTGTTCCAGCGGAAGATGTGAGACCACAGAAACTGCTCGGAAGTCAGTTCCTGCTGGAATACCTGGCAGTGACAAATAAAGCTGAGCCACAGGAAAGAAAAGGGAAGCTGGGGTTTGCAGGCATGGGTTTGCTTCCCAAGCAGAGTGCTCTGAATGCCTCCGACAAGACAGGAGCCGGAATTTCTCCTGACAGATGCATTCGCCAAAGAAATGCTGACTCGGCAGAATTAAACCCATCTGTGGCACAGAGTTTGTCAAGCCTGCTTGTTTCCTGCTGGCTCACCAGCCTTATCCTCCATTCCCAGGCTTTCGTGACAGCCCGTTTCACAGGGGCCCTCCCCCACTTCTCCTCCTGCAGCTCGTCTCCTAGAGGATTTAGTTATTTCCATGGGACCTACTGAATTTGGGACACTCCAGCATCAGGGGACTTATTTACAGTCTGAAGACTCATCCCGCCAAGCAACCCAGGCTGTCCCATGCCACCCCAGCTGCTGGGCTCTTCGAGCTTCCCAATCCTGTATGTCTAATCCAATTTAGGCTCTGGTCAACAGATGGGGGAGTTGGTTCTTCATGCGCTCGGATCTCGAGTGGGGGCTGTGCGTGCAGAGGGGTCAGACCTGGAGAGGGGGTGTTGCATGCAGGGACAGGTTCTGTGTTCGGGGGAGTCTCGCCTGCAGGAGATGGATGCGGGGAGCCCTGGATACAGGGAACGTGTGTGTGTACAGGGTGATTTGGAACGCGTGGAGGAGGATGTGTGAGTACTCAGGCGATCTGTGAGAGGAGATGCACGGAGGAGGGAAGGGAAGCAGGATACCAGCAGGTCCTGTAGGTAGAGGGAGTCAGAGAATCGCGGAATCCCAGAATAACCGGAGTTGGAAAGACGGCACTTTGATGAGTGGGGTCCAGCATACAGGCAGCCCCCTACTCCCGTCTCTCCCTTCAGGGTAACCGAGGGGACCCGAAAGGGGGCTGGAACAAGGCTCCTGGGGCACGGGTAAGGGAAAGCTGGCTCTGTTCCCCCTCGGCCAGCCGCTGCCATGCCGACACGCTGCTCTCAAGGCCCCTTTCCCGGCCCCGGTTCTCCCCAGCGGGGAAACGAAACGAGGCGTGGCCGGGGAGGCGGAGGGGGGAGGCGGCGCGGGGGCCGGGTCCGGCCCGCGGGGCGGAGCCGCCGGCCTTTCCCCACCCCCGGCGCCCGGCCCTGCCGCCAGCCCCGAGCTCCTCCAGCCGCCCTGCGCATCTCCCCGGCCACATCGTCCGCACCATGAAGGCGCTCCTGCTCGCTGTGCTGGCCGCGGTGCTGTGCGTGGAGAGAGGTAAGGCAAGGGGATGGCCCCGCCACCATCGCCTCCCCCGCAGGTCCCCCGGCCCCTCGCCAGAAAGCAAATTGGGGGTTGGGGGGAGTGATGCGTGTGGCAGGGTAGGCTGTGGAAGTTGGAGGTTCGTAGGGGATAGAAGGGTTGAAAAGGGGTTGGGGGCACAGCGCTGAGCCGCGTTATGGTTCGGAGCGGGATGCGGGGGTGTTTTTCCCGAGACCTGCCTGGCAGCAGTGTCCCTCCTGAAAGCAGGAACTTCGCGGCTTCCCCGCCTGTGTGCATAGGTGAGCATCTCCGGCTGTGCGGGTGGATATCCTGGAGCTTTTCCCAGTTGCGGCTCGAACAAAGAGCAGGGCCGGCTCCGCTCCCCTTTTTCGGCGCGGCCAGCCGGGATAACGGCGCTGGGATGGGCTGAGATGCAGCCGAGAGGAAAAGGAGGGTGGAGGGGAGAGGCAGCCCAGCCTCGGCAATGGCTGATGGAGCAAAGTCAGGGCAGAGCCACTCGTGACTGTGGCCCCTGCTGCCCCCTCCGAGCATCCTTCGGGGCCGCCTGCGGTGGCCGGTGCGGGGCGCGGTGACCCCCTGAGGGACAATGCCCTGTGGTGGGGCGCATCCTGGGGCTGCCGCCGAACCTGGGGGAGAACGCGGTTCCTGTTGCTGTGTGTGCTAAACTGCCAAGTTGCCCAAGTCGCAGGGGCCTGCCGCTCCCCTCCTTTTCCCCACCGAGTCCGTTCCTCACTATCCAAACTCCTCGGGGCCGTGCAGAAGAACCACGTATTGTTCCCATATGTCGCTGCTTGGAGGAGCCGAACAAAGAGCGAACGGGGAAGTTCTGAGCTCTGCCAGCCCCTGCTCGGCAAGCGGGGTCCCTTCTTGTTTTCCTGAGGGCACCGCTGAGATGGAACTGGCTGTTTGCTGCCCTTCCCATTCCCCCCTCCCAGTGGGATCCTGGAAGCAACTGGCGATTGAAGCGTGGAGTCTCGGGCAGAGCCCAGCTGGCTTGTGCTCACTTCCAGCTGGGAGGATGGGAGGGCCAGGCCAAGGCAGTGAAGGGTTTCGTTCACCCCCAAAAAACCCCACAAGCCTTTCAGCTTTAAAAGTAAGTTTTTTTTTTTATCCAGGCAAAAGGGTTTGTTGCAGGTGGTTTTATCCCCAAACACTTCCAGCGTATCCGGGGGGGATTTCACAGAAGAGCTTTACCCCCTGCTCGAAGATCTTGCCTGTGGATCTTGATAAGGATTTTGCCTAAGAGAATGGAAAAAGCAGCATCGGGGCTGAATGGAAAAGCTGCCGAAGCAACAGCGTTTTCCTGGTGCTGCCGAGCTCCAGAGTGGGCTTTTAAAGCGTTTTTTTTTTTTCCCCCTGTCTTTGCGAGAATGATTCAAGCCCTTATCTGAAGGAATTCCCCCCAAATGCCCTGCTCTGTTTTGGGAGCTCTTTGTTCCTCTGAGAAGCCAAGCAGCAAACAAATAAACACATAAATTCTTCCAATGGTGAAAACAAGGCTTCTCTTTTGCATTGTTCAGTCTTGGGATTTTTCTTCCCCTCTTTTCTCGTAACCTTGAGCTCAAACTCTTTGCTCCATCTACAGCTGCATGGAATTAATTCTGCCACCCCTCTTGTGCCTTTTGTCTAAACCACTCAGCCTGTTTGTGCTCTCCTAACTCTGCAGTGGGTGTTTTTTTGGGGGCAGGAAGGGTCCAAATATTTCCTTTCTTAAACTCTGCCTCTCCTGGAAGGATTTTTTTTTTTTTCTGTTAAGACAAGGGGTAGTGGGTAGGTGTGACGATGAAAAACACGGGGACAGGTAGGAGAGATGCAGTGGCAGGAGCAGGGATTGAGTCACGTGGCAGAGGATTTCATGCCCAACAGCACTTTCATGTCGTGCCCAGAAGATTTCTGGTGTGTTTGTTCATGGAACCTTTAATGAACAGCATTGCACCACTCAGCGCCTTCAGTGCAGTGAAGCAAATACGTGTGGGGACATCTGTCCTGCCAGAGTGCCCACAGGAAGCCTGTAATCCACTTCATTCCCGATTGCTGGAGATTCCTGGGATGAGTCAGTTTGCCCCCGGGGCGGGGTGGCTGTGAGGTGAGGAGTTTGGGACGGGTCACCTGAGAGCGGGGAGCAGAGCTTCACTCCCACGTGGAGTCATGGCCAACCCAGCGAGGGGCAGTGACTCAGTGGCCGGTCCCAGTCCTCCTCCCCTGTCTCCTAAATGCGGAGATCCACTGAGGAATCTCTCCTGGAGGTTTTGACTCAGCTGGTGGCCCTGTAATCCCGGTGCTGTGGGCTGTGGTGGCTGCGTTGGCGTGCTCAGGTAACCTGGGTTTGTTCTGGGGATCCTTGCCAGAGTAAGGATCCTTGGAGGATCCGTGAGCCAGCCCAGGAAATTCCTGCTAGGGGGGTTGTGGCGTTGGCTTCCACTCCAAAGCAGAGATTTGGCTGCTCTGCTGTGACATTCAGGGTCTCCCACTAACGCACTTTAATCTGTTTCTCTGAGATTATATTTTGTTTTCTTTCCCCTCCTCAGCTGTGGCTGCTCAGAAGTCATTCCTCTGAGAGCAATTGTTTGTTTTTTTTTTCTCTCATTTTTCTTGTAGAAACCTTTTATTTTCCTGAGAGAAGCAGGAATGAGAAGAACCTTGAGATGTGCTGCAGTCCTATGGCGGGGTGGGACAGATGCTGAGCAATATTTGTCCAAATAATTAATTCTTCAAAATATCCACATCAGGAACTGCTGAGCCTCAGGGAGCTCTCCCAGGGCTTCCCCTGCTTCACTTCCTTAGGAAAATAGTCCAAGGGGGTCTGCAAGGAGAGGGATTTTTTTTTTTTTACAAGGATAGGACAAGCAGGAATGGCTTCAAACTGAAAGAGAGTAGGTTTAGATTGGATTTGGGAAGAAATTCTTCTCCCCTGTGAGGGTGGGGAGGCCCTGGCACAGGTTTCCCACAGAAGCTGTGGCTGCCTCATCCCTGGATGTGTCCAAGGCCAGGTTGGATGGGGCTTGGAGCAACCTGGGATAGTGGAAGCTGTCCCTGCCCACAGCAGGGGGTTGGAACTGAATGATCCTGGAGCTCCTTTCCAACCCAAACCATTCCATGATGCTTTGATGATCCATTTGTGGTGGTGCTGAAGGAGGTGGGAGCAGGAGTGGGGCTGCCTCGCACTTCCCACCCTGAATCAGCCCCCGCTCTTCATCCTGTAAGTACAGAAAGGGAAAGGCAGTGCCTCGTGGAAGGGCTGCCTGGGAGCTCCAAAATCCCGGGTCCGTGGAACATCGGGAGCAGACCTGATCTGTCTGCATATGTAGGTCAACAAACTGCAGTGTGGATATGATGCTCTTGTGTGTAAAATACAGAGATCAAAGTGCCCATGGCCCTGCTGAGTCTCTGGTCCAGGCTGTCTCCACAACCATTCCCTGCCCCAAATGCTGTTTTCCAGTCATTCCTCTTTGTGAGGGATGAGGGATGGGAGCCAGCTAGTCCGTCCTGCTGCTGTGGGATAAGCCGTAAATGGCCTCAAGTTGCTCCAGGGGAGGTTCAGTTTGGAAATGAGAAAAAAATTCCTTTGCTGGTCAAATTTTGGAACAGTGGTGGAATCACCATCCCTAGAGCTGTTCAAAAAATTGTGCAGCTGTGTTGCCCAAAGGCTTGGTTTAGTGGTGAATTTGGCAGCGCTGGGTTAATGGTTGGATTCAAAGATCTTAGAGGTATTTTCCTGAAATGATTCCGTGATTCTATAATTTCAGGGGACCTGCCGGTCTTGCAGGTGCTTTCTGCAGCTGACAAAATCCTTTCCACCACGTGCTCCAGCTCAAGCGTGGCCTGATCTTGGTGCCCAAAGCTGGATCAGGGGAGGTTTGAACTTGTGGTCACACCTGGAGCATTTCCCATCAGTGACACAGAATCGTAAAATCAGAATGGTTTCGCTTGGAAGGGACCTGAAGGTCATCCAGTTCCAACCCCCCTGCCCCAGGCCAGGGACACCATGTCCGTGATGGCTGAGCTGAACCAGCCCAAACCTCAAAAATTCACCTCTGGGGTTTGGTTTCAGGTTGGCAGCTGTAGCTCGGACACATTCTTGGTGCACACGAGGGTGACAGAAAGTGCCAGGCTGTGGTTGTCTCAGCTTTAGCTGATAAGAGCTTGAAATGCCTCCCTGAGGCTTGAACCCTTCGCTTGCCCAATTTTTTTTGGGGGGGGGGAGGAAAAAAAACCCCTCTTGCAGGTTGATAAAAGTGAAACAGAAAACGTGGCTGTGGGCAGACGCGAGACGTCCCGTGGGACAGAGGTGGGGACCTCCAAGTGAGGACATCTTCCCACCAGCTTCTAAATGAGCTTTTCCTTTTCCCTTGCAGCCCACACGCTCATCTGCTTTTCCTGCTCGGATGCCTCCTCCAACTGGGCCTGCCTGAAGCCTGTCAAGTGCGGGGAGAATGAAAACCACTGCGTGACGACGTACGTCGGCGTGGGGCTCGGTGAGTGGTGACAGCACCTCCTCCTGTCCCCTCCTGGCTTCTCCCCTGGGTCACCTGCTGAGCTGCGGCGAGGCTTCGCCTTCTCCTGGCTGGGGGAGGAAAAAAAAAAAAAAAAAGGGAAAGTTCTGCTTAGCAACTGGAGTGTCGGACCATCCCACGGGAATTCTTAGGAGGGACTCGCTGCCAGGAGGAGTCACGTTAGAGCCCGCGTGCCTGCTCCGATGCCCGCCAGTCCGGGGGGAATTTCAGGCTGGGGGCGGGGAGTTTGCTGATGAATAAGTGAAAGCGTGGAGGATGCTGCAGGCTCCCCGTGTGGGAAGCTCCAGGGTTGCTGTTCCTGCTGATTTTTTTTTGCCTGGTGTTTGGGTTCCTAGCGTCCCCGAGTCCCACCTTTGCTTCGCTTTCCGTGGACGAGGCGGGAAGGGAGGGGTTTGCGGGTTTCCTTCCTGAGTGCCTGGAGAGATCTGGGGGGGATCTGTCCTTCCCAGCTGCTGCTCTGAGGGAGGCAGGATGCTCTGGCAGATCTCCTGGTGCCTTTGCAGGAACCAGAGCCCATCTTGGCTCTCCCTGGCAGGAGGAGGGGGAATTTCACGCCCAAATCTGCAGCGTGGGTGGGTCAGATGTGCACAAACAGAGACTGGAAGCTTTTATAAACTTCCCTCCCTAGCCCAGTGCTCATGGTTTTCTCTTTCCTGCCTCTTAACGTGGGCTGTGCCTCTGTGGAAATGCAGACTTGGCTCCCGAGTGTCTCCCCAGTGCTCCCTGTCTCCCTTGAGGAGCCCCAGAGTGAAGCTCAAGAGGGATTTTTGGGATTCCTCACCGGAGCCGTTGCGGCTGAACATTGACTGATCCAAAGGGGTGTCCCCGGGGTGTTGTGTGGTCTCTGGGGTGTTTGTGGGAGCTTATCATGGGTGATCCTTGATAAGAGGGGCTGGCTGGGATTCCTGTCTCCGAGAACCACTTCATCCTCTCTGGACCACTTCATCCTCCCTGTGCCACCTGGAGGAGCACCCCAACTCCTTCAGTGCTGCAATTCCTTTGCAGCCCCCCAAAAAAACCCGCATTCTAAACCTGTCTCTTTTCCCTTCCTCTCCACCCACCCCGCCCCGAATCCAGGCGGCAAATCCGGCCAGTCCATCTCCAAGGGATGCTCCCCCATCTGCCCCAGCGCCGGGATCAACCTGGGAATAGCGGCGGCCTCTGTGTACTGCTGTGACTCCTTCCTCTGCAACATCAGCGGCTCCAGCAGCGTCCGAGCCAGCTCCACCATCCTGGCCTTGGGAATTCTCGTCAGCCTCCTCTACGTCCTCCGGGCTCGCGAGTGACGGGGCCGCCCGAGGAAGAGCCGCCTCCCACGGGTCTCGTTTAGCCAATATCTTCTCTGTTGCTGTCTGCAAGGAGGATCCTCTGTTTCTCAGCAGGCTTCCAAGGTGATTGTTCCCCTGGACTTTTTTTGCTCTTCCAAGACGTTGGAGATCCTGGGCGGTTTGGCCGAGCTGTTCCTCCTCCTCCCGTGGACGTCTCCCGCCCCTGCGCTCTCGCTCCTCCTTCGCCGGGGTGTGGATGGTTTTGGAAGGGTTTCTGCTTTTTCTACCTATTAATAACACCCCCCCCCTCCTCAGCCCCCCTCTCATTTCTAAGGTTGGTTAAACCAGGCCGGGACTCGCTGAGAACAGATTCGCCCCAAGCACCACCGGGTCTGCTCCAGCACGTGGGTGGCACAGGCAGCGGGAATGCAGGATCCGAAGGGAGACACATTCCTGGCCCCTCGCCGCTGCAGTCTCTTTTTATAAAAGTAGTCTCGTTCCTTCTGATCCTGGGCTGACTTTTCTGGAAAACCAATGCCGTGTACCTTGTCCTTCCAAGTTCTGTAAGTGCCAGACCTGAATAAACTTGCTCCTGTTGTTACCTGAGGTGGGACGTGTGTGTGTTTCCTTGCTCCAGGGATTAGGAACTCTTTCATGGAAAATCCCGATATTGCACCCAGCCTGAGGGTCCCTCACCCTTTTGGGTGCTTCATCTCCGCATCCTTTCCAGCTGTGAGCAGCAAATCCATCTCCTCCCCGTTGCTGTCCTTCCTCATAAAAACCTCTGGGCCAGCTTGTTCCACCTCCCTTGGGAATGACTTTGTCCAGGTGCATTTTAGTGACAAATGCCGGGTTTTGGGGTCTGAGTCAACCCTGATGGAGCAGTCACCCTGGCAGCAGGACTCTGAAGTGAACCTGCATTTTACAAAGACTCGGTGCCTCAGTTTCCCCCACTTTGGACATGTCGTGGTGACCACCACGGTGGCGATACCTGAGTGACCGTGGGCAACAGGTCTGAAAAGTTTGGCGAAGTCAGAGGAGAAGATGTCAGTACCCAGATCTTTAGGTCCAACCTTCAATGCCTGATGGTGCCCGTGGGCTGCTGGAGGTGACTTCACCACCCAACCTTCCACATCTGCTGTCCCAGGATCTTCCCAGGTGTTTTGGCAAGGTTTTTTCTGGAAGTTCTTCGCTGTCCCGTGGGAGATGTTTCCTCCTGCCCTCTCTGTGTCATCTGTCCTGCCTACTCTGCTTGCCTGTGGACCTGCTCGACACAAACCAAGCCAAAATTCAGCCTTAAACCGCCAAGTTCAAGCTTTTTGTCACTTCCACTGATTGATCAGAGCTGCACTGGGCTTTTTTTTTTTTTTCCTATTTCTAGCAGCAAAACCCAGGTGTTGGCACATTTTAGCCGTGCCTTCTACCTGCTTCTCCTCTTCTGTGTCAAAACCCGAACAAAAGCTCCACAGACCTTCTGTTCCACCTCTGTCCCCTCTTCAAGGAGTGATAAATGAAAGGTGGCTGCAGTTGTACAGAAATACTGGTAACAGAAGTGGTTTTATGTTGTTTTTTCCCCCCTCCCTTCTCCCCTTCTTTTAATTAAAGTGACGCAGATGTTAATGACAGCTTTTCCAACAGGAGGGCTGGGTCAGTGGGATGTGATCTGCAATTTAGTGGTTAATTTGGGAAGAATGCCTCACTTGTGTTGGTCCTTGGATGTGCCTTCCTTTGGGTAATGCATCCTCCTGCGACCTTGGGGCCTGAGGTGCCCCACAAACCTCTGCTATGCATGTGGAGCCCAGGGAAAACCGGGGAAAAAAACTTCCTAAACCGAGATTAATATTCCCCAGCTTCCCTGCGCCTCAGCCTTCCTCCCAAAAGGGTTCCAACCCTCAGGTTTTTTGGGTTCATTTGTCCCCCAGCACTTGCTGTGGCACCGAGGTGGCACCCAGAGCGCTCTGCATTGAATTTAGGGGGCTCTGTCTTTTCTGGCCACCTGGAAAAAAGGTTTTGGGGTTGGTTTGGGGCTCGGTTACCTTTAGCAAAGAGCTGAACATCAAAGCCTTCAGCTGTGTCCTGATGTCCCATCCGTGCTTTTATGAGGGTCCTGATGATCCCACACTGGACAACCCCATGGGCTGAAGGCCTGGTTGTCTCCTCCAAGGGTCATCTCCTCCCTTTCTCGGATTTCCTTGGCTGGTGCCAAGGATTTGGTTGTGCCAGGGACCAAATGCTCATGGGAGGAGCATCCGGAGGCTGCTGATCCCAATAAATAACAAATATTATTTGTGGAATTGCTGGGGGACTGAGCTGAGGGCCGGTTGGGTAAATTTCACGTGGAGATTTGATTTTCTCCCTCGCTCTCTTTTTGTCTCTTCCTTCCCATGTACGCTGATCTAGAATATGGAAAGAGGGATATTTTTGGTATTTCCTTTCCTGGCACAGATCTCTTGGATAGATCCGTGTGTGTTTGAGAGAGGGAGGGGGTGACAGCTTGTCACAGTTGAATCCCAAGCACTTTCTCATCACTCATGCCAGCTCTCACTATTCCTGGTCCTCTTCTAGGTTTTTTCTTGGGTTTTTTTGCCTCCAAATCCCCAGAATGACAAATGTGGTGAGAACCTCATCTGTTGTAAAACCCAGGCCTGAAAATGGGCAGGCGAAGTAATTAAAACCATTAATAATAAGACAATAAGTCGGATTTATGAAGCGTTCAGGCTGGTGGGTTGCTGAACCAAACGCTGGATCTGGAATTTTTGGGCCGTGGTAGGACAGCCCTGAGAAGGGCTTTGGATGTGTTTCTGTGGACTGTGGAATTGAGAGACCAAAATCTGAGCAGAAAACTCAGATATTCACCTGTTCTGACAAGAGGTTATGAGGAGGGGAGGTTTGGATCTCTCCTAGAAGCATAAAATACCATGGAAGAGTTTTTTGCTGGAAATTAAGAGCTAAAGTGAAATACCTGCCCTCTTTGGAGTGTGAAAATGGTTTCAGTGCTTCCATCCTGGAAATGGCTGTAATTCACCAGCAGCTGCTGCCATCTCCCACTACCCCACCAAGGGCTCGAATTTTTGTGAACTGTCCAAAAACGCTCAAATTCCGTTGTGGCATCAGCGCTTCCCACCCAGGATCTGGGGGTTTGCTGTTTGCCCGAGAGAAGGACTTCAAAATGTGCACGGTTCTTCCAGCTGGTTTTGAGAATTGTTTTCTTTTTTTTTTTTTTTTTTAAGGGCAAAATTTCTTTTGGAAACCACAAACCTGACGTGAGACTTCCTTGCTCCAACAGAACAAATGATCAGTTGCTTAATTATTACTCCAAGGATCCACTTTGCTGCGCCAGGATTGGTGTTGATTTGCTCAAGTTGGGGTTTTTTATTTTGAAGGGATTTGTCTCCCAGGGACTTTATTTGCCATGAAAAAGGGAGGCTGTGGTCCCACCGCTCCTGTGGGAAGCTCTGGTGGGGGTGTCTGTGTGTCCACGGGATGAGTTATAGGATCCATGCCCTCTGGAAAAAGCAGGTGTTGTGCACATCTGGACGCCTGGAGGTTTAGGGCCCTTTCCCTTGCTCCGGTTGGTCTCAGCAGTCTGGGGTGAAGGTGGCTGTGGATCCTTGATCCTGAAGGAGTTATTTCGCCCCTCTCTGGGGCTGCTGAACGGGAATGGGAACAGAAGTGCCCGGTTTGGCATTTTGGGAACGCCCACGGTGCCCAGGGAAGCGAAGCCCTGGGTTGGTCCTGCCACCTACTGGCTCCTGCCAGACTTGGTGGAGGGACTTCGAAGCCCAAATCTCCGAAATCGAGGCGGGTGAGCTGCCTCAAACCTCGAATAATTGCACCCAAAGCAGAGAGTCGTCATCAGCAGAGACAGATTGAAGGTTTTAATTCGTCCAGCTTTGCTCTGGTCGTGGAAATTGAGAAATAAAAGGCTTAAGAGGCTTCCCAAGTCCCAACATTTTCTATGGGAGCGCTTTTCCCCCAGCCCTAATCCTCCTGTTTCGTCGAATGGAAATATATGAAGCCAATAAAATGTTGCAGGAAAAAAAAAATAAAAAATGTTGGCACGTTTTATTTCGGCTTTCTTGGATGATCCGAGGTGGTTTCCCTGAAATGTTGATTTTACTAATCGCTATCTGTGAGATTTGTAACTGTGTATTATCTTTATTGTACTGGGATAAGCGGGATAAAGGAGCATCCATCCCTTTAAATATATTAACCTAAGTATAAAGTGAAGTGTATGTTCCATCTTGTTTCTTATACTCTAATAAAAAATATATGGAATTAATAAAAAAAAAAAATGCACTTGGAAGGAGATTTTTGGGTGTTTCTGCGAATGTTCCAGATATTAACTCCTGTTTTGTGTGCAAGGAAAATGCCTGGATTGTATTCCAACCTCAGGGCTGAGGGCTGGACAAAAGGACAGACCGAATTTGGGGACTGAAGGAGGGTTAAATTCCTACATTTCATCTCAAGGCCATTGGAATCTCTTCCTGGGGATGGATAAAGGACGGGGATTGTCTCTGCCTTCAATGGCTCATAAATATCCCTGACTTGGCCGTGACCCTGCTGGGAATGGAGACGGGGTTTGGCCTTGGAGCCTGCACTCTTCCTTGTGGGAGAGGGTGGCTATTTTGGGCACAGAAAGGGCCCTGTGTGGGTGTCCGTGGGCAGCTGCTCCTCTTCCTGCACTCCCAGGGCTCCAGCCCTGCTTCTGCCTCCGGACACACGGACACAGGGACACACGGACACAGGGCTGGATGCTCTGGATATCCCCCCCGACTCTCCCAGCATCCAGCTCTGCAAAGTTATGTCATCCTTATTTTTGTTTTGTTTAAAGATTTTATGGGGGTCCCAGCTGGATCCCACAGGAGAAGGGGATTTTACTACCTGGGGAATGTAAGACAATTGTGGAATAACAGCGATGGGCTCGTGAGTTTCGTTCCCTTTCTCTGGATAATTCTGGGCTGGACTGCAACTCCCACTGCAGTCCATATTTTGCAAGTGTTTTTTGGGATGGGAGTGCTGCAGTGGTGACAGGGAATATTTTGGGGACTGAGGGGACTTGGCACAGCTGGGGGTCACAGAAGAAACCTGCACGTCCCTCCTGCCTGGCGTTCCCATTTCTCCTCACGTTGTCACCCATGTCCCAGCTCCTGCTGTTCCCTAAGGATCTGCACAGGCCCAGGATGGGCTTTTCCATATTTCAGCTGTTTGGAAAGATGAGGGAAATGGTGGCACATCTCCTGTTTGCTCTTCAGATGTTCCTCACTGGCATCCTAAGGCTGTCCTGATGATCCCAGGATGGGAGACACCGAACGGGGCTGAGGTGGGAGAATTCCGGCCTCACCATCACAGGATCCTGGAATGGTTTCTGCTGGAAGGGACCTTCAAGGTCATCTCATTCCAACCCTCTGCCATGGGCAGGGACACCTTCTACTATTCCAGGTTGCTCCACGCCCTGTCCAACCTGGCCCTGGACACTTCCAGGGATCCAGGGGCAGCCACAGCTTCTCTGGGAAACCTGTGCCAGGGCCTCACCACCCTCTCACAGAAGAAGTCCTTCCCAATATTCCATCTATCCCTGCTCTCTGGCGTTGGGAAGCCATTCCCTTTGTCCTGTCACTCCATCCCTTGTCCCAAATCCCTCTCCAACTCTCCTGGAGCCCCTTCAGGCACTGGAAGGGGCTCTGAGCTCTCCCTGGATCCTTCTTTTCTCCAGGCTGGACATTCTCAGCTCTCCCAGCCTGGCTCCAGAGCAGAGGGGCTCCAGCCCTTGGAGCATCTCTGTGGCCTCCTCTGGATTTGCTCCAGCAGGTTCCTGCCATCCATCTCCAGACCTGGAGACAGTATTCCTGATGGGATCTCATGAGGGCAGGGTAGAGGGGTTCTATCCTACCCTTTGCCATCTCTCTGGACAGGGCTCCTCTCTATCTGGGGCAAATCCAGGTTTTGGAGGAGGAAGAAGCTCTGGAACAGAGGAGGAGTGTCTAAAAAGCTGATTCATTTGGGAGTTTTGACATGGAGCAGTCAAGAGAGGCGTGTAGGAAGGGAGTTTGGAGTTTAAAATTGGAGCGATGCTGAAAGAAGACAAAAAAAAAAAAAAAAAGAGACAAAACAAGAGCTCCACCTTCCTACCAGTGCTGACCCTCTCCACCTCCTTTCCTCCTGATCCCTTTTCTCCCCATTCCATGGATTTTGAGAGCTCGTGGGGGCAAGGGGGGAACGGCACCTGGAGGCTGCAGGAGGCTGGAAAGGTGGAGGAGGCTGGAAAGATGAGACGATTTTGGAAAGACGGGAGGTGCTTTGTGGGAACACCTTCCAACCTTCCTGCTTATCCCCTCCCAAGAAAAAGAGATTTCAGGAGTTGCACAACGTGCCTGGGTCTCCGTGATCTGACCTTTCCTGGGATACAGGGAACACTCGGCCACCTGAGCTGACACTAATAACGTGTTGTTTGCGTGGGAGTTAAATCTGCACGGGAATGTGGCACAAAACCGGCACCAAACTCCTGGGGGCAGAGGTGTGAGCAGCGGCCCCGTGCTCTCTGCTCCACTCCAATCAGCACCAACAACCGGGTGGATTGAATTTCGCAAGGATTCTTGTCACACTCTGTCACCCGGAGCCGAACCAGGTGTTTTCCGCGGGTGCCAGGTGCTCCTGGCTCAGATTCCATCCCTCATTGCTCAGATTGTGGGGAGGCACTCACCCTTTTCTGCTCCAGAGGTTCAGTTTTGCACCTGAGCTCAGACCAGTAAAACCTGCTGGCTCCAGGAGCAGCAGCGCCCAGTTAGTAACAAACTATGAAAGGAAAGATATAAAAAAAAAAAAAAAAGAATTCAACTTCAGTTCACTCAGTAGATAAAGGATGGTGGCACCTTGTGTGTGACCACTCAGGTTCTTTTTAAGGACAAGGTGGAGCTACTCCTGTTGGAATTCTCCTCCTGGGTTGTTCAAGGCAATTTAGATAAACTGAATTCTTCTCATTTTATTTTATTTTCATCCACACCTTTCTTGTTCTCAAGCTGGCTGGAACCGAGTGACTGCAAACCAGGAATTCTGGGAACGGTGAAAATTTAAAAATTCTGAAATTATCCTGAAAAGTCCTTCCTTCCTTGGGAGACAGGCTGGGAGGAGGGATTTGCATTTTCCCCTCTTGTCAGGAGGTGGCAGCGGCAGGTCCCAGTTCTGCCAGCGCGTTCCCTTGGGATGCACTGGGATGGGAATGTTGCCATTCCAGGACCACCAGCCCCTTCTCCTAAGGGACACGATGGAGAAAGGACTTCCTTTGAAACCTGTGGACGAGGAATAAATCCATCCCAGACCTCTCTTTGACCCTTTTCCATGGCAGATGCTGTGGGGCCCCCTGAGCCCTCCCTTCCCAGCCCGTTTTCCAGGCTGAAAAAAATCCATCTGTCTCGCAACTCCTCCTGTTGCCTGGGGTTAAATCCATGTTCCAAACCACATGAAATGCTGGGAATCACAGATTGGCATGGTGGGATAGCTCTGAGAACTGAGTTCTGCCGTGGCTGGGCTCTGCTTGGGCAGGGAGAGGGGGCAGATAGGGCAGGAGGTGTTCTGGGTATCTGATAACAGCCTGATCAGATGGGAGGAGATAAGGCCTTTTCCAGACATCTGGAACAAGCCACACGTTCCCAAACTGCCTTCTTTTACTCTGAAGCCATTCCCTCTTATCCTGCCACCCCAGGCCCTTCTCCAAAGCCCAGCTCTCCTGGAGCCCCTTTAGGCACTGGAAGGGGCTCTGAGGTCTCCTCAGAGCCTTCTCTTCTCCAGGCAGAAAATCCCAATTCGGCCTTTCCCCATGGGAGAGGTGTTGTTTTCCTCACCTTTCCCAGGGAGAAATGCTCTGGCAGCCACAAGTTTTGGGATCAGAAACATCTTCCTGAAACCTTCAAGCATCTGGAGGCCACACCTGGGCTGTTTTTTTAGGTGCAGGACACCCTGAGCCTCTCACCTGGGCAGTGAGAAACTTCATTTCAGTTTTCTACCAGTTTGGGCAGCTCCCAGCGGCCAAAAACGTGGATATTTCCAGCTCCCATGCCAAGCTCTGCAGGATTAGAGGGAGGTGAGAAGGGCCTGGAGGCAAAGCTGGTGCTTTTCAGTTGGGTTATTTGGTGTTTTACACGTGTTGTCCTTGTTCTTCCCTTCTGGGTCAGCGAGAAGTGACTGAGGTAGGAAAGTATCTCCTGTGCCTTGGATTAAGTCTGGAATGAAGGCAGGGGATAATTAAGGCAGGTGACAGCTCCGCCGAGCGAGTGATTTACATTCCTGCATCATTAACAACGCCTTGGAAGTGCTGGATGGAGCAAATCATCCACAAATAAGCGATCGATGCCTCAGCCGGGGTTGGCGGGGAGGGGGGAATTTCTCAGCTCAGAAGCAAAAAGAACAAAAGGGAGCGAGGAAAGAGTTGATGGGGGAAGGAATTAAAATTCCCACTAGTTATAAATATGTGATCAATCCTTTCCAAGCACATCGTACATGCACTTCAGGAATTATTAACTCCTCTAAGATTCCCCCACGGAATTGCTGTATCCATGTGCTGGCCAGGGAAGCGATGGACGTGAAGGACTCACCCAGAAAGAGTTAAAGAGCTACGCAGAGGTTAATCTAAATAATAACCTGGAGATAAGAGGTGCCTGCATGGAATTCAGAGAGGGAGAAAAAGAGGCTGGAAAAAAAAAAAAAAAAAAAGGCAGGTGAATGATTACCTGGAGGGACCAGGACTCCTTATAAAAATAAACCATCTTGTTCCTGCTTTCTTGTCCTGGGGAACATCCAAAGCATCTCTGAGGCCCAGGAGCAGCTCACAGCACATGTCTGGGGCAGAGAGGGAGACATGGCGAGGTCTGGTGGGAATCTGGGATGAGCAGCAGAGTTAAGGAACCCTTTGTGGGGTGGTCTGACCTGTCTGCCCTGGGTCTGGCTTTAATCACATTCTCTCAGGTCTCTCTTGGAGCCAGGAGAGACAACAGAGCCCTGGGAGCCATCAGAAGGAACGTGACCAGCAGGTCCAGGGATGGGATTCCCTCCCTCTGCTCCTCTCCCTCTGGATCTCACCTGGAGTTCTGTATCCCGCTCTGAGGGCCTCAGCACAAGGACGTGGAGCTGCTGGAGTGAGTCCAGAGGAGGCCACGGAGATGCTCCAAGGGCTGGAGCCCCTCTGCTCTGGAACCAGGCTGGGAGAGCTGGGAATGTCCAGCCTGGAGAAGAGAAGGATCCAGGGAGAGCTCAGAGCCCCTTCCAGTGCCTGAAGGGGCTCCAGGAGAGCTGGAGAGGGACTTTGGGCAAGGGATGGAGGGACAGGACACAGGGAATGGCTTTAAACAGGAATAGGGTAAGGTTACATGGGATATTGGGAAGAAATCCTTCCTTGTGAGGGTGGTGAGGGGCTGGAATGGAATTCCCGGAGAAGCTGTGGCTGCCCCATCCCTGAAGGTATCCAAGGCCAGTTTGGACAGTGTCTGGAGCAGCCTGGGATAGCAGAGGATGTCCCTGCCCATGGCAGGGGGCTCCAGGGAGAGAAGACTCCAGGGAGACTTTAGAGCCCTTCCAGTGCCTAAAGGAGCTCCAGGAGGGCTGGAGAGGGACTTTGGACAAGGGATGGAGAGACAGGACACAGGGAATGGCTTCCCACTGCCAGAGGGCAGGGACAGATGGGATATTGGGAGGGAATTCTTGGCTGTGAGAGTGGTGAGACCCTGGAATTCCCAGAGCAGCTGTGGCTGCCCCATCCCTTCATGGTTGGACAGAGCTTGGATCAATCTGGGACAGTGGAAGGTGTCCCTGCCCATGGCAGGGGGTTGGAATGAGATTATCTTGAAGGTTCCTTCCAACCCAAACCATTCCATGATTTTTTATCCCAGTTCAGTGCTGAAGTGAAAACCAGTGTGGAGAAGAGCTGCCAAACTTCCTGCATCCCTCTGCAGCTCCAGTCTGTGCCAAACCCACCTGCTCCCAGGTGTGAAAGCCACAACTCTGCTCACCTGCCTCTGATACCTTAAGTTTGAGCTTTCATGTTTTCCAGATTCTGTGCTGCCCAGGGGTGCAGTTCTGAGCCTCACATTAAGTGTCAGTCAGCTCTCTCCACAGAGCAGGGAGATAAAACAAATCCTTTTCCTGCTGGAGACCAAGGGCAACTTTCAGGCCCAAAAGCACAAACAACAGTGGGCTGAAGGGAGGAACAAGGAGGATGGGACCTCACAACCTGAAGCTGTAGTTGGACAATTAAACCCCAATAAGCAGATGGACCAAAACTTATAAAAATGTAAGATCTCATGACTGGTCAGACATTTTGTGACCATTTTTGTGACCATTTTGGGTCCTCCTTCGGTGTAGCCCTGGTCAGGTTCTTGTCCTGCCCAAGGTGTACCCTAAAGGCCTTTCAATAAATATCTACTTTATTCTCTATCTCTGTCCAGTCTCTGTTCCAGGTCAGCCTTCCCAAAGGACATCATCACGTCCTTTGAGCCTGTGGCTTGTCTCACCGAGGGGACAACACATCCTTTCCCTGAGGGCACCTTCCAGAAGCTCAGTTCTGGGAATCTCCTGACCTTTACACACTGCAGAGGCTTGGGAGAGGGATGAAGTGTCTCCAGAGCTGTGCCAATTGTAATGGTTTCTAAGCCAGGCAAAGACACGTTGGACCCTGGCCATACATTGTAGGGGACTGTAGTAAAATCAATTAGGAGGAATAAGGCTGCTGTGACTAATGAGCTGATGAGTGGTGCCTCAGTGAAAATGGCTCTAAAAGAGCTGCAGGGTTGGATTCCTGACCCGTTATTCAGAGGGATAGGCCGGAGTCAGGCTTGGCATTTTTCACTTTGCCTTTCCAGCATTCTCTTTAACTTCTAAAGACATTCCTCATCAGTGGAAGGAGATGGAGGAGGGCAGGGATAACTGTCTAATTCCTCTCTTCCTGATGCAAGAATCTCGGCTCCGGAGAATTTTTGGTTTCTGTGAGGGGACAGGTGGGGACTGCGATGTCCCAGAGGTGAAGTTCGTGGTGATTTAATCCCTGGCATCTTCCCAGCAGCAGTTCAGTGCTCAGGGTGACCCATCCTTGCTGCTGCCGCGGGTGCCTTTCATCCCTGACCCCGGAGCTGTGGGAGTGAGTCCGGAGGAGACCTTGGAGATGCTCCAGGAGCTGGAGCCCCTCTGCTCTGGAGCCAGGCTGGGAGAGCTGGGAATGTCCAGCCTGGCGAAGAGAAGGCGCCAGGGAGACCTCAGAGCCACTTCCAGTGCCTAAAGGAGCTCCAGGAGAGCTGGAGAGGGACTCTGGAAAAGGGATAGAGTGACAGGGCACAGGGAGTGGCTTTAAATAGGAATAGGATAAGGTTAGATGGGATATTGGGAAGAAATCCTTCCTTTTGAGCGTGGTGAGGGGCTGGATTGGAATTCCCAGGGCAGCTGTGGCTGCCCCATCCCTGAAGGTATCCAAGGCCAGGTTGGACAGCGTCTGGAGCAGCCTGGGATAGCGGAGGATGTCCCTTGCCCATGGGAAGGGCTGGAATGGGATGATCTTCAAGTCCTCTTCCAGCAAAAACTTGGCACTAGCACGTGGCAGTGTCATGCCAGCACCCCTCCACCCTTAAATCCAACGCCATCTTTCTCTCCTGCTTCTGCCTGCTCTGGGAATTTGGGATTCATAGGAGATACATCAAGAGCTGATTAGAGTAAATAGAGGGAGTTCATAATAATTAAGTCAAGAAGGCTCTCAGTGCCTGCAGGCCTTGGTCCCTGAAAGCCTGCCCTGGAGGTGGATGGGGAATTTTAGGATTTGCAAAGGAATGGGGCGGCCTGGGAAGTGGTGGGATTTGGAGATTTCCAGGCTGGATGCAAGTGAGGCAGGTCTGATGAAGATGCCTCCACCCTGAGACCGCCTCAGCTGGTGAGGTAGGACAGGAAAAGAGTTTGGCACGGGATCCCCGGGCTGGAAGCAAACATTTGGCTGAACTTTCCCTTTTGTTTATGACAACAAACTCATCTGAAGTGTGAGAGTTGCATTAATTTCCCTTTGAATGCATACACTAAAAAAAGTCTATTTTTCTTTTTTTAAATCCATCTTCTGATGAGGCAGATTTATTCAGATTGGGTGTCTTTTTAGTTGCNCCCAAACCGTTCCATGATTTTTTATCCCAGTTCAGTGCTGAAGTGAAAACCAGTGTGGAGAAGAGCTGCCAAACTTCCTGCATCCCTCTGCAGCTCCAGTCTGTGCCAAACCCACCTGCTCCCAGGTGTGAAAGCCACAACTCTGCTCACCTGCCTCTGATACCTTAAGTTTGAGCTTTCATGTTTTCCAGATTCTGTGCTGCCCAGGGGTGCAGTTCTGAGCCTCACATTAAGTGTCAGTCAGCTCTCTCCACAGAGCAGGGAGATAAAACAAATCCTTTTCCTGCTGGAGACCAAGGGCAACTTTCAGGCCCAAAAGCACAAACAACAGTGGGCTGAAGGGAGGAACAAGGAGGATGGGACCTCACAACCTGAAGCTGTAGTTGGACAATTAAACCCCAATAAGCAGATGGACCAAAACTTATAAAAATGTAAGATCTCATGACTGGTCAGACATTTTGTGACCATTTTTGTGACCATTTTGGGTCCTCCTTCGGTGTAGCCCTGGTCAGGTTCTTGTCCTGCCCAAGGTGTACCCTAAAGGCCTTTCAATAAATATCTACTTTATTCTCTATCTCTGTCCAGTCTCTGTTCCAGGTCAGCCTTCCCAAAGGACATCATCACGTCCTTTGAGCCTGTGGCTTGTCTCACCGAGGGGACAACACATCCTTTCCCTGAGGGCACCTTCCAGAAGCTCAGTTCTGGGAATCTCCTGACCTTTACACACTGCAGAGGCTTGGGAGAGGGATGAAGTGTCTCCAGAGCTGTGCCAATTGTAATGGTTTCTAAGCCAGGCAAAGACACGTTGGATCCTGGCCATACATTGTAGGGGACTGTAGTAAAATCAATTAGGAGGAATAAGGCTGCTGTGACTAATGAGCTGATGAGTGGTGCCTCAGTGAAAATGGCTCTAAAAGAGCTGCAGGGTTGGATTCCTGACCCGTTATTCAGAGGGATAGGCCGGAGTCAGGCTTGGCATTTTTCACTTTGCCTTTCCAGCATTCTCTTTAACTTCTAAAGACATTCCTCATCAGTGGAAGGAGATGGAGGAGGGCAGGGATAACTGTCTAATTCCTCTCTTCCTGATGCAAGAATCTCGGCTCCGGAGAATTTTTGGTTTCTGTGAGGGGACAGGTGGGGACTGCGATGTCCCAGAGGTGAAGTTCGTGGTGATTTAATCCCTGGCATCTTCCCAGCAGCAGTTCAGTGCTCAGGGTGACCCATCCTTGCTGCTGCCGCGGGTGCCTTTCATCCCTGACCCCGGAGCTGTGGGAGTGAGTCCGGAGGAGACCTTGGAGATGCTCCAGGAGCTGGAGCCCCTCTGCTCTGGAGCCAGGCTGGGAGAGCTGGGAATGTCCAGCCTGGCGAAGAGAAGGCGCCAGGGAGACCTCAGAGCCACTTCCAGTGCCTAAAGGAGCTCCAGGAGAGCTGGAGAGGGACTCTGGAAAAGGGATAGAGTGACAGGGCACAGGGAGTGGCTTTAAATAGGAATAGGATAAGGTTAGATGGGATATTGGGAAGAAATCCTTCCTTTTGAGCGTGGTGAGGGGCTGGATTGGAATTCCCAGGGCAGCTGTGGCTGCCCCATCCCTGAAGGTATCCAAGGCCAGGTTGGACAGCGTCTGGAGCAGCCTGGGATAGCGGAGGATGTCCCTTGCCCATGGGAAGGGCTGGAATGGGATGATCTTCAAGTCCTCTTCCAGCAAAAACTTGGCACTAGCACGTGGCAGTGTCATGCCAGCACCCCTCCACCCTTAAATCCAACGCCATCTTTCTCTCCTGCTTCTGCCTGCTCTGGGAATTTGGGATTCATAGGAGATACATCAAGAGCTGATTAGAGTAAATAGAGGGAGTTCATAATAATTAAGTCAAGAAGGCTCTCAGTGCCTGCAGGCCTTGGTCCCTGAAAGCCTGCCCTGGAGGTGGATGGGGAATTTTAGGATTTGCAAAGGAATGGGGCGGCCTGGGAAGTGGTGGGATTTGGAGATTTCCAGGCTGGATGCAAGTGAGGCAGGTCTGATGAAGATGCCTCCACCCTGAGACCGCCTCAGCTGGTGAGGTAGGACAGGAAAAGAGTTTGGCACGGGATCCCCGGGCTGGAAGCAAACATTTGGCTGAACTTTCCCTTTTGTTTATGACAACAAACTCATCTGAAGTGTGAGAGTTGCATTAATTTCCCTTTGAATGCATACACTAAAAAAAGTCTATTTTTCTTTTTTTAAATCCATCTTCTGATGAGGCAGATTTATTCAGATTGGGTGTCTTTTTAGTTGCTTTTTTTTCATGTAATTAGTGGGACCCCCCCACACAATACAGCAGGTTGTGGTTTCCTACAAAATAGTAAAAGGAATTCAACAAAACAATATTCAAAACAATATTTGAATGTTNTTTTTTTTTTTTTTTTTTTTTTTTTTTTTTTTTTTTTTTTTTTTTTTTTTTTTTTTTTTTTGGTGAGTTGCCAGCCGTGCAAAGCAGCAGCACAGGGTGTGCATAAAAGAGGAAACACTTCAGGACTCAGATAATATCGACTGAAACCATAAACAAGGTGTGCTGACACCCCCCCCCACCCCCAAAACCACCCTCGGGAGCGAAGGAAGGAGCAGGGTTTAGAGCAGGGTGGTAGCAGAGATTCTTCCATCCAAGATTTTCTAAAGCGAGGGAGATCACATTTCAGCTGTGCAGGTGAAACCAGTAATTTAACACATATTGTTGTTTGAAGGCTCTTAATACCAGAAACCAGAAGCCACACCCCATCCATTTTTTTTCCTTTTTTTTTTTTTTTTTCTCCCTATGAACAAGGCAAACACCATCAGATGATTTTGCCTTTTTAATAGGATTATAACATTTTCTGCTGCACACGAGGGATGCCAGACCTGGAATGTACCTAAATGTCTTTCCCTAGGAAATTTTTGGGGCTGGAAATAACTGCTTAGCTCTCATAACCCACATAATTACTGTATTAGAGGCAACTGTGAAAACAATCTGTTGGAATTCCTGGGGATGGAAGTCACCCGGAAGTGGTGTTCGGAAAAGCAGCAGGGATTGCTTAAATGCTGAGACCACTTTTAGATTGGATAGTAGGGAAAAATTCTTCCCTGTGAGGGTGGGGAGGCCCTGGAATGGGTTTTGAGAGAAGCTGTGGGTGCCCCACACCTGGAATTGTCCAAGGCCAGGCTGGATGGGGTTTGGAGCAGCCTGGGATAGTGGAAGTTGTCCCTGCCCATGGCAGGAGGTTGGGACTGGATGGTCTTTAAATTCCCTTCCAACCCAAACCATTCCATGATTCTGGGGCTTTAGATTTGGAGAGATGATGATTGGATTTTTTGTCCAGTATTCCTAGAAAAACTTTTAACATCCCAAGGCTGGACAAGACAAATCGGCCTTAAGTCACGCCAGGGAAAGTTCAGATTGGATATTAGGAAACATTTCTTTGCAGAAAGGGTTGTCAGGCATTGGAACAGGCTCCAGGGTAGTGGTGGAGTCGCAGCCCTGGAAGTGCTCAAAAAACCCGTGGATGTGGCACTTGAGGACAGGGTTTAAGTGGAGAAAGTGGTGGTGCTGGTTTGACTCTGAACGTGATGATCCAGACATCTCTCCCAACTTTGATCCTCTGATTCCAAGAGTTCAGGTGAATAACCCTGAACAAAGTTCCTTCGATGGCGGAATAAGGAAGGTGGTGGGGATATCTCCAGCACCATCTTGGATTCAGCTTTTCCCCATTCCTTGGTGAAAATCTGTGTTGGGAGGGTGCCCGGCATGGCCACCAAAGGGCTCTTCCTTCCCAGTTTTTGCAATTCCACACTTAGATTTGCTCCTCCCATGCAGGAGGAGGATTTCCTAGCACGGAGCTGGCCTGAGGCGCAGGAAAATCCAGCAGATGCCTGGGGCAGCAGGGTTGGGAATGGGAAAAGTGTTTGGGAAGCAAAAAAAGTTGTGAGCTTGCAACCACACTTGGAGAGGGCTGGCTTAGAGCAGAGGGGCTTCTCCATTCCATCCTTCCTAGGGTTAATGAGCCTGAAGGATTCCTTTGGCCCAATCTTTTGGGTCCTGGTCCCGTTTTTTTCCCAGTCCTCCATGCTTTTTCCAGTGAGTGGGGGAGTGCAAGTCAGATTTCCACTTCTAGACCAGGCTGGAGCAACCTAGTGGAAGGTGTCCCTGCCCATGGAGAGGGTTTGGAATGAAATGATCCCTTCCAATCCAAACCATTCCATGATTCTCCTCCTCCTGATAAACTCTGGACCCCACTGAAGGTGAAAACGCAGCGGAGAAAAATCCATGAGGTTCAACCCCTCGATGTTCACACCCACCAAGGCATTTTTTTTTTTTACCCAGGATTTCTTGAAAACACTCCAGAAGAGGAGAGGAAATATCCCCAAGCTGCAAGACAAGACCTGGACACCAGGATTATTCAACGCCCCGGGCCTTCCACATCCTGCTGGGACACAAAACACCAGGCTTAACCAACCCCAGCCATTGTCTACCCTGCAAAAACAGGTTTTCTTGTACAAAGAACACGAAAAGAGGTGACGAAATAGCAAGAGGTGGTACCTGCTTTGGAGCTCCTTCTATTCATATACAGCTCAATGAGAGTCGTTTTTCCAGTAGATTTGGATCTGGGGACGGAATCGGTGCGTGGCAAGTCACCAGGACGTGTGACATCGGTGAGGAGTGGTGACAACACGGTGACCAGACAACGAGGGCTGTGCAAGATGAAGGTGTTTCTGTCTCTTCTGCTGGCTGCTGCCACTTGCATGGATTTGGGTGAGTTTCTGCTCGGATTTATCCAGATTCCTTCAGGAGACGCAGAGTGATGGGATAAGATGAGCCCTGTTCCCTCTGAAAGCCACGTCCCTGACTTTAGGCAGTTTTCAGGAAAAAAAACAAAATCTGTGTTTGGAATATTTCCATATCTTCAGGATGGTGATGGTGTGATTGGGATTGTCAGGCTCTTTAGGAAGTTTCACAAGGCAGAGTGTGATTAAACCGTGTCATTCCTTTCACGCGAATTCCCACTCTCACTTTTTCCATGTTTGTTCTCAATTTCACTCTTTTTTTTTTTTCTTTTTTAACATTATTTTTAACTTTCTGTACCTTTTTTGATACTTGGCCCTGGATTTCAGTTCCATGCAGTGCGTGTGGGAGCTCTCCAAAAATGTTACATGTGGGATTTATCCAATTTTAGTCGTTAGAAATGGGAAAGATGGGCTGGGACTCTGCTGGTGGCCCAGGTACTCCAGGGATGATGTTTATCATGGAATCATGGAATGGTTTGGGTTAGAAGGGGATCTCAAAGATCAAAGTGAAGCACTGGAACAGGTTGCCCCAAAAAGTTGTGGGTGCTCATTCCTGGAAGTGTCCAAGGCCAGGTTGGGCAGGTGCTTGGTCCAGTGGAAGGTGTCTCTGCCCGTGGCAGGGGGTGGAATTCCACGATTATAAAGGTCCCTTCCAACCCAGACCATTCTGGCACTCCATTCCATGATTCCATGATCCTCCCTCCATCCTTTCTGCCCCGTGTTTCTACCACCACACCAATTTCTTGGACAAAAAACTGATGATCCCAAGCTTTGCTGGTGTTCTCCTGGATGTCCAAGATAATTCATGGGCGGTATCAGTCCAGGATCTGTGACTTTTCACTGGGATATTCTCAAACCCGGACAGTTCTGGGTCTGATTTTATCTGTGCCTGTCTATGGAGCTGTGTTCGGATTTTTTAACTCCTATTTATTTCCTTCTTATGCAAGGGCATTTTCGGTCCTCCCTCCTGGCTGAGCAGACTCTGCAGGGGAGAAAAAGGTGGTGGCTTGTTTGGTTTTCTTTTCAGAGAGGAACACAAACCCTGTGGGTTGGATTTGCCCACAAATCCCACGGGTTGGACTTGTCCAGCATCATGAAATGCGAGACTGAGAACGATGCTTCCTCCTAAGGATGAATTTCACAACTGTCAGACGTGGAATTAGTGCAAACAAAGCATCACAATGGGCAGAGCAAGAGAATAAAGTTTGCTTTAGCAGGAAAATTGCTGTGTTTGTTTAGAAAAGGGTTTTTTTTTTTTTTCTGGCTAATTAATTAGGACGGCGTCTGTTTTCACAGGGTGACTTGTTTGCCTCAGCCGGCTGACATCCCACTGGAGCTGTGCTGGGAGGAGCTGAATGATTTCTCCTTTTTAGTGAGGTTTAAAGGAATCTCGGCAGGAATGTCACACAGACGGGGTGACAAGGGCTTCCCAGACCAAAGAGGGGCTGCTAGGGTGTGATGGCACTAAAATACACCAGTGTGGTTGTAGCTGGGGGGTGGAAGAGAGCACCCAGAGGAGAGGACCCAGATCAAATGTTGTGTTCCTCAGAAAAACCCGCAGAGAGGAAAAGTGCCCTGAAAAACTTGTTGAAAAATGGCTTTTTTGGTGATAGACACTGTTTTGGTTTGATATCTTTAGCTTGGAGTGCTCTGTGTCAAAAAAAATCTGGATTCTTCGGTGGTTTTCTCCAAAGTTTCTCCATCTCAGGAGATTTAGGCACTGAAAGATTTGGACTCTGGTTATTCTGGTTATAGGAACTGAGCTTTCAAGGGCTTTACAGCTTAACAGGGATGAGGAACATTTCTGAAGTAGTTAGGGACAAGGCAGGAGGAGCTGGCTCAGGACGGATTTGGAGTCTTGAGTAACAAATTTTGTGTCTGTGCTCTCTGCCTAGAGCAGAACTTGTCACATGCAATCCATTCATGGTGCTGCTGTCTGGTTTAATTCTCCTCTCTGAGGGTGGTGAGGTCCTGGCACAGATTTTCCCAGAGAATCTGTGGCAGCCCCATCCCTGGAAGTGTCCAAGGCCAGGTTGGACAGGGTTTGGGGCAACCTGGGATAGTGGAAGGTGTCCCTGCCCATGGGAGGGGTCTGGAACAGGAAGATTTTAAGGTCCTTTCCAACCCAAGCTGTTCCATGATTTGATGTTCCCCTCACATTTTCTTCTCACAAACCCAGAATCTCAGCACGAGGGGGAGGGTTGTGCTCAGTTTGTTCTTGTGGCTCAGTGAATTTGATGGAGAGAAATTCCTTCTGTCTGGGACACCCTCCCAGCCTTTGGGAAGAGCTGGCACAGTGGATATCACCAGAGGAAATTCTCACTGCTGCCACTCACGTCCAAGTCTGACGTTTTTGTGTATCCAGATCCTTCACCAAGGGGACCAACCTGACCAAGCTGACAAATTTCTGTGACGAAGTGACTGGCCTGGTAGACAAGGGATGAGCTTTGGATATTTTCTACCCGGACTTCAGGAAGGACTTTGATGCTCTTCCCTATAAGATCGTGGAATCATGGAATGGTTTGGGTTGGAAGGGACCTACAGACCATCCAGCTCCACCCCCTGCCATGGAGCAGGGACACCTTCCACCATCCCAGGTTGCTCCAAGCCCCGTCCAACCTGGCCTTGGACACTTCCAGGGATGGGGGATCCACAAGCTCTTTAGGAAACCTGTTCCAAGATCCTCATGGACAAGTAGTTGAGGCATGGGCTGGGTGGACATCTCTCTCCTGAGGAAAAAGCTGGGACTTCTCAGGCTGGAAAAGCGAAGGTTCAAGTTGGGAATCTTATAAATGTCTGTAAATTCCTGAAGGGAGAGAGCAAAGAGGACAGAGCCAGGCTCCTTTCGGTGATTCCCAGTGCCAGGAGCAGGCAATGCACATAAACTGAAGCATGGGAAACATCAGGAAACACTTTATGGCTGTGGGGTTGACTGAGAACTGGCAGAGGTTTCCCAGGGAAGCTGCAGAATCTCCGTCCTTGGAGATATTAAAGCCCCACCTGGAGAGAGTCCTGGACAAGAGGTTTTAGGTGGTCCTGCCTGTGGGCAGGGATTGGATTGGTGGAGCTCCAGAGGCCCCTTCCAACCTCCCCCATTCTGCGATTCTGGGAGTTTGGGAGTCTGGGGTCTCTTTCTGATGCTCTGCTGAAGTCAAGGAGGGAGATAGATCCAGAAAACAGAGGAATAAATCGGCCCAAGCTCTTTCCTGTGTCACGGGGTCTCCTGTGTGTGAGCCTCTGTCTTGTTTGACTCATCACAAGGGCTCTGAACCCGACCTGAGGCTGTGCTTTGACCACCAGACATTTGTGTTCCTCATTCGCCTCAGTCCAAACACATTCTGTTATTCCGTTCCCACTCTCAGCAGGATTATTTTGGAAAATCCCACCCGAGGGATACCTGGAGGGGCACAGACAGAATCCACACTGAGCCCATCCTCACGTTTTCCATCCTCCTGTTTTCCCTCCTCACAGGACACTCCCTGCAGTGTTACACCTGCAGGGAATTGACCCCAGTTGAGAAGTGCCAGACAATTGAGAACTGCACAGAGGCCGAGACCATGTGCAAGACCACGATGTATTCCCTGGAGGACGGTAAGGAAAATTCCTTCTTTATCCACACTTTTAACAGGAGTCAGTGTTTTGACAGTGCTGGTGTGGAGACCGGCTCCTCTTTCCAGTGAAATGTGGAAAATAAATCCTGTGGGAGCTCCAGCTCTCCCGCTGTTGTGGGAAGCAGTGTTTGTGTGAGGGAATATTCGGTGAGTGCAAGCTCCTGGTTAATGCTCAGAAATAAGATTTTAACTTTCGGCAAGGTTGTGTGGTGATAGGAAAACAGGGAGTGGCTTTCAACCTGAAGAGGGTGAGTTTAGATTGGATATTAGGAAGAAATTCCTCCCTGTGAGGTTGAGGAGGCCCTAGCAGAGATTT
Source organism: Sinosuthora webbiana (assembly GCA_013397395.1). Classification (NCBI taxonomy): domain Eukaryota; kingdom Metazoa; phylum Chordata; class Aves; order Passeriformes; family Sylviidae; genus Sinosuthora; species Sinosuthora webbiana. Next base: position 161,978 of record VXBN01005160.1, on the reverse strand, counting down.
CCTGGAAAAGCTGTGGCTGCCCCGTCCTTGGAAGTGTCCAAGGCCAGGTTGGACAGGGCTTGGAGCAACCTGGGATAGTGGAAGGTGTCCCATGGCAGAGAGGCTGGAATCTGATGATCTTTAATTTCCTTTCCAACCCAAACCATCCTCTAATTCTATGACACCAACTCCTGGTCATCAGAAGACAGAAGAGAACGGTTGACCCTCTCCTCTGTTTCCCCCAGTCCTAACTGCTCCTGCTTTGTTTTTTTTTTTTTCTTTGCCACAGTTTTTCCCTTCACGGGAGTCTCGACTGTCACCAAGATGTGCTCCTCCACCTGTGTCCCCTCCGACATGGATGGCATCGGGGTGGCACATCCTGTCACCTGCTGTTACTCCGACCTGTGCAACTTCGATGGTGCAGCAAGTTTGAGGATCAGCGTCGGGATCCTGGCAAGCTCCCTCTGTGCCTTTTTCTGGACTAGACTGATGGAATGACGGGAATTATTTATTCTGAAAAATTCCATGGGGAAAATAACCCCCCACCAGCCCAGCTTTCCACGTGGATGCCTCATGAACAACACTCAATAGGTCCCAAAAATATTTTTTTTTTTTTTGTTTTTTTTTGTTTTTGTTTTTTTTTTTTGTTTTTGTTTTTGTTTTTGTTTTTGTTTTTTTTTTTTTAATATCCACACTTTTCCCACAACTAAAAGAAAGGCAAAACTCAGGAAGGCCCAAACCAATTTTTTTAATTGATTTTTCAACAACTCCCACAAAATTAACTGCGGAGTTTGGTTGCTCTGCTGGTCTGGTTGGGCTTGAAGCGAAAAATTCGAATGTGTGCAGTATATTTAAGGCAAAAAGACTTGAGAAGAGCCTTCCCTACCTCCTTAGAGCAGGTCCTCTCCACCCCGTCATTTTCTGCTCTTCTTCCTAGATCTCCTTCTTTGTACCCACTAACTTAAGGAGACAATTCCGTGTCCAAAATATGAGGCAGGAGACTGAACTTGCCATGCCGATGATCTGTTCCAGGGGGGTTAAAATCTCGTGTTCTCTGTACCCTTTTGAGCAGAATAAAAAGAATCTTGTGTTAAAACGGTTGTAATCACATTAAGTTTTTTTGTGTTTTTTTGTGTTTTTTTTCCAAACTCCATTTTTTAGTATTTTTTAACAGTTAACAGAGTTGTGTTTTGGGGTCAGTCGCACAGCAGATGGATGAGACATTTCCCATTATCCCTCACTGGAAGTGACTTTCCACCAACATTTCTTCCATCAGCTCCCCTTGTACAAATCTATTTTTACTGGGAATACTGAATTTTCCCTGAATTCGGAGATCAGCGGAATAACTTTCCCCCTTGCTTTAATCCTCCAGAGCATCATCTGCAATTCCTTGTGTGTTGCTCTGGGCTCCCAACATTTTGATCCCGCCCTCTCTGGTTCTGCATTTTCCTGTAATCCCCTTTCCAAGGTCCAGCAAAAATATCCTCCTCCAATTACCACCCCGCTCCTGATATTTGGGATCATCAGTCCAAATGTGATACAAACTCTTCCATGGGGCACATGTGGTTTCCAAGAGAGGTGGTACAATTCCCATCCCTTGGGAAGTTTTCATGGCTTGGATGGATGAAGTCCCGAGAAACCTGGGCTGACCTCAAAATTGGGAGCTTGGGTCAGGAACTTGGATTAGGAACATTCTGAGGCCACCTTTCCAACCTGAGCTCCCCGTAAATCATGATCCCACTGGGATCCCACTGGAACACAAACACCTGGAAAATAATTTCCAGGCATTCTACAAGAAACACACACTGGGAAGAAATTCCTCCTTGTGAGGGTGCTGAGCCCTGGCATTTCTGGTTTCCTGGTGAAGCTGTGGCTGCCCCATCCCTGGAAGTTTTCCAGGCCAGGTTGGACAGGGCTTGGAGCAACCTGGGATAGTGGGAGGTGTCCTTGACCATGGCAGGGGGATGGAATGAGATAATCTTAAAAGTCCCTTTAACAACCCAAACCATTCCACGATTCCATGAAGCTCTGGACGCTCCTTGGTGGGGATTTTCCAGCTCTGCCAAAGTCACAGATCCTGGAGCCAAGTGGGTTGACTTTTACCTGGGAGAAGACCGGGAAGTCCCGACACTCGTTCCACAATTTAATTCGGGGATAAGCGGTGAAATTGTTCACTGTGTCCTCTCATTTATGACTCTGTTGAACCACTGAGACTTTTTTGGAGGTCCACACAAAAAACCATCAGGCAGGGCTCATTGCAGCCACCTCTGAGCAGCTTCACAGCCGTCATCGCTTTGAGGAGCCGCGGGAGGAGGAGCTGATCCTCCCTCCCCTCCCTTCACCCCTTTGATCTCCAGCCAGTTTGGCTGCGTGTTTCCCACATTCCCGCTGTTCCCTGCGGAGGTCACGGCCGTGGGGGGAGATCTGGTGTGAAAGGCAGGGAATCTGTGGGGGTGAAGCTCTGGAGTCGCCTCCCCCCGGAGTGAAGCGGAGCTCTCCAGGCACAGGGTGATGGAACTTGGAGCTTAAACACCAAGCTGAACCTTTCTGTGGTTTGTGTCTTTTCTGATGTAAGAATTAATATATTTAGCTCTGTTCCACCTGGTGTGGAGCTGGTCCATCCCACTGTTAATTCTACGTAATTTTAATTACATAAATAAATAATTAAATATTAACATGCTCCATCCCACTTTTAAATCTGTGTATACTCACAAATCGAACTTCCCTGCAACGTAAACGATTGAAAAATACAAAGAAATTCCACAAAGGAAGCTTTTACATTTTACAGAGAATAAAACACGTGACTAGGAGCGTTTCATTTATAAGCATTAATGACAATTTCATGTTGTACCTCAAGGTGAAGATGTCCTCAAATTCCTGCTTCTGGAAATGTCCCTGATTATTTATTTCCCCCCAATGGCCACGGAAGGATTTTTTTTTTTTCTTTGGCTCATTTTTGCTGAAATTTAATTCCCTCCTCATCCAGTCGACCTCCAGGTCCATCTGTTTTTTCTGATCCTCCTCATTCCTGGGGTCTGTTTGAAGCTCTCCCTGAAGGTTTCCTGGCATTTATTTCTCCCTCAGTCTTTTGCTCCTTTTGCTCCTTTGTTTTTGTCTCCCAAGCTCTCCCAACCCTTTGGGCCTGCCTCTTGTCCTGTCATGGTGAGTCTTTGGAAGAGTTTGTCTCAGTCTTTTCTAGGACTATTTTGGAATGCTGGGAGAAGACAAGGGTTCATGTTTCAGACGAAAGGCAAGGAGAACTTCAGGGAGAGATGGATAACTCATCCAAAAGCTGTCCGAGGAAATCAGGCAGGCTTTGCTTGGTCAGTGGAGAGTGGCTTTGGGGCAGACATCCACCCCACACCTCCCTGACTCTTGTGTGGAGCTGGGATGAGTTGCCACCTAATATTTTGTTAATGGGAATTAATAAAGTGATCTGTGTTTTCCTCCTAGCTCAGGCATGATTTTTTTGTACAACAACCTGGCTCTGGTTTGGTGCTTCAGCTCCCAGCCTGAGAGACCTTCCCAAGGGCCTGGATCTGTCTAAACAGATTCCCTTGGGAGCAGCAGGATTCAGGCAGGACTCTGGATAAACACAACCTCGCTGTGCACACAGCTAAGCTCCCTACAATCTTTCTCTGAATACATTTTGGTTTTTTTCCCTGTCCCCAGAGGCAAAGGCAGGTGAATTCCCTCTTGGAAGCCCTCCAGATAAAATCCAGCTCGGTGACTGCAGGATAGAGCTCAGGAATCAGCAAACAGCCCCGCCGGAATGTTTTGCTGCTGCCTCTGAAAAATAGGGATCAGTGTCATGGTTCCAATCCTGGCAGAATAGAATCAGTCCAGTGCGTTTGCTAATTCTTCCTTGGAAGAAGTGTTCCAAGAGGCCGAGGCAGTTGTAATTTCCTGCTGGGGTTGCAGAACCCTTCAGTGACATCCTGAGGAGGAGGAGGAGGCACGGAGGTTTTCTTTCATGTCCCTGCGTTAAAAAAAACCTTTTGCTGCTGCTGCTCCTGAAATTGTGAAGTCTGAATTTCAACAGCGCTTGAGTTGTTCCTTCTGGAAGTTAATCCTTCTAATTCCCTGGGAAAGGGACACCTTCCACTGTCCCAGGTTGCTCCAAGCCCTGTCCAGCCTGGCTTTGGACACTTCCAGGGATCCAGGGGCAGCCACAGCTTCTCTGAGAATTCCATTCCAGAGCCTCACCACCCTCACAGCCAAGAATTCCTTCCCAAAATCCCATCTACTCTGCCTTCTGGCAGTGGGAAGCCATTCCTTGTGTCCTGTCCCTCCATCCCTTATCCAAAGTCCCTCTCCAGCTCTCCTGAAGCAAATTTGGGCGCCAAGAAGGAGCTCTGAGGTCTCCCTGGAGTCTTCTCTTGTCTACGGGGAACACCCCCAGCTCTCCTAGCCTGTCCATGCAGTGCCACCTTAATTTCCTGGGAAAAAACCCAACAAAAACCTGGATAGTTGTACCCAGAGTGAGCATCCCAGTTTGCAAGCAGAGCTGTGCGTGTGCCTAAACCTAGAGACAGAAATGTGTGCTCATAAAATCCAGGAATTTCTTTTAAAAACTGATTTTAAGAACAAATCTTCACTCCGAGGAGGACTCCCGTGGTTATATAAGGAGATTATCTTTGACTTCAAGGCTGTGTCAATGTGACTCAGGCCCTCAAGGGCAGGGCTGTGTCACCAGGCCGTGGTTATGGATTTGCAAATCCACAATCCCTATGGCAACCCCACCATCCCCTTTGCAAACAGACTGGGAAGGACTTGGACCCGGCACAGGTATCCAAGGGAGAATGGAAACTCTTGCTGATGTTTGGAAAGATATCCAGCTGGATGTGACATCAGCTGAGGTATAGTGAAAGGTGTTTTTGGGGGTAAAGCAGAAGTAAGAGGAGTTGCCTCCCGGCATGGATCCGGATCTGGAATCACACATGAGGTTGGAAGGCAGCTCTGGAGTCTGTGGTCCAACCCCCTGGGCTGGTTTGGGGAATGATTCGGCTGCTTTTCCCAACGTGTGGATGGAAGTGCTGTTCCAAAGCCCATTTTTTGGTGGATTATGGAATTTTACAGACTTTCCTTAGGCTACAGTAAGACGAAGTTGGGGTGGGAACTGAGCCATCCTCCACAGTTCCCCCTTATTCATGGATGAGCAATATTTCATGGGATAATCGGACGGCTTGAGTAGAGCTTCAAGATTATCCAGTTCCAACCCCCTGCCACGGGCTGGGACACCTCCCACTATCCCAGGCTGCTCCAAGCCCCATCCAACCTGGCTGTGGACATTCCCAGGGATGGGGCAGCCACAGTTTCTCTGGGAAACCTGTGCCAGAGCCTCACCCCCCTCACAAGGAGGAATTCCTTCCTAAATTCCAATCTAAATCTACCCTTTCTTTCAAACAAAATCGTTTCTCTTTGCCGGGACATGTTATGAACCTGATTTTTTTTTTTTTTTTTTTGTGAGTAATTAATCATCTAAATCTCTTCACAAACCACACAGGGTTTTTTTTTATTATATGAACTTTTACAAGGGGCTTTGGTTCAGTGTCACACACAACAGGTTTATGACACTGCTTGCTTGACTCTAAAATGAGAGGAATATTTTTCAGCCAGCTTTGATGCTGAAGTTTTTCCTTCTAAATTCAGGCTCTGAGCTCCTCAGAGGAAAAGTTGTGGAGCTTCAGAGCCTTGTTCCAATAATTTGTTGTCTTGGCAGTGAGTCCTTCCCAGTGCTCCCATTTGGCTGTATCCAAGGAATTCGGAACACTTTCCAGGTGCAAAGTTTTCCTGAGAGGAGGATCTCACAGAAAGCTTGGCTGGAAATGTTGCATTCTCCACCCCCCCAAAACCAAGGTCTGGATGCCCAGTGCATCCTTGTCCCAGTTATCAGCCAGAATTAGAATTATGCAGCTATTTATAAGGAAAACCTACATCTGGATCCCAAAAATAGAGCGGGATAAAGCCTCGCAAGGAATTTGAAAAAAACATCGGAAATAACAGTGCTGCATTTCAACAGCCCAGGTCTGTCATGGGCCTGCTTTCCTTAAAAAAAGCTGTTTACTCCAGTGGTGACTAATTCCACGCATCTTTCCACACCTGTAGGGTGGCAGGATACAGCCCAGGGATGGAATTTTGAGTTTCCAGGAGAAATAAAATGCTGTAAATGAGGAACAGGAATGGTTCAGCCTCATTTCTCCTCCTGTGATCGGGAAAAAAAAAAAAAAACAAACAAAAAAAGCGATCCCACTCTGGACTGGACCTGCCTGGGCTGCAGAGAGGAACCTCCTGCCACCCATCCCCATGGGATACCCATTCCCTTGGGACTGAGGGAACCCAGGAACGCGGCGGGGACATTTCCTGGGGTTATTTCTACCTCAGCGCTGGGAGGAGGTGACCCTGCCACTCCCTGTCCCCAAAAACAAAGCATGAGGATCTTGGAGCCAATCCAGCTGCAAACATCTGGGGGCTTTTAGTCAGCTCCTACAAACTCCCAACAGCCTCATTAAGCTCAGGTGCACCTAATCCTTAACGAACCAACAATGTCACACGTTGTTCCGGAGTTTGGATGATTACAGGATTCCATGAAACCCATTACCTCTTCCTTGGCCTCCGGGGCTGGCAGGAGGCTGCCAAAAAAAACGAGATTATTGAGCAACGAGGGAGAAACAAGAACACAGCTCCATCCATCCATCCATCCATGCTCCTGCTGTCCTGGCCTTCCCAAAAAAATCCCCAGGCACTCCCAGGGCTCCTAATCCAAATGCTGCTGGTTCGGAGGTTGGGACATGGATCAGGATGGATCCCATCATTCTGTCTCGGGTTCCTGGGAATTCTCAGCTTGAGCACAGCTTACCTGAGCAGCTCAGGGTGGGGGACCCAGCTGTCTGCTTGTGGGGTGGATGAAGGTTGAGCTCCAAAGCTTGGAAAAAATCCATGGAATCGTGGCAAGTGGAGAAGTGACACTGAATAAAAGACCTGGATGAAAGTTTGAGGAAGTGCTGAAAACCTCATCTTAGACTAGAAATTAGGAGGGATTTCTTCACAGAGAGGGGGGGGGTCAAACACTGGGACAGGCTTCCCAGGGAGGTGATTGGTGTTCCAAACCTCTCAGTGCTTAAGAAATATCTGGATGATGCCATTTATAACAAGGTTTAACTTTTGATCGGTTCACAGGTGGTCGGGCAGTTGGATTAGATGGTCATTGTAGGTCACTTCCAACTGAAAGAGCTCCTCTCCTCTCCTCTCCTCTCCTCTCCTCTCTTTCCAGATAAAAAAGGGAATTCCATGCAGGAAGATCCACTTTTTGCTGTGCTGCCATTTCTCACGTGACAGAGAATTTCTGTAGGTTTTAGATGCACTTGTGTGACCAAATGGTTGTCCCCTGAGCACAAAGTGAGTGCTTGGCTCCGCACACCTGATGTTCCCTTCCCTTTCCAAAGCAGCCTCCTGCCAGGAATTGCGTTTTATTCCAAAAATAGGGGAACACCAGAGGGACTCTCAGCTGTGTTTTTCTGTGGAGTAAAGATTCATGAATTGCCTTTGTAAAGGGGTAATATTGTAGCTCAGAGATTGTCTGAATAAAAAAATCTCAGCTCCTTTATCCAACCCAGGAGACGGAAAATGACGAATCCTCCAAGGACCCTTTTTGTGATGTTCTCCCAGCTGGCGACATCTTGCACAGGGCTTGGATTTCTCAAGGCGACAGTCACAAATAATGATAATTACTGGGCTTGGAGTGCTGGTCTTCCAAGAGCAGATCAGAACAGGCTGGAGCCCGTGGAAATACCACCCAAGAGCAGGGAGAAGAAGAGCAGAAATTTATTCTCCGTGTGGTTTTTGACCATCACAGCTGTGAAAGTCTGGAATGTGAGCCACAAAGGCGCACAGATTTCAGATGGGGTTTTTTTTCTTCAAAGAAGAAATAAGAAATAGAATAGGAAAAAGGGTGGGAGGTGACTTTTAGGAGACCCTAAGCATGTGGTCCTTGAGCAGTTAAAACCCCCTTGAGACGCCAAGACTGGCTCTCTGTGCTTGAAGAGCCCCACCAGGCTGTGACATCTTTGCACAGAGCTGGAACAGACAAAAATAAGATTTCATAAACCTGTTTTGTGATCCAAGGGCACCGGTAGGATAAAAACCCTTCCTAGTTGCATTCCCCAAAGTTCCTAAGAGGCCCGTGGAAGCTGGATGACGGCATTTCGTTTAAAACCCCTCATTTTGTGGGGAAAAGTCAGATATTTTGCTGTTCACTCTCCCCTCCTTTCCAGGATGACTTTCCTGCTCTGCTGTGTGCGTCAAAGTCTGTCACCATCCCCCGGGTGTTTGTTTCTTTTTCAGGTTTGGGTGGCAATCCCCCAACACAGTGACAGCTGTCTTGATGCTAAAAACACCTCTTCCCCCGTGGCTTCTCTCCCTGGAGATTGGCAGCAGCCAGGAAAGATTGGGAACGACGTCTGGCTTGTTTTGAGCCCGGCTTTGTAAGGACAAGGCTCATCTGATCTTGGCTTTGTGCACGAGCAGGTAACCACGCAGAGCTGCTTCTTTGGATTCTCTGCACAGTAGGAGTTCCTGGAGGCCCTGCGGGTTTCAGAAAACAGAATTTTGGGTGGAAAAGGTTCTGTTAAAGTGACTGAAGACACCTTTTTAAGGATTCAGAAGGTCCGTGAGGAAGGACGACATCGAAGCACGTTGATAATGAGCTCACGGCGAGCCTGTTCCCAGGAATCCCACTTTGGATCGGACGTTCCTCACAGGGAGCAGTGGCACGTCCCTCTGCAAGCATCTCCCGTCCCTGCTGGATCCCAGCCACCCTCTGGAGTCCTGCCACTGCCCAGGGCACAGTTTCGACTGGCAGATTTCCACCCGCCCCCGGGATTTCGGGGAGGCAAAGCCTTCAGCCCCAGCCTGTGTTTGTGCCTCTTCCAGGGAACTCAAGGAGCAGCCAAGGAATGTGTGGAGCAGCAGGCCTCAGAGAAGGAGAAGATTGTCCCCCAATCATCCCAAGCTCCTCACTCTGCTCCTCTGGTGAGATTTTTGGGGGTGTCCTGTGCAAGGCCAGGAGCTGGACTGGATGATCCTTGTGGGTCCCTTCCAGCTCAGGAAATATCCTGTGGTTCCATGGTTCTAAATCCAAAACTGCTGCAGGAGCAAGTGCACCGACACCGGAGCACCTTGACTTCACCCAGCCTGCTTTTCCAGGAAATCTCTTGCATCTCTTTCCCTGATTATTGAGTGAAAGCCATTTCTTTTGCAAGGATGTGAAGGGATGGATGTCCCAGCCCCAACAAGGCAGGGATGACTCTGCTGCTCCTGGATGAAGAGTCCAGAGCAAGGCTGTGCATTAAAACAAGAGCTGAACTGTGCCTTGGTACAGGGCTGTGACTGGAGAAACTTCAGATTTTCCTTGGAATGGGCAGGAAAGACCAGAAGACACGGAAAACATATTGACCCCTTGTATTACACAGGCCTGGAGTGCAAGGACAAGGGGGAATGGCTTCCCACTGACAGGGGGCAGGGATAAACTGGGGAGAAATTCTTGGCTGTGAAGGTGGGCAGGCCCTGGCAGAGGTTTCCCAGAGAAGCTGTGGCTGCTCCATCCCTGGAAGCCTTCCAGGCAAGGTTGGACAGGGCTCGGAGCAAACTGGGATAGTGAAAGGCGTCCCACGGCAAGGGGTTGGAATTTGAGGATTTTAACAGACCCATCCAGCCCAAACCATTCCATGATTCCATTGAGGGACCTCCTGGCCAAAGGCAGCCTGTAGGACTTTTGTTCAGATTTTTGTTCTGGGGTAGGTTTTTGGGACTCTGATTTCATGTTTTGGCTTCCAGTTCCCTGTAGCATGTTGGATCTCATGGATTTCAGCAATTTGCCCACCCATGAGCTAGTGCAAAACTCCTTCCCCCCCAAGGCACAACATCCTCTCCCACATTTACTGACGATATTCACAAACTTAAAGCTCAGTCCTAAAAAAATGTGTGGCTGGGCCCACCAATGTGTGACAATTCCCATCTGTCCAAACGGGGGCTGAGGGATAAAAGGGATCAGGACCCAGACCAGGGCACGGAGGGATTAAAACACATCCCATGTGTTTTCCAACCCGATGGGAATGTGCAGAGCGCAGCCCCAGGTCTGTGCTGGAGGTGGAGCCCACCCAGACCATCTGCCCCAGCCTTTTACAACACTCTGAGCATCTCTCCCGTATCCAAGTGACCCAAAATGACTTTTCTAAATTAAGATCCCAACCACGACTCTCTGCTCCACTTCCTTCCCCCTCAACACATCTGCTGCTGACACTGAAAGGTTCTTTTCACCTCATTTTTAGGCTTTGTTTTCAGGCCTGGGGCTGTGCAGAATAAAGAGGGAAAGAGGCTTCTGTGTTCCTCTGGAATTAGGGATGCGAGAGTCAGGCAGGAGAAAAATGAAGATATCCAAGAGAGGATGTGCTGCCGTGTCAGAGGCAGATGCTCCAAGCCCTCCAAACCCTAATGTGGAAAAATAGCTCTATTTTAAGACCGGAAAAAAAAGTGCACATGATAGGTTTGAGATGAGAAATAATCTGTGAGTGATATTGAAAATGATATCAGTGCTGCTGTACTTCAGTGCTGCCAGGCTCATTCCATAATTAATAACTCCTTCAGATGGAGTGACTTTCCTTTGAGGGTGCAGAATTAAACATTTAAATCCCTCTCTGTAAATACAAGGCTGTGGCAGAGCTCTCCAGAAGCCTCGCAGCTACACTCTAATGTATATTTATATTCTAGATAAGTATTTTTAGCAAGAACTACAAGTCCTCTCTGTATTTGATGACGTCAGAGCTCTGTTTTACATGCAATGTCCCGACTGCAAAAAAATATCCCCTTCTTTTTTTCCTGGAATATTGCAGTAATTTCTGCCCTTGTCTCATCTCTCTTTCATATCTAATGTGTGTGCCAAGAGGGGTGTGTGGGGCTTTATTCCTCTCTCTCACTCTCAAAGATGATAAAATGTATAAAATTTTTAAAAAAACGAAGCAGCCAAACATCTTCTGGTGTTTCCCACCTCTGCAATCGGGGCATGCTGGGATAACAACCACCACTCGTGGCCTGACCAGTGTCCTGCTGTGGAAAGCAACTGGAAATGATCCCTGCTGGAAAAGCCAGCCCTTTAAATATTAATTCTGCTGTTCCCGTGGTGCTTCTCTGAGAATTTTGCTCGGGGCAAACCAGGACTGAACCTGGCTCCTCCTTCAGTTTGAATCCAAGCTGAGTGTTGTGTCTTTCCAGAGGAGGGATTATCTTTTGGAATGCCCGCTCCACCTTCTGGAATCGTGGAGCTCACAACTAAAGGCTACTCAAGGCTCATATTTTCCCTGATTTTTGGCTAGAGGTGGGACTCTACTGGGTATCCCAGCTGGAATATCCTCACAGATGAGCCTCCCTTGCTCTTTAGTCTCTAATTTCCGGGTGGAAAAAAGCACTTCAGATTTGTGACTGCAAGCAGGAGATGCAGATCAGGAAAAAATTCCTCCCTGTGAGGGTGGTGAGGCCCTGGCACAGGTTACCCAGAGAAGCTGTGGCTGCCCCATCCCTGGAAGTGTTCCAGGTCAGCTTGGACAGGGTTTGGATCAGCCTGGGATAGTGGAAGTTGTCCCTGCCCATGGCAAGGGGTTGGAATTTGATGATCTTGAAGCTCCCTCCCCAAACCATCCCATGACTCTGCAGGACTCTAGTGCTGCCCCACGTTTGCAGAAGGGCTGGAAGGCGACGGAAAAGGCAAATTTTTTGGGGGCCAGATAAAGAATAAGGCAACGAGGAATGCCCTCAAATCTGGAGACAAAAATCTCTGGATGTGCTGGGAAGAACGAGCCCTCAGAGGGACAAGAAAAATCCTTCAGCAGAGCAGCGCCAGCTCTGGATTCCTCTGGCTGTGAAGCCTCACCCCGCAGGGCCGAGAGGTTGCGGGTCTTTTTCTGGCCCTTTGGAGACACATTTTCCTCTGTTCTATTTTCTCCAGCCTATATTTAAACTTCTCCCTCCCCGTGTCCGCTCGACCCTGTGACGCAAAAAGTCCGGCCAGGCCTTTGAATCTCCTGCATTTCCTGGGGCAGTGGCACTCGCTGGGTTTAACTCCTGAGGAGCAAAAGGGAGGGATAAATAACAGCAATAACCAAAGAAAGAGCAAATCCGATTTTTTTTTTTTTTTAAGTGCTCCCGGTGACGCCTGCTTGGCCTTGTGGCTGCCACAGCGTGAACAGGTGACTGGTAATGCAAAAAAAAAAGCCATTTTGTGAACCCCTGAGTGAAGGGTTTGTCACCTCTCCTAATCAAGGAACGTATTAGAGGTGCTTTGAAGATAAAAAAATCTGCTTTTCAGTTTGTTTTGGCTCGTGGGTCACGTTGGCAGGTAAGTCCTGGGTGACAGGAGGGCGGGAGGGGCAGGATGCTCACTCACAGCCAGCTCTGGTGACACAAGGGGACAGTCCCCACACGGAGCATCTCTGCAGCACAGCACCGTCACTCCCAGCCTCCTGTCGGCTCAGCCACTTTTCCGTTTTGCTCCAGCTCTCCCAGTGCATATCCCAAAAGAGCCTCCTGTCCCACTGGATTGTATTTTACCCTTCTCCCCCTCCTTTTCCAGCCTGAAATCTGGCTCTTCCAGGGAGGAATTTTGGACTCCTTGCTCATCTCTCTGTGTGGTTTTCCCCCCTTGTCTGGCACAGGGCAGTTTGGGAGCTGAAAACAAGCCAGACGCCCTCTCCCTGCACCCTGTGCTGCCCCACATGCCTTTTCCACGGGAATATCAAGCACAAAAAAAAAAAAAAAAAGATGCTGCAGGCTGAAAACCAGAGAATCCAACTTTATTTACGAAATTCTCACCCAGAAGGGAACCCTCTATCCCCCTCAAGCACAAAATCCAGACCCTGCCCCATCCACACGTGGAAAGCAGAGGCCAGGACCCTGCAGAAAATGTGGAAAGGCCGCTGGAGACAGAGCTGGAAGCCAGGATGAAAAAAAAAAAAGGAATGTCATCTGAGGATGGCAGGGATGGAGCTTTGCTTCTGGCCTGACACATCCAACCAGTTTTGAAGCAGGGAAAAAACAGAGCAGATGAGTGGGAAGCAGGGGCTGGTGCTCGGTGTCTGCCAGGGTGGGTGGAACACTGGGATTTGAGTAACTTCCAATTATTATCCTCTCCGTGGCATTTGCTCCCTGTAGATCTCAGCACTGCCAGGGGGTTTTCAGGGAAGCTGTCAGTGTTTTAGTGGAGCTCTGAGGGCTTTCACCTCCAGGGAAACAGGGCTCATCATCCTCCTGAGCTCACCTCTGCCGAGGAATGCAAAATCGTCAGAGTTTTCTTCTAAGTGGTGCTGAGACAGACCTTGAGAAACTATTCCCTCTGTGCAGGGAGGAAACAGAGCCCCCTGCTTCGGTTTCTTGTGGAAAGAGAGTGGAAAAAGGAAAAAAAAAAAAAAAAAAAAGAGGAAANGGAGATTGGAACACAGGGAGTGGCAAATTCCCTGCATCTCTGTGAGCTGGGCACACCTGGCTCATTCATATCTGCTTCCACTCCAGCTGCTTTTGCAGCAGACAGAATCAATCCCACATCTGCTCCAAGCATTCCCACAGCTGGGATCCCAGCGCTTTTAACCGGTTTTTCCCAGAGCTGAGTGTCTGGGATAACCATTGTTTTTCCTGTCCTGCAGTTTCTGCTCTGAAGGGAAGAAGGGAGGGCAGAATGAGAGAAGAATTTGCTTGGAATAGTCTTTAAAACATCTGGAAAGGGAAATCTGGGAGCTCCAAGTGCAACCTGAGCTCAGGCAGAAGCTGGGGGGGGGCAGGGCGTGTTTGTCTGGCCAAACTTGGAAATTTGAGTTGCAGGTGTGACCTACCCTGGTCTGTCAGTTCAGGGGGTGTTCTGAGCCTTCCAGAAATCCATCCCATTCCCATGTGGGAGCTGAGCTCTTCTGAACTCATTCCTTGGATTATCCTTGGAATTAAGCGCCAGCTCTCGGCAGTTGCCGCCCACACCCTGATGGGCAGGAGGTAACTGGGCCCAGATCCATCTGCTCCTCTCAGTCAGGACGTGGCACTGGTTGCCCAGAGGAGCTGAAGCTGAGGCTGCTCCACCCCTGGAAGTGTTCCAGGCCAGGTTGGATGAGGCTTGGAGCAACCTGGGATAGTGGAAGGTGTCCCTGCCCATGGCCGGGGGTTGGAACTGGATGATCTTTCAGGTTCCCTCCAACCCAAATCATTCTCTGCGGGTCCTGGTGGGCAGAAGCAGCTGAAGGTGAGGAACATCTGCTGAAACAGCTGGAATCTGGAGATCTGAGGGGTTTAAGTCCAGGTGCCCAAACTCTTGGCTTGAATCCAGCGTTGAGGATGGGGTGAAGCCACACGTCAGCGAAGAAGGGCATTCCCAAAGCGTCTAAGAGTTCATGAGGCAGCTTGGCAGGGAGAGTGGTGGGCTTTGGGCTGGAGCTGGGACACTCGTGACCTCACAGGGAGCACTGGAGGGCGGTGAGAGCCACCACGGCCACCAGAGCCAGCGCTGCAGGGCTGCTCCTCGCCCCGGCGCCGCTCTTGGTGTCATCCGTGCACAGGTCGGTGTAGCAGCAGGATTTGGGCTTGGACGCTCCTATCCCGTTGAAGGGGAGGCATTCCTCCTCACAGGCCCTGGTCACGGTGATGTTGCCAAAAAAGGGATAACCTGGGAGAGGCGGGTTGGAGAGGAGGAGGAGGTGAGAGAGGGGAAAAAGGAGTGAAGGAAAATGGGGTTGAGAAACGCTGACAGAGGAGGTGTTGGATATCCCTAATCCATGCCTCTAATCCATTCTATTTTTTGTGGGAACAGGTCTGCCAGTTCCCTCTGCTGACTCTCTCTCACCCTCCTGCTCCTTCCAAAATCATTCCAGCATGGACAAGGGACACAATCCCCTGTAGATGTTTGCACCTTCTATAAATTCCAGGTCCGTAGAGATATCGGGGTAGGAAAGGCCACACAGAGGGAACAAGTGCAGTGAGTCCTGATACTTCACTGTGGGGCTCCAAAGCTG
>VXBN01005160.1:112954-146399 GCA_013397395.1 Sinosuthora webbiana | reverse complement strand
TTTGGCCTATCAGCTTTTGCCACACAATGCTGCTAATGCTTCTAAGCCAATCATCTAAAAATACCCCTCTTGGGTCCTACAAAAAGATGTCCTATACATCTTTCATAGTTCTATTTCTCCAAAATATCTATTCTATTTGCAAGGTCATCATTTGTAACTTGTTTCCAGTTCAGTTTCTCTCTCGACAATGTCTGTCCTGTTCCCTGGCCTTTCTAAGCCTGCACGCTTTATCTCAAGGTTTGCATACAGGGACAGGAGGCTGCGTGAGCCTTCTGTCAGGCTTTAAAAATCCTCTACAAATCCATTTCCCGCAGGGCTAGATGGGGAATCGGGAAGGAATTCTTCCCCATGAGGGTGGTGAGGCCCTGGAACTGGTTTCCCAGAGAAGCTGTGGCTGCCCCATCCCTGGAAATGGCCATGACCAGGTCGGGAGCAACCTGGGATAGTGGGATGTGGAGGTCTGGAGTTCAGTGACCTCCCTCCCAGCCCAACCCCACCCTGGAATTGTCAGATTTGTCCCCGGGACCCCTCAGGGGGAGAGGTGGGGCTCACCTGTGTCCACGGAGTGCAGCGTCGTGGTGCACACGGTGGCTTTGGGGGAACACGTGACGGCCGTCATGCATTCGGAAATGTCTGTGGGCTCCTTGCAGGTGTAACATCGCAGGGACTGGGCTGCAGAGGGGACAAAAGGGCTCTGAGATGACACGGCAGAGGAAGAGAGACCCAAACCTGCAGCTTTCTCACCAAAATGCAGCGTCCAAATTTAAGTGTGTCTGCTTTCTGACCAAAATGCAGCGTCCAAAATTAAGTGTGTCTGGAGGCAACGGCAAAGCTTGGATGTGCCAGGGGGGAAAAGATCAAATCCCAGCACTGGAGGACCAGGGTGGTGTTGCAGGAGCCTGAGCGTGACTTTGGAGGCTCAGCAGCCTGAAAAAGGGGGATTTAGAGGGACCTGTTCCTTGAGGAGCTTTGGTGGGTCTGAGCATCCTCTGTAAGAGTTCAGCCTGGGGAAGAGGAAGCTGAGCGGAGACTTTTTGGGATCTACATCTTCCTCGTGGGGGGAAGTGGAGGGGCAGCACTGATCTGTTCTCTCTGGAGCAGTGACAGGATCCAAGGGAATGGCCTGAAACTGTTTCAGGGGAGGTTTAGGTTGGATATCCAGGAAAAGAGTGGTCAGGCACTGGAACAGGCTCCCCGGGGAATGGTCACAGCATCAAGAGTTCAGGAAGAGTTTGGGCAACGCTCTCAGGCACAGGGTAGGATCGTTGGGATGTCCTGTGCAAGGCGAGGAGCTGGACTTTGATAATCCTTGTGCGTCCTTTCCAAGTCAGGATATATTCCGTGATTGTAAAAACCAGCTCCTGAGAGGAGCATTCCCCAGCTGTGACAGCGGCAGTTCCCCCATCCCTCCCCTCACGGCAACAGCTCCTTCCTGCTGGTTTGAGGCAAACTCTGCAGGAATCGGTGGCTGAGAGCAGGATTTGAATTTCAGAGCTGCATCAGAGATCCTGAGGGCTGAAGTGCGGGCCCTCATCAGGGGCTGCTGCTGATTTTTAAAGAGGAGATTTACAAACCCTTGCTGGCCGCCACCTGAGGGCGGGGAGACATCTCTAAATATGCAAATCTCGGTCACAGCAGCTCTCAAAAGCCTCAGTGTGAGCGCTGTCCATCCACAGCCAGCAGATACCGGGAGTGTGGATTTTCCAAAGTCCTGCTGGTGCGGCTTGGTGACAAAAACCAGCCTGGTCTGAGATTTTCTCTCCTACCCTCCTTCCACCCGCTGGAAAAACAACCTGAAAGCGTCCAGTGCCATCTATTGGTAAAAATTCAACATCGACGCTGGTTTTTGGTTTTTTTGTTCCCTTTCTGCTGTCAGAGGAACCTCTGGGGCTTTGTGATAAGCACAAATATTTTTGAAGGCGTTTGTTTGAACGCCTGACTTCAGAAGGAATTTTTGAGGCATCTGCTCCCTCGCAGCAGCTCCTTTGGAAAATTCGGCTGTGGGGTAGAGCCTACACGGTGCAAAACTTCTCTTTGTCTCTTTGCAGAAGTAAAAAGGAATTTTTTCATGGGAATATTTCAATGTTCTTGTGGCCATTCTCCCTGTAAACAGCGGTGGTGGAGACATCCCTCTTAATCCCAGCTCAGGACCTCACCAGATCCCTTCCCAATGATCCATGAGAGGCTGTTTCGTATTTTAACAGAGGTAACACATCATCAACAATCATTTGGATGTCTCGGGATGTGCAGGATGGATGGAGCAGTTCTGGCTTCAGGCGCTCGGGAAACCACCCTGCAACCCTTGGGGTGAGCTGGTTTCCATTCACAAACCTCAACATTTTCATGGGTGAGGTGGGAAGTGCCTTGGGGGAATTAATCCCAGTTAAAAGCAGGCTTAAGGAAGGAAAACCTCAACCCCCTCATCCTTCACCGACTCTGGGTGGGGCATTTAGAGGACGTGGGTTTTATGGGAAGGTCCCACAGAAGAGGAAAGCCCAAATCCTTAAGGACTGGGACAGGAGAACTGAACAGGGACAGCTCTGCGTCCTGATCTGAGCCAATAATTCCTTGTTCCTCACCGTCCAACAGGACCTTCTATTCCTTGAGATCGAACCTCAGGGATACGAGTGGTCACAGACACATCC
Source organism: Sinosuthora webbiana (assembly GCA_013397395.1). Taxonomy (NCBI): domain Eukaryota; kingdom Metazoa; phylum Chordata; class Aves; order Passeriformes; family Sylviidae; genus Sinosuthora; species Sinosuthora webbiana. The sequence continues at coordinate 143,754 of VXBN01005160.1, read as the reverse complement.
CTCAGCCACAACAGGGGTGCCTAGACGAGCTTCTTCCCTCTGGATCATCCCAAAAAAATTGATGCCTGCCTGGTTTCAACTGCAGAGCAAATGGGGTTGATAACTCTGTTTCCATAAAATTCTCTGAGGCCTTGGGTGGTTTCTCAGAGATTCCGTTAAATCCAAGACAGGACCGCAGATGGAGATGTTTGATCCCTGCCCAGGAACAGGTTCCTTTGAGATCTTCCAGGGCCCCAAGGAAACAGGCTGAGGATCTCTGGGGCCCGTGGGCTGTAGGTTAAACCCCTCTGGGTTGGGGCCACCCCTGGAGTGCCTGTTCCAGGCAGGGATGTAGCTGCGGTTGGTCACACCAGCACGGAGGAAGGACACAGCGACGGCCAAACCCTGCTGCCAGCTTGCCCAACGTCCAGAACTATCACAGACCCAGGGGAATTTCCCATTCCCACCTATCTCCTGAAATAAGGGAGAATCCTGGAGCTGGTGGTTTTAATAAAAACTTCCCAATATCCTTAGAGTTATTTCTCATACCCCCACCCTTATCTTCACCTTCTGGCTTTCAGCACTTCCAGCAGCCAGCTGGGAGGTTTTAGGGATGTCGGGAGCTCGGGATGAACATACCCCACGCCATTCCTGAAGGGATAGGGTGGCAGTTCAGGTAGGTGCTGGCACTCCAAGCTCCTGCCCAGGCTGGCCCTGCCCTGTGCCTTGTGGTTGTCCCCTCCACCCCTGGATATGGGTGGCAGGCATCCAAAGGACGTGCATCGCTCCCAGTCAGGCATCACAGCTCTTCCCACCAGGAATCTCCCCTTTCCTATTTCACCCTCTCCTTTGTCCATCTTCAACACAAAAAGCATCATTTCTCCTACCTGGGCGGGGGGGGTTACCAGGTCTTTCCCCTCCCTCCCTTCCCAGGAATTTCCCAGGCAGGGGGGCCCTGGAGTGTTGGGAATGAGGACCCCTTACCCAACTCCACGAATGCCAGGCCCAGCAGGAATCCCACCAGGAGCTTCTTCATGCTGAGAGCAGATCCAGGCAGCCAGGACAGGTCCAGAGAGAGCTGCTCCCAGGGAGCTTTATATGTTTTCCCACCCTCCAACACCACCTGTTGTTGATCCTGTGGGCGGATTCCCTTGGGGTGATCAGGGGAGAGCCCAGCTCCAGTCTGGATTGGGATTTGCAGAGGAACGAGTTCTCTGACGAGGTGACATCACCGCAACGAGCAGACTCCTGCCATGCCTCGGCTCTTCCCCAGGTTTATGTCCTGGGGCTGGTCCCATGGAAAAGGAAAAACACGGCTGGCACTGCCAGGTGTGGCCCCGTGCCAGGGCTTGGATGGGGAATGTGACAAGGTTTGTTTGCTCCTTCCCGTCTGGCTCCACCAGCCCGGAGCTGGCTTGTGTCACACGTGTTGCACTGGCCAACAACTGTCAAGGGGCAAGTGGCAGCAGGCTGGGCTTCCACGTGCTTTGGAGAAATGATTTCATGGGCTGGCACGACTCGGGCTGCCCGAAGATGTCTGTTTTTCCCCAAATCCAGTTCAAAGTCAAGCCTGGCTTCTGGATCCCTTGGTTATTAACTGAGCTGCTGGGCATGGGAAGCACTTGGAGGCCAGTGCTTCCAAATCTGGAATTGGGATAAATCGTGTGGCTTCAGGTCCTGGGTCACGCTGGCAAAGCAGGACGCTCAGCCTTCCTTTGGAAAGCAGTCAGTTATTTACCACTTTTTATCCTGAAGCTGGGAAATAAACCCAACATGGAGCAATCAGTCAATTTTTCCACTCCAGCACCTTCCTGATGGCATATTTCACTTTACCCACATCAAGGCAACCCTTTCAAACGTCATAACTTATTTCGCATCTTATCCAGTATTTGGGGAGACGTCTTAAAATTCTTGGAGCTGGGGAGAAATTATTTACTTCTCCCTTTGGATCGAGCTGCTGGCATTTTGAATTTCGCTGGAAAAGCTGGTAGACTTTTCGTTGGGTTTGTTGTGATCCAAACTGGAAAACCCCAGCGTTGTGCAATTTCCCATAAAACAGCTGAATAAGCCAAAGAGGCGAAGTTTGTGAAACACTGGAGCACTTGGAGGTGTTAGGGATGGAGATGAGGTGAGTGAAGGTGCTTTAATGAGGCGCTTTGCCCGTCACAGGCTCGTTTTGACAACACGTGTGGGAATACTGCTGCCAGTCCCGGCAGCCTCTCCTTCTTCCCAGATGGAGGATGGCTCCCAGTAACCTGAGGAGCGTTGCTAATGAAAATTTCCACTCCACAGCCACGGATGACACAAAGCTGACAGAGCTGTGGGAAAGGCAGAGAGAGACCGACACTCTAATCCTCCTCTACGAGAGCGAAAATTTTCCTTTATTTTATTTTCCTGTGCTCTCCGAGTTCAGGTACTAAAAAAAACAAAAAACAAAAAACAAAAAACAAACAAACAAAAAAAACCCAAACCAACTGGATAAAACACAACTTTCTGGGCACANTTATTTACCACTTTTTATCCTGAAGCTGGGAAATAAACCCAACATGGAGCAATCAGTCAATTTTTCCACTCCAGCACCTTCCTGATGGCATATTTCACTTTACCCACATCAAGGCAACCCTTTCAAACGTCATAACTTATTTCGCATCTTATCCAGTATTTGGGGAGACGTCTTAAAATTCTTGGAGCTGGGGAGAAATTATTTACTTCTCCCTTTGGATCGAGCTGCTGGCATTTTGAATTTCGCTGGAAAAGCTGGTAGACTTTTCGTTGGGTTTGTTGTGATCCAAGTTGGAAAACCCCAGCGTTGTGCAATTTCCCATAAAACAGCTGAATAAGCCAAAGAGGCGAAGTTTGTGAAACACTGGAGCACTTGGAGGTGTTAGGGATGGAGATGAGGTGAGTGAAGGTGCTTTAATGAGGCGCTTTGCCCGTCACAGGCTCGTTTTGACAACACGTGTGGGAATACTGCTGCCAGTCCCGGCAGCCTCTCCTTCTTCCCAGATGGAGGATGGCTCCCAGTAACCTGAGGAGCGTTGCTAATGAAAATTTCCACTCCACAGCCACGGATGACACAAAGCTGACAGAGCTGTGGGAAAGGCAGAGAGAGACCGACACTCTAATCCTCCTCTACGAGAGCGAAAATTTTCCTTTATTTTATTTTCCTGTGCTCTCCGAGTTCAGGTACTAAAAAAAACAAAAAACAAAAAACAAAAAACAAACAAACAAAAAAAACCCAAACCAACTGGATAAAACACAACTTTCTGGGCACATAGGAAAAAAAAAATCCACTTGGTGAAAGCCACTAGACCTGGTTCCATCCAGATCCTTGCTTGGAACTGGGCAGCTCAAGGCACATTTGGGCAATGCCCTAATTAACAGCTGTGAAACTGGAGGATATCCAGTGCTTTCAGCATTCCAGGTGATTGTGCCTCAACGGGAAAGCACAGTGGGGTCGGCACGGTGAAGCTGCTGGGTGGATTGTGGAGTGGAAATGTCCATGGAGACCTCCTCTCATACCTGGAGGTCATTCCATGCTGAGACATTTTTGNAAACAAACCCAAAACCCAACTCAAACAACCACAGGCGGTGTCCAGGTGTCTGTTGAGGTTGAGGGGAGGCTGATTTTGGAAGTGGCAACATCCTCCTGCCTTCCCAAGTGGAATTCTATTGCCACTGTCAAGGACAAAACGGGATCCTAATGGAAAAAAACCAAAAACAAAACCAAAACCAAACACGAACAAAAAAACCCCAACACCAAAAACCCCCAAACAACCAACCAAAACAGCAACAACAAAACCCAACAAAAACAAACAAACAGAAAAAAACCCCAAAAACAAACAAACAAAAGGCCCCAACAAAAATGAGGGGAGTGGAAAAACAGGATTCACACCAAAAGACAACACTGGAAAACACTGGTTTCCTTTTATCTCGGCGGAGTTAAGACAAGCCTAAGTTAAATGAGACTGGAAATTGAGGTTGGATCCTAAACACTGAAAAAATTTGGATTATTCCTGTAAACCAAGGCAAGGAAGAAACCTGACCTGCTTTAAACCTGATAAGTATGTGGAAGCTGTGGTTTGACAGAGCAGTTAGGTAAGGCTTAGACAGCTTGTAGGGGCTCAGGAGGCCCTAAAATATTCCCTTCTGTCTCTGTCAGGGGTGGAATAAGCCCTGGGAAAGGTTTTGAGCACTGACTGACAGGAGCCAGAAGGGACTTTGGTTGAAATGTCACTTCAGGCCTGGAGAGCTGAGAATATCAATGAGGTGTGTTGTGTTAGGGAGAAAGGTCTTTGTGCCGAAAGCCTTCAGGAATTCTCGGTGGGATCAATCCAAACCTTCTCCCAGCCTGTCCCTGGGAGACTGTCCTAATTTATAAGCTGATACAGGGAGATATAATCTCTCTCTGCTTATCACAAATTCCAGGAAAGGCAGATGACAGAAATTCGGTGTTTACAGGTAAGAAGGGGAAGTGCTTCACCTGCTCTAACTTCCCTTGCAGCCAATTCTTGTTTGAATAGTAAAACCACACATTTTTATGAGATGTTCTGTGGCAGGGAGAGAACACCAAGCTTTGCTCAGCTGTTCCAGTTGTTGACTGTCAGCCACATGTGAAATTAGTCCTGCGTAAAATTTCTCTGCTCTGATTTATAGAGTCCCTACATCCAGTGGCTCTTGTTGCACCTTCTCTGCTAAATTTAATTTCTCACTGTTGTGATTTTCCTCTTTTCCACAGAAACCTATTTTGTCTGGGATAGACTTTGGTGGGCTCCCTGACTCCTTCTCTGGGAAGTCTGTTCTTTGTTTCTCCATAGCCTCCTGTTTATCTTTAGATCAAGGAATACCTTAAAGGTGACAGACCTTAAAGGTCTTTCCTTGCCTCCACAACTTTACTGGGACACTCCCAAATTCTCTTTCCCTGAAGTCTGGCACTGCTGCACACTCAGCCCCGCTGCAGGAGCTCTGGTGTTTTGCCAGTGTTCTGAGTTATGGAAAGATCTCCAACCTTCTCTGAACTCCCTCTCTTTCACCACCTTCTCTCCTACATTGCCCAGCCCAGATCTGGACATTTTCTTGAGCCACTCCATAGAATCCCAGAATGTTTTGGGATGGAAGTGACCTTCAAGATCACCCAGTTTTTCAAATCCCTTCCACTATCCCAGGTTGCTCCAAGCCCCATCCAACCTGGCCTTGGACACTTCCAGGGATCCAGGGGCAGCCACAGCTTCTCTGGGCAACCTGTGCCAGAGCCTCACCACCCTCACAGGGAGCAATTTCTTCCCAGTATCCCAGAAAACCCACTCTCTGTCAGTTTGAAGCCATTCTCCCTTGTCCTGACACTCCATGCCCTTGTCCAAAATCCCTCTCCAGATCTCCTGGAGCCTCTCTTCAGCTACGGAGAGCTCACAGTGAGGTCACCCCGGAGCCTTCTGCTCTGCAATCCCGGGAATAAACAGAACGGATCCATCTGTGACACAAAGACCACCCAACCCCATCTGACACCGTGGTCATGTCATGGCATCAATCTACACACCATCCATGAGAGCTGATTTACAGGATGGAGTCTGCTTCATTTCCCAGCTGTCAGATTCCCGAGCATCCTGGTGACAAGTGCTTTGCAGGAAAATACAGATACCCCTGGTGATTACACTGAGTCACACGGAGCTCAGCTCCTGTGATTCCAGAGGGGCAGAGTTTTTGCCAGGGGAGTTTTTGGATGCTCCACCGTCTTCAGGTGTGACTCAGTAGTGGGGAACCTCTCTGCCCGTGCCCGTGAGATGTTTGATGATCCAGTGGAAGTTCCACCTCCCGTGGGTGTGTGTGTCAACAACAAGACTTTGGGCTTGCTGGGGTGGAGTTGGTCTCCACCCTCCTGATGAAACTCTGCCACTGGGCAGGAAGGAATTCAGGTTTCGTTGGGCTGGAGAAGGGTGAAAGTGTGAGCAGCCTTCTCCAAGGAGCTCTTCGGGTCTTGTCTTCCAGGGGCTGTTTGACATTAAATGTTTCTCATCCATAAGGAATATCAAAAAAAAAAAAAAAAAAAAAAAAAAAAAAAAAAAAAAAAAAAAAAAAAAAAAAAAATTTCCACATTCACAGCTCTGATTCAGTCTCTAAAGAGCTCCTACCCTTTTTCCTACCCTTTTTTTTTTTTCTGTCTGAGCTTTATTTTTCTGCTTTGCACCCCCAGTCTGAAGATGTGAGGTGAGAAGTTGAATCTTTCCAAGCAGAGAAGGGAAATGTGCTCACATCTCCCAAATTCTGGCTAACTAATCCCAAGGCTAAAAAGCAGGTGCTCCTACGGGTGGGAGGAAAGATTCCACACTAGCTGGATTTTTACAAAAAGATGTAGAGATGTTTAAAAAAAGGTGAGTTATGTTCAGGCATCTGAGAGAAAAAAGGGGAGTCCAGGGATATGGTCACGTGGAGGTTGGAATCATTGAATCATGGAATGGTTTGGGTTGGAAGGGACCCTAAATCTCATCTCATCCAACCTCCCAGCCGTGGGCAGGGCCACCTTCCACTAGACCAGGTTGCTCTTCTTCCAGCCCGAGGACTGAGGACAATTCCCTCAGGCCTCACCTGTGTTCCGTCCACCCTGGGAATTCAGGGCCCTCAAGCCTTTTCTGGAAACAGCAAAAATGTCCGAGATGTGATTCTGGATTGGGTCCCAGAGGGATGAATATCCACAATTCAGGCATTTCAGGCTTCCTTTAAGCTGTATCAGTCCTACCATGGACTTGAGAGATGTCTAGCTCGTGTAAAGTGGTCCCTGAACACTGGATTTGTTCCAGGGAATGCCCAGGCACACTCTGAGGGCCAAGGATGTTTCCAGAAAGGTCGTTCTGGTTGGAGGGATGAGAGTTTCAGGCACGAGCTGTGGCAGCTGTGATCAGGATCAGGGAATGGATCCTGATCCCTTTTAGAGACCAGCATTGTCACAACCCGGATGTGTCCTCAGACACAAACCTCTTGTGTCCCTTATTCCCGTGTGATTCCCTTTTCCGTCCCAGTGACAGTTGCTGCCAACCCTACGTGAAGGCCCACGTGACCCATAGATCCACACCCCACCATGTAGGGAGCCCGTGGCCGTGTGATTTTTCCACCTGAAATTCGGATGGTTTGGAATAATGGGATTGTTAAAGGTTGGAAAAGGCCTCTGACGTCACCAAATCCAGCCACCATTAAACTGTGTCCTCAGTTGCCAGATCCACGAGGTTTTTTGAACACTTCCAGGCGTGGTGACTCCACCACTTCCCTCTTCCGAGGCTTGAACACTAAAAAAGCCAAGGCTGAAGGGTGCTGGGAACATTCCTGGGGGCTGCTGTTGGCTGGGAGTCTCCAGCATCTCCCTCCACACTTTAATCAGCTGATGGCACTGTTGATCTCTTACCAACATTCTGCGGTACGAGGGCAACATGCAGAGACTGGCCACTGACAGAGCTACTTCCTTCCCTTTATCAGGAAGATTTTTTCCTTCTTTACCAGCTTTGGTTGTGCAGAGAGAGGAAACAGAGTCCTCGCTGTGAACTTGCCGCTTGTCAAACCCAGGGACTGTCACCGAAAGTCTGTGACTGAGAATTGCCTGGCATCGCTTTGTCAACCCCCAGCACCATCAGCAGTGCCTTTGACTGATGGGCTGGCAGAGAACTCTGTCACCAGATGCAGATCTGGGTGAGTCAACCTAAATAAGTAACCCCTGCTAAGTAATAAAATCAGCCTGAGCTGGATGTTGCCATGGGGATCCAGCACAATAAACGGGAACAGCGTGACAAGGAAGACAATTCCCGTCGTCGGGGTCTGTGTGGTCAGGGCATAAAGTTGTGGGAGCACCAATTAGCAGGAAACGCAGCAGAAAATAACCTTTGGAAATCTGCAGAGTCACAGACAGACTGAAGCAGGATAAAAAAAAAATCCGGAGTGGGAGTCACCTGGCCTAAGCAGAGCCTTTCTTTACCGTAGGTGGCTCCTGGGTGACTCAGTGGAGCTGCTTCTTTTTCCAGTGGGGGAGACAAATCCAAATTTCATCAGACAAAAGATTCATCAAAAAGTGGATGGCACTGGGGATTACCTGCTTCCCTTCAGTGGCTTTAAAAGGAGCCCTGCGAGGGTGGAGATGGGGTCACCTGGAGGCCTCCTCTTAGTGAATGTGTGCGTTTTCTCATGGAATCACGGGGTGGCTTGTGTTGGAAGGGACCTTAAAAACCATCTTGTTCCAACCCCTGCCACAGGCAGGGACACCTTCCACTATCCCAGGTTGCTGCAAGCCCCATCCAACCCGGCTTTGGATGTTTCCAGGGATCCTGGGGCAGCCACAGCTTCTCTGGGAATTCCATTCCAGGGCCTCACCACCCTCCCAGGGAAGAATTTCTTCCCAATATCCCATCTAACCCTGCCCTCTGACAGTGGGAAGATATTCCCAGTGATTTGTCACTCCATTCCCTTTTCCAAAGTCTCTCTCCAGCTCTTCAGGCACTGGAAGGGGCTCTGAGCTCTCCCTGGATCCTTCTCTTCCCCAGGCTGGACATTCCCAGCTCTCCCAGAGCAGAGCAGAGCAGAGGGGCTCCATCCCTTGGAGCATCTCCGTGGCCTCCTCAGGACTTGCTCCAGCATCTCCACATCCTTCTGCTGTTGCTCCAGAGCTGGATGCAGTGCTCCAAGCAGGATCCCACCAGAGCGGAGCAGGGGGGCAGAATCCCCCCTCACCTTCTGCCTGCACCGTGGGGACACAGCTCAGGACGCAGGGGAGTCCCAGGATTGCCTTTCCCTGGCAGAACAACAATCTCAGGCACACACTGGGATTCTTGGAGTGTCCTGTTTAGGGCCAGGAGCTTGACTCAGTGATGCTTGTAGGTCCCTTCCAACTCTGGGCTTTCTTGAGTTTTGTCAGTCCATTCCAGCAGGACCAGGCTCCTTCCTCATCCATCCACGTGTCCAGCTTCAACAACCACATCCAAAATTGGGGTTCCCAACACCCCTGAGGGCCCAGCCCTTGCAGGGCAACAGCTTAAATCAATTAGTGAGATGGCACGGTCGAGTATGCACTGAAAAATCAAAAAGGTTTAAGAAAAGGAAGAAACTGACACAAGACAAGGAGCAAAGCCGAGCACAGCATAGGGACAGGTCCCATACACCTGCTACAACACCCCGAAAATGTGCCGAGACCCTTTGTTCCCTCTCTTTAGTACTCAGTAGTTGGGCCCTGGCACAATGAAATCATCAACAGGCTTTGTTGTTTTTTGAAATTTGAAATTACACTTTCCAAGCCAAATCAAGCCCTCTGTGCTGGCACTGAGCCAATTACTGTCAGGACAGCAAAGATGTTTCTGGGTCCTTTACCTTGTAAGAAATGCAAGGGGTGAGTCTCAAACCTTTCCCTGTATGGAAAACACTTGCTGGGGGTGTGGGGTGCTTTACTACAGCCCAACACTCCCTCCATTTGTTGTCCTACTTCTCGGTACCCTACATAATTCCAGAGCAGTTTGGCTTTGACAATTAATTTTGATTTAATCTGACTTAATCAGCTCCTTTTAGCCTCCTACACCACGGACCAATCTGTGTCTTTCCTTCCTCACCCCTCCCTTCCCTCCCTGCTGGGATGTTTTTGAGGTGGCACACCCCGATTTCTGGGATCAGGAGTGCAACCACGCTTGGAATAATGTCCCCTCATCCAGCTGAGTTTTGGGAGGATTCAGTTTTAGATCAGCAGAAAAATGTTGATGTATGGTTCATATTTAGATAAATATGTTGATATCCAGATACATTTGTTGATATCCAAAAAAGGGAGAAGTGAACTGGAAGTTCAAGGATATGGATGCAAAGTGTGAAGCTTGTGGTTCACTGAAATCAAAGGTTCAGAAACCTCTTTGGTTTTATCCCATAAAAAAGAGGAAAAGTGGAGAAAAAGATTTCTAGAGAGACTAACTGTGGCCTGATATGGATGAATAATTTCAAATATTATCCCAGGAAAGGAGAGGGAAGCCTAAATGAATGGATGAAAAATGGAGCAGCAGACAAAACAACATGAGGGAGGTTAACATGAGAAATATATAAAATAAAAATTTGCAGTAGTCAAAATGACATAGATCTCGAGAAAGATATTGAATGTTATTTATTCATCTCTTTAAAATGAATTATTTTAAGTTATTTAAATATTATGCAGAATTATCTACCCTTTATCTTGATAGGCAAAACAAAGTAGTGATAGATGAAAACTGAATGTTAAATTAACCGCTTGTTTATTCAATATATAAATTACTTTTGATTTTAGGTAGGCAAAACGCATAGAAAAAGGTGTTCATAAAAAGGAACAACCACAACTGAGGTGGAGCAAAAAAATTCAATGTATTCAAGCTGGGACAAAGCAGGACAGGATGTTTTCCATCCCAAAACTCTTGGAGAACTGAGATACAGAAAAACAGGTCCAGGTTCACTCCCAAATATTGTTTATAAGTTGGTCAAGGCAGAATCATGAGGTCAGAATTCAGCACCTAAATTAAAAAGAGGAGGGGGAACAGCCACTGTCTGACCTCGATAGAATGTCAGGAGTAAGAACAGGGTTTGAAAGAAGGAAAATAATGAAAAAATCCGGGAAAATACTAAAAATCCAATGTTGTATTTGCTGTTTTCATGTTAACAAAGTCAGATTATCATGAGTTTAGCAAAGTAAAAACACAGAATAATGCGGGAATATTTATTAAGATGGCACAGATGGAAACTAAATTGATATAAGATGGGTGAGAATTTTTTAAAGGCTTGGCAGTGGAGGAGCTGGAAATATTTAAAGTGTTGGGAGTGGGATATGAGCCTGGGGAAATTCACCAGCTCCGTTCCTCACTTTCGGAGCCCTCTTGCTTAATATTTTCTGTTGAGAACCTTGAAAGATGCCAAACGGGACGGAATTTACAGGTGGCACAAATTCAGGAAGCCTCAGCAGTTCCAGGAAGGATCAGGACATCCTTAACAACCAGGTGGCTCGGGTGCAAGTCACGGGGGTTAAATGGGATCATCCACCGTAATAAGTCAGTTGCACGAGCTGTAAACGAGGACGTCGCCTGGAAACGCTCGGGGAGATGAAAGACGCGGGAATTCTCGGATGATCCCGGGCGGAATCTCTGTCAGGCAGCTGATGGAGAGTGGAAAAGGGGTCGTGGTTGGGGCTGTGTCAGCAGGGAGAGCGCAGGGATTTTGTGCAAGGCACCAACGAGGCCACACTGGCAGCTCCGGGTGCATTTCCTCACCTGTGACTGAGGGACCTGAATTCCCGTCCAAAGGATCACAGGGAGTGGGGAATGAACAGGGAACATGAAGCTAAAAATGGAAGATTTAATGAAGAGGGAGAGCGGCAGATGGTGAAAGGACAAAGGGGAAATGGTTTTAAACTAAAAGAATTTGGGAAGAAACACTTCCCTGAGGAAGAGGTGAAACACTGGATTAAGTTGCCCAGAGAAGCTGTGGCTCCCTCATCCTTGGAAGGATTCCAGGCCAGGTTGGAGAGGGCTTGGAGCAGCCTGGGATAGTGGAACGTGTCCCTGCCCACGGCATGGGATTGGAACTAACTGGTCTTGAAGGTCCCTTAAACCCCAAACCTTTCCATGATCCTAAAAGAGATGGGATTTCTTAGCAGAAGGAGAAAGGATTCCCAAATATAGACACAGTTAAAAGCAGGGAAGAATTGCCTGAGATAAGAAAAGTGGTGGCACTGAAGGAAAACAGTCCTTCACTTCTCCATATAAATGTTCCAGGTTTAGTGCCAGCCTGGGAGCTCTCAAGGCTGGAGAACTGATCCATGTTCACGGCTGGAAAATTGGGATGGAGACACAGAAGTAAAGGCTGAATATAAGCAGTATTTTTGCTAGACACTAGAGTAGAAAGACTTTATGACTTTCCCAGCAGTAACACTCCAGGAAAACCTTTAGTCTTGTCAGCTTCCAGTGCCCATCTATTTGTCCTGGATAGCTGTCCTGTCATCCAAGGATGTTGGGTAATGCCTCTTTTGGGGTTCCAGGTTTGCAGATATCCCCCCATAGCTAAAAATAAGAGTTTATGGACAGTGCTCAGCTCTGGGTACAGATGAATCCAGCTCTTCCACACACCCCACTATTTTGGCAGTGCCAGTGCCCTGGCAATTCATATTTGGATAACTCCAAGATTTGGAGTGGTAGAATGGGATGATGGAGGAAGGAGTGCCCTGGTAACATTTCCACTGGTTTGGGGGGAAACTGAGCAGGTTTGAAAGCTTTTCCACATGTGAGCGAGGTGAGACTAAAATTTACACCTTGTTTCTGCTGAAAGCACTCCCAGATCTCATGGCAGCTCTGCCTGGATGGGGTGGGAGGAGGGTGACAAGAAAAATAAGGGTGACATAAGTGGAATATCCACTTGGTTGTGATGTGTGGGATGTGTTTGCCTTAACATCCTTTTAAATATATTGAAAGGCTCAGAGGGTTGGGATTGTACAATCTGTAGAAGAGAAGCTCTGTGGTGACCTTAGAACCCCTCCCAGTACCTGAAGGAGCTCCAAAAGAGCTGGAGAGGGACTTTGGACGAGGGATGGAATGACAGGACACAGGGAATGGCTTCCCACTGCCAGAGGGCAGGGTTAGGTGGGATATTGGGAAGAAATTCTTCCCTCTGAGGGTGTTGAGGTCCTGGAACAGGTTTCCCAGAGAAGCTCTGGCTGCTTTATCCCTGGAAGTGACCAAGTCCAGGCTGGACAGGGCTTGGAGCAACCTGGGATGGTGGAAGGTGTCCCTGCCCACAACAGGGCAGGAGGAACTTTTGTTTTGAATATTTATTTTAGTACTGGTAGCTGGGGTGCCATGAGGAGTCATGTTTCAGTGCTTATTACTTTTGAGGCAGTTTAGATTTTTTTACAGGCTGCTAAAATTTTTTTTCGGAACTGGATGATCTTTCAGGCCCCTCCCGAACCAAACCATTCCACGGTTCTGAACCTGACGCTGATGAAGCAGACAGGACCTTTCTCCTCTCGGCCTCCTCTTGGAGAGGCAGCACCTCCACCCTCCACCAACCACCTTCACAAAGTGTCTGCATTGTCTCTTTGCCTCCTACGTCCCTGGCTGTCCCCAGGAGCTGCTCCTAATCCCACTGTGCTGTTGGAAAGAGGCGGCTGTGAGTTCTACTTCAGCCTGAGGATTCGGGCTTGTCCACGTCGACATCTTAATCCTGGAGCCAGCAAAAGTTTCCCTGTCCTTTCCGTGCTGCAGGGCTGTCCCCTCTGGTTTTTATTTCGTGGTGAATCACCGGGGTGGTGGTGGCAGGGCATTTACCTTGGCGTAGCCACACGGTGTTGTGGCTTTGCTTCCTGGTCTGTCTGGGCTCCACCCTTGGCTTTTTGGGGTTCTCCACAGAAAGCGTGGTGAAATCTGTGCAGGGAAAGAGCCAGCTGTCCCAAACAGGTTGGATTAGATCAGATCACTTTAGATTAGAATAGATTAGTTTAGACTAGACTAGGCTGGAATTTTCAGTTGAAAGGGTCCTACAATGCCCATCCCAACCAATTCAGGACTGACCAGAATTTAAAGCATATTCTGAAATCCAAATTCTGACCGACCTAAGGCACTGACCACCTCTCCAAGGAGCTCTTCCAGTGTTTGATGGCCCTCTTGGTAAAAAAATACTTTCTGATGTCCAGTCTATACCTCCCCTGATGCAGCTTTGACCCTTTCCCTCATGTCCTGTCCCTGGATCCCAGGGAGAAGAGCTCAGCACAATCCCTCTCCACTTTGCTCTGGGTTTGGAGAAAATGAGGCTGAGAGGGAACCTCATTGCAACTCCCTGAAGAGGCAAACTCCAGGATGTTCCTTCCAGCCCTTCTCCAGCTTTTGTTGCCCTCACGTGGACGCATTCCAGGACGTTCCCATCATTCCTAATTTGTGGGTTCCAGATTTGCACAGAATGTTTTAGGGGAAGCCACAGCAATGCTGGGCACAGCGGGATAATCTCCCTGGACACAGCCCAGGATGTGGTTTGTCCTCGTGGCCGCCAGGACACACTGGTGACTCCCATGGAACTCCTGTCAGATTCCTTTTGCAGGACTGGCTTCCATTCCTTCCTCTCCCAGTTTATCTTGTGCCTGGCGTTGTTCCATCTTAGGTGCAGAATCTCTCGTTTGGACTTGTTAAATTTCATTCCATCAATCATTAATTTCATTCTCTTTCACAGCTGGGGAACAAACACCCATCCCAGACTCCACTTCCATTCTTTGCATCTTCTCCACTTTACAAAAAGCTCTCTGGGAATGAGACATTTCTTTGGAACAGAGTCACAAAACTTTGGAGGAAAACAAATATTCCCAGCCTGGATATTAAGAATTCCTGCTGAGCATGGAGAATACCAAAGCCCTGGATGTGAGGATCTTTTCCATGGACAGCAACGACCATTTTTGTAGACCTCGACCTGGGCTGAGGTAGTGACTGGTTGAAGACATTGAAAAGGGTTTGGACAAATCCAGGTTGGGAGGGAATGGTTCAGTCTGGGAATTCCTGGATCCATTTGGAAGAGGAGCTTCCTTCAGCAGATTACTCAGATTTCTCCCGCCCGAGCAATCCCACAATTCAATGTTACATTTTTACACAAAACAGTAAAAATCAGTCTCTTCAAATCAGTCTCTTCAAACATCTTCAGCCCTTTGCTGTACATCTCAACTGCAATAAGCGTTATTCGTGGATTGAAATCGATATTGCTGAGCATCTAAAAAATTAAAGACCATGAAATCGTGGAAATAGTTTGTTTTGGATGGGTTGTCAAAGATCCTCTCAACCAACTCCCTGCCATGGGCAGGGACAGAGATGCTGAGGAAGAGTCAACGGCACTGAAGCTGACTAAAAAAAAGATCTGTGATTCTTTTTCCTGCCAAACCCCACTGATTGCATCCAAACTGCCTCTGGGAATGGTCTTTGGGTTGTTTTACCTCCTCTGCCACTCCCAGGAGCTGTTTGGGAGATCCTTGACCTCAAGCCATGGTGGTGACAGGAGAGATGAGGAACCTCCAGTGCCCAGAGGTGTCCTGGAACTGTGACCTCTGGGCCTGGGGCTTGTTGGCCCCATTCCTAGAAGGCCAAAAAAGTAGTAAGTTGCTCGTTTTTTGCATTCCATGATTTTAAAGGGAATATTTTTCTCATCCTTTATTCACCCTGCATTTCTTGGGGGTGTGTGGGTGCATCCCACCTCTTGTTAAGCAGGATCCTTCCAGGGAATACAGGATGTGTTACAGGAAGTCCTGGGCTTGATTTATCCCAAAATGGGCTTCAGAAAGTTGCACAGTAATGTTAAAAAAAAAAAAAAAAATCACAAGGGGACAGTAAATTTGGGGGATACTCAGGGAGTGAATGCATTTGACTTTTTTTTTTCCTGGGAATCCAAGTGTCAGGGAATTCTCGATTCTTATGGATGCAGGTGATGAAAAACCCTGCAAGAATTTCTGACAGGGACATGCTGGCAACGAATCCCCGCTTGCCATGAACACTGTGAATCAACAGATCTCCATGGCAAAGGCAAATATTTATTTTCCCCATGAGAAGGATGAGGAGAAGCAGGGCAGAGCTGCCGCACTTGAAGAGCACCTGATAACAGAACGTTTGCTGCAAAAACATCAAAGAAGATAAATTAATTGGTTGGGTTTATAAAGGGCAGGGAAACAGCTGTCTTTGATAGTCCATGGGTGTGAGAATGTTGTTAAGTGCTCCGTCATTTTACTGCAAGGCAACTGGAGCCGATCCAAAGGCAATGACTGCACACGAGCACCTCATTCATGACAAGGAATTACCATTCCCTGCCTCCTCCCTGCAAGGGCAAGAGTGGAAAGGGGTTGTTTTCTCCTAATTGTTTTTTTTTTAAACATTCCCGTTTTATTTCGGTGGTGAAATTCGGACGGCAGGTCTGCCTTTATTTTTTCTAAATAGGTCAGGTGTGTTCAAATTATCACCTCTCAATTAATGATTTGAAATCTTGGCCACACCTTCCTCTCTTTTTAATTATGGCAGTTGAAAAGGTGTCCAAAAATAGTATTTTAAGCAGGAGGATTACCCCCGCCCCCCCTTCATTAAAGAAATACTGGAGGTTACAGAGAGAGATTACATCATTTTTTTCTTGAATTTGTCTGTGAGAGGAGATGAATCTGTTATTTTTGCAAGTTCAAAGGCCGCTGCCACATGTAAACCCAGAAGCAGACATCACGACTCATTTGGCACCCGTGTGCGGCACCACCCAGGTTTGTCCCTGCGAATAACTCAGCGCTTGGTGACCCCTGAGGAGAACAAACCCATCGCTCCACTTTCACTCCCCTGCCCTGGGTGAAGCCCTCATTCCACAGACTCCCTCAAGGCCAGATTGAATCTGAATAAGGAGAGAAAGGAAGGAGCAAAACGTCTTTGCCTTTTCTGACTCAGCCCCGTGCCTTGTCACTTCTGTTCCAGGGGAGGTGGTGACACTACCTCAGCCAGGGAGGGCCACCAGCAGAGCTGGGAAAAGTTCCAGGGCTGGGTCATGGTGTCTTTGAGTGATTCATGTGGGGAACCACTGGCAGAGGTGAGCAGGTGCCTTTAAATTTCAGTATTCCAGGCATAGAGGTTATTCCAGTGTCAGGGGTGAACTTGTCTGGTGTAAAAAAAAAAAAAAATTCTGGGAAAGGCACGTTAAAAGAGCTTTTTTTAAAAAAATTGAGTTGATGGCTTTTAAGTCTCCATAAAATATGGATGAGAAATCAGAGAAGCCACAGAGGGAGGAGGTCGGGGTTGCAAGAGGATCTGAGCACCAAGAGCATCATCGGAGGAGTCAGAGCAGCACCTGTTTCGCAAGGAGCCCCGAGGAGGAGTTTGGAAAGGCATCGGGAGAGCTCAGGATCAGGTCAGAAATGAGGGATCAAGGGATCTCTGGCGCACGGAGCTGTCAAAGTGGCAGGACGGGAGAGGGATTAGTCAAGATGCCACGGGATGAACTTGGCTCGTCCTGCATGAGAGGCAGCTACAGTTCATTGAGGGAAGTTCTGCAAAGGGCAGGAGTTTGGGTTGGTTTTAGTGGCAATGATGCCTTAGGATTTAGGCTTTTATATTTTCCGTATATTTGTAATCCTGCAGTTCTTTAGTGTGTAACTCCAACCTCCATATCCAGTGTTAGCTACTGCTTTCCCATTTTGGTCAGACACAACGATTCCTCTCCAGGCCTGGCAATCAAGGACGCCTCACTGTCTCAGGCCCTGAGAGATGTAAAAAAAAAAAAAAAAAAAGAGTTGTGGAGGGACCAAACTTGGGGTAAATAACTTCATCACCTGAAGCTGTAATTGGAAGATTAACCCCCAATATGCAAATGGACCAAACTTGTAAAAGTGACCTGTCATCCATTTTTTGGGTGTAGCCCAAAATGTACCTGAAGGCCCTAATAAATATGTTTTATATTTAAAATATATTTATTATAAATAATAAAACAATAAATATCAGTTATGTTTATTTATTGTATACAAATAAATATAACTGCTTTTTATGCTCTTAATTTTGTCTGGCCTCTGTTTTTAGGTAGCCCTGAAAAGGCACCAGTTTGCCATCAGTTTAATAAGAGGCAGAGGAGAGCTAACTGGCCTCTCTCTGTTCTATTTGTCCCCAAAATTCTCCTTCATTGTACGGCAACCGTGTGAGTGATTCAGAGCAGGAATGTGGCCGGGCAGGGTGGGTTGGGAGCGGGTGAGCCTTCCCCAGATGACTCTGTGGGGCCATTTTTAGCCTCAGCCTCTCCCCTGGCCCGTTAAAGTCGCTATCTGAGCATCTCTCCTCGTGTCGGGCCTGATAACATCTGTACAAGGCACAGGAATGGAAACACTGTGGAACTTGCCCTGGGCCATAAGGGAAATGTGGAGCACAGCAAGGAAATGCTGGTCCCTAAGTCCAGCTCATCCGGCCTCTCTGCCCCACAGACTTTCTCCAGTGGTTTAAATCCAGTTTTATGATCACCTGCTGCAAGCTGGGTTGATTTCAGAGGAACTGGGTGACAGTGTTCAGACTTTTAAAGGCTGAATTTACCCTGGATGTAAATTCTAATGTGCTGTAGGAAATGCTGGATGGCCTAATCCTTATCCACAGGGATGATGAAAAAAAAATTATACCAGGAGTAAAGGGAATCATGAAGCCTTAGAATCATGGAACGGTTTGATTTGGAAGCAACTTTCAAGATCATCTTGTGGGCAAGGACAACTTCCACCAGATTGCTCCAAGCCCTGTCCAACCTGGCCTGGGACACTGGAATTTTTTAAAGACCCTGTCCTCAATTTTAGGCCTTTTGAGAAGTGTGGAGAGGACAGAAGAATTGATAAAACTGTTCGAGAAGAAACTTCCTTGGGAAAAACACACCCAGCCTTGTTTTTCAGATGAATGCTGTGCTTGTGCGTCCTGCAGACGCTCTCAGGATGTTTTATCAGCACCCAAAATGTAAATTATCACAGATTTCTGCACCAACAGAGCACGCTGGTGACAGAGGGTGCAGGGTAGAGCAGAGGGACCTGACTTGTTGAGGTTTGTGAGGGTTTAAAGCAGGAGGGGGAACAAGCCTTTCAGCCAACGTGCAGTCCCAGCCCTTGGGAAAACATCCCAACCTCTTCCTGGTCCTGCCCTGGCCCAGCCCAGGTTCTGATCCACGGCTGAGTCATTTATCTGCCCCAGTTCACCACCTCCTTGCCCTTCCCAGAATTCAGAGGGTTGTTTTTGAGGCTGCTCTGTCGGTGACCTGGATGGGGAGTGAGGTCTGGGGCTGTTCCAAGTGCTGTGCCAGGTGCCATCAGTTCCACAGGGGGCTCCTGCCCAGTTCTTTACTGTGTCTGTCTCAGCTGCATCTTCTCTAAACTATCTCACCACCAAATCACAGAATCCCAGAATACCTTGGACTGGAACCCACCCCCGCCATGGACAGGGGCACCTTCCTCTATCCCAAGTTGCTCCAAACCACACCCAACCCGGCCTTGGACACTTCCAGGGATGGGGCAGCCACAGCTTCTCTGGGAAAACCTGTGTCAGGGCCTCAGCACCCTCCCAGGGAACAATTCCTTCCCAATATCCCGTCTAACCCTGTCCTCTGACAGTGGGAAGCCATTCCCTGTGTCCTGTCCCTCCATCCCTTGTCCCAAGTCCCTCTCCAGCTCTCCTGGAGCCCCTTTAGCCACTGAAAGCTCTCCCCAGAGCCTTCTTTCTTCAGGCTGAGGAACCCCAATGTCGTAATGCAATCCCTACACCTTTAGCAGGTGTTTCCAAATAGAGAAAGAGTTCCACTTTACCTTTTGGCATGTTAAGAAGTTTAGCTGGAAAGTTCTGTGGATTTCTCTTTGCAGTTGGCTCGGAGCCAGCCCAGAAGTGTAGATTGGACCCTGGAAATGTTACTCAAAGACTCTTGGTACACTCATCTGGCCAAGGGCCAAAAAGCCCACAAAAGCAATTAGGTACAAAAGAGTGAGAACAAAGGAACTACACGCTTTTCACTTTTCGTCTTTCACTTCGTCAAGGTGCTGTAGCAGCAAGGAGTTTGTCTCTGTGCTGTACTCGGCTTGGTTATTTTGTATTTTATGCAAGGAGTTATCTTTATTAAAACCCTTTTGATTTTTCAAGGCACCTGCGATCAGCCTCTTGCTCATTATTATAGCCACGTTTCTGCCAGGCTGGCCCTCAGAGTATGGGTCTAACACCCCAACTCTCTCTGCCTCTCATAGGAGAGGTGCTCCATGCCATCCTCCCCATGCAACTTCCAGATACATCTACAGAGAGGATTTATCTCTAGGTAAATCCAGATGAGAATCACTCAGTGATCAATCCTGGACTCCTTCAGAGCAAAAACTGGGAGAAGAAATCATCCCTTGACACTCTGAGTGTTTAGACATTGGGTCTGAACCTCCAGAGTTTGGGAAAGCCACCTCTTGGCTCTGGGAAGAAACTCCTCAATTACATCCTTGAGGAAGGAGAAAACGTTGCCATGGGACCAACATGTTAAACTAGATCTGAACAGCCCCCATTTATGCTCCCCTATCTTGTTTTTGGGGACAAATTCCCAGAATTCCCATCCGTGGAAGTGTTCAAGGCCAGGCTGGATGGGGATCTGAGCAACCTGGTCTAGTGGAAGATGTCTCTGCCCATGGCAGCGGGGTGGAACGAGATGATCTTCAAGGCCCCTTCCCACCCAAACCATTCCATGATTTTATGAAGGTGTTTGACCGCTCCAGAAGCTGGAAGAGGCTGTTTCACCCAATGTCCCCAAGGACTCCAATGGCTCCGGTGCCACCCTTGGCCTTGGCCACTTAAATAAATTCCCAGCCTCCAGAAAGGACCATTGTAGCCAAATTGCTTGTTGGGAATGGCCTCCGGATGTGGACATGCCCGGGAATTTTTTGAAAAAGTGGGCAAAGGGTATTAAGGTGTCAGGGACATCTTTGCAGTGCAAGGAGAGGATTCCTTGCAATGGAGACTCCATGGAATTGGTCACCCATGCAGGAAACAGCCTGACTAGAAGACCTACAGGTGGATGAGCCCCTTTTCAGGGATGTGACTCAGGAGGCTCGGAAAAGCTGGAACAAATCACTCCACTTGTCCCATATCCTCCCTTCACCAATAACCAGATTGGATTCCTATGAACAAGGTGGCTCATTCTAGATCTCCTCCGGGGAAACCCCTTCCCAGCTTCCTACAATTAGCAGCTTCCTTGCAATTAGCCTTGCATCCCTAGGACTTACACACTTTTCTCTTTCACAACAGCAGACGGTGTCATTATCTCCTGACATCCCTTTGACTTCATCCCAACTGGGACTCTGACCCTTGTCCCGTGGCTATGGATCCTCCAGGTGACTCATCCCCACCGGGGAAATGATTCCCTGTTATTTCAGCCTGTGGATCTTCACATCCTTGGCAGCTCCAAGAGGTTTTAAGGTGGAAAAGAGGAATTTGGGGTTCTTGGCCAATCTCCTTCCCCTTTTAATCCTCCACCCACTGCTGTCCTGACTTCATGGCTCCTTAAATCCTGTTCTCCCACCCAGGGCTCGCCCAGATTCACTCTCCATGTTTCCCCCCGCCTTATTTTTTTCCAGATCACTTCATGTGGGTGTAGGTTGAAAAACCCACCTGAGAGTTTCTCTCAGGCCTCTTTGTACGGTGCTTTTTCTGCTGCCTTTGCCAAAGGATCCCCCAGGGCAAGGTGGGAACATCCAAGTTTATATCCATAAAACAAATCAGCTGGAGAAGGCACAAGATAACTTTGGATCTATAGAGACAGAGAGGGGCTATAACTGTGTATTAGAGATGTTGAAGGGTCTGCCTTGTACTCAGACACCTCTCTGGTGGTGTTGAATCTCAAACCACTGGCCTTGGAACCACCCTCCAGCCTGTCCAGATACCCCTGCAGAGCCTTCCTGCCCTCCAGCAGATCAATATCAAACCCAGCCTGGTGTCATCTGTGAAATTCCAGAGGGTGGCCTTGACCGCCTCATCCAGATCATCAATAAATGTATTGGACTGACCCCAATACTGATCCCAGGAGGACACCACTGGTGACCCGCCACCAGCTGGATGTGGCACCGTTCCCCACCACTCTGTGCCTGGAATCCAGCCAGTTTTTAACCCAGCCAGGACTGCACATTCCCGAGCTTTGGGCTGCCTATTTTTTTCCGGGAGAACCTCATGGGAAGCAGCATCAAAGGCCTCCCTGAACTCCAGGGAGATCTGGCAGCCTTTCCCTCATCCTCTGGGGAGGTTACCTGGTCATAAAAGGGACTTCAGGGCACACTGCACAGCAATGACCTGGGCTGGACGTCGGCTGGACACAAAACACCCACCTGCAGCGCTGCTGCGGGCAGAAATGGGCGACTGAGCGACAGACATGCGGCACACTCACGGCTGGTGGAGAAACAACTTTATTTCAGGTGTTTTGCAGGTAACATGAACACACATTTCCTTATCTGGTAGCACTCGAGCTTTGCAGTGAGATTAAAGCGGAAGCCATCATATGGCAAAGAGCTGCCATCAGCTCCCGGGTGCTCCCAACGCACCCCAACGCTGCTCCTGGTTAGGATTCCTGTTATCAGAGGGGTGCCCCAAGGCGTTCTGTGGTCATGGGAGGCATCTCTGCTCCTCAGAATTTGTTGCTGAGGGCGGCCCAGAGCACTCCGGCCGCTATCCCTCCGGCCAGCCCGTAGCTGGACCTCACGCCGCCCGCGGCGTTGACGTTGCAGAGGTCGGTGGTGCAGCAGGAGATGTTCCTGTTGCCCACGCTGAAGTTGTCGTAGGAATCGGCACACGAGGAGTCACATCCCTTGCTGATGATGCTGAAGAGCCCCGCAAGCCCTGGGAGGAGAGCAGGACCGTTTATTACAAGGATTCAGCCTCGTGGAAATGAATGATGGGAGTCTGTTCTTATTCTGAGCTCGGTCCGTGGGATAAAAATCGGAATCACAGGATGGTTTGGGTTGGAAGGGACATTCGAGATCATCCCGTGGGCAGGGACACCTTTCACTATCCCAGGTTACTCCAAGCCTTGTCCAACAAGGACAATTGTTGGACAAACTCCAAGCCTTGTCCTGGCCTTGGACAATTCCAGGGATGGGGCAGTCACAACTTCTTTGGGTCTCGCCACCCTCAAAGCGAGGAATTTCTTTTTCACATCCCATCTAACCCTGCCCTCTCCTATGTAAAGCCCAATCCCAAACATCTTTGTTGCACGGAGCCTTTCAACACCTGGGAAATTATGGAAACACAGCTATTCCCATTCCAGATGGCACACTTATTGTTTGATTTGTTCCTGAGAGGCGCAGCCCATTTTTCTGGCCATTTTTGGCAAATGCTGGTTACCAGCAGATTTTGACTTCCAGGAGATTTGATCCATTTTCCTCCAGGAGATCTAAAATCCATTCTGGGCACCAGATCTTTGCCACGTGCAATAAATAACAAAGAGATCTACAAGACCTGCATGTGAATGCCAGGGATTTGCACATTTCCAACCAGGACAATTCCTGCTGGAGGTATCACATCTACTGCCTGACAGAGAGGAGCTCAAAAGTGGCACTGAGGGGTTTTGTGCCCCAGCTCTAAGAGCACCTCAACTGTCGGCATAGATCTGGACAGGGCAAACCAGATCTAGAGCAGGAGGATAAAATCCTAGTTTTTAAAGTTTCCCCCACAGCCACAGAGATGAAATTTTGTCATTTTCATTGATTTCATCTCAAATCAGCGCCTCCCAACTTCTCAACCAGGTTGGACCAGGCTCAGCCCCTCCCGTTTTAATTCACGTTTGCAAATCCTGCAAAAAACTAACCATTGCCCTGGCAATAAAGTAATTTTTGGGGCTGTGAAAGAGAAATAAACCTAATTTTGTGCGGTTTGTACACTGAGGTTTGCTGGCCCAAACCTCCTGGTGTATCCCGACTGGGTGAGCCTGGATGGGGACGCCTGAGGCTGGGAAGACGTTTGGCTCCAACACCCCAGATAAAAAATTTCCCACCCCTGCTTTTCCTTACGGATCACTTCTGTCTTGCAGGCAGTCTTAGTGCCACAGTCCTCCTTCGTCATGCACTTGGAGTTGCTGACCTGGAGTGAGCAGCTGTAGCACTGCAAAGATGAACCTGCAAGAGGCCAAGAGGGGTTAGGAGAGAAATCAGGGAAAAATGGAATGGTTTGGGCTGGAAGGGACTTCAAAATCATCGAGTTCCACCCCTCTGCTGTGGGAAGGGACAACTCCCAGCTGACCAGGTTGTTCCAAACCCCATCCAACCTGGCCTTGGATACTTCCGGGGATAGAGCAGCCTGATCTATTTTTTTACCACTCTCATTATAAAAAATTGTCTCAATTATAGTTAACCTAAATCCACCTTCTTTCAGTTTTAAAAAATCCACCCTTCATCCCATCCCAACAGCACCTCCTAAAAATTTATCCCCAACTCTCCTGGAGCCTCTTTAGGCACTGAAAGGGGCTCTGAGGTCTCCCTAGGGTTTTTTCTCCAGGGTGAACACCCCCAGCTCTCCCAGCTCCAGAGGAGAGAGGCTCCAGCCCTTGGAGCATGGAGACCTCCATGGGGACTTCCATGGCTTCCTCTGGACTTGCTCCAGCAGCTCCACGTCCTTCTGATGCTGAAGTCCAGACGTGGACCCAGCCCTGCAGGGGGGGAACAATTCTACACCTCTCATGTATCTTCAATCTATCCAAAGCTCTCCAGAGAACTCAACCAAGTGCTTGCACTGGGAAACAGGACTGTTCCTGGGGATCCTCAAAGGAAGAGATCTCCACTGCTTTGGGAAAAAAAAAAAAAAAAAGGTTCTTTCCTTTTTTTGGGTGGATAATAATACAGCTGGTTGAGGTGGGAGTCAGGTTTGGCAGGTGCTGAAGATATTTTGGATGTAGCCAGTGCAGCAAGGGAGCAAAAAGAGAGCAGATGGACAGCTGGGCTTGAAGAGGATCGTGGAAAGGATCATTTCATCAGGGGCACATCCCTCCAGACCAGGTTTCTCCAGCCCCCATCCGACCTGGCCTTGAGTGAGGGATGAAGAAGGAATTTGCAAAGTGTGTTCCATCCCCCCCATCGCTGTCTTTAACTTTTGACTCGCCCCTTCCATAGAAATCAAAGTGCAAATGGCTTTCACCCCTCTCTGACCACCAGGTTCCCACCCCTCATGGGAATGCCACTCCACAGGGGATGGAAATCAGGGCTGGCAACACATGCTGGGCTGCTCTGTGCATCCAGCAAAGGCAGGAAAAACCCGGCAGCTCCCAAGCATCCAGTCCTGGTAACAAATTGTTCCCCAGAGGAGTGAGACTGTGGTGTAATTACCCATTCCTGTCACCCACCTGTGCCCCAGGGTGTCACTGGAGCCTTGCAAGTGTCAGTTTATATATATATATATGTATTTCCTGCAGCTCCACCAAACTTGCATCATGAACATCATGAATCCCCCAACTCAATATCCTAATACCTGAAATACTTTCTAATTGGGAAAAAAACCCAAAAAACAAAACAAACCCAAACAAACCCAAACAAACAAACAAACCAACCAAACAAAAAACCCCAACCAAACAAAAAAAAACCAAACCCCAAAAAAACCTGAAAAGCCCTGTCTAGCACTAGAAATTAGTGATTGAAGGAATTAATTTGAGGCACTTGGTGTCCCTCTCTGTCCAAGCCTCTCTGGTGTAAATAACCGATGCAGTCGCAGAGCATCGGAGCCAACCCTCAAATTGTCTGAGTGCTGCACTCTGTTCCCACATTGATCTGACTTTTAAAGCGATAAAACCCAAATTTTGAGTGTTCTGATGGAAGTGTTCTCTCTGCCTTTCTGGCAGAGAGAAAGGTCTGAGGGCAGTGCAAAACCCTTCACAACTCATTCCTTAAGCGTCCTCTGCTGATTGAGAAGCTGCTCAAATTTGATTCTTCTCTTCTATTGTAATAGGGAAAAGCTGCTTTAAACACTTTTTTTTTTTTCCTCAGTGAGGCTATAAAAACCTGATATTGTCTAAACCCCACCCATTCAGTCTATAAAATAACACACCATGGCATTGTAATTTTTACTGTTCCAGTAAAACTCTGGAAATCTGGGCAGAGTCAGGGTCCGCTTTTGAAAGGAAGAGTAAGAAAAAAAGGTGGAGGAAAACTTTGCATAAATGTTGCAATTTTGATCGCCTGCAAAGAGGGAAAATAATCCTCCCACCCCGCTTAGCCCCTCCCCTTCCCCCTTAACTGTAAGGTCTGGTTTAAGAAAACTTGGGTTTTGATTAATTGAGGATTCAGGATTTAACTTTCCTGGAAGCTGCCCTCCCCAGCACTCGCATCCCACCATCCCCAGGGGTGGCCCCGTGCATTTTTCCCACTCAACACCCATCCAAAGGGAAATATCTTGGGATGACAATCTCTTCTTCCCTCGTTGCCAAACCCCATCGCAAATCCTTCTCCCAGACTGAAATTCCGCAGGGAGGGATGCGGGGCGGGTCCTTTGCGGGGTCTTACCTGAGTCCGCGCACAGGAGCGCTCCAAGGAGGAGCACAAGGAAAGCCTTCATCTCGGAATAACCTCTCTGGGGCTGCCTCTCTGGGCTTGTTTCCTTCTCCTGGGGCAGGTTATATATCCTGGGAGGCCGGGCGTGCCCGCAGGGTCATCCCTGAGAAGGCACCTGAGGGAGCCGCTGCCGGCAAGGACCGAGGGAGGGGTTGCTTTGTGTGTTGGGATATTTTTATTTGGAGCCTCTCCTCTTTTCCCCCCGCCACTCTCCGGGGCTCCCGAGGCGCTGCCACCCCCGCCTTCCCCTCCTACCCTTGGGCAAAGTGCTCACAGGAGTGGAAAAAGCCCCGAATTCTTCCGAACAAGGCCGGCCTTATGCGTTTCTTCCGAGCCACTGGGGCTGCAGGGGCGCCCTGTGAACGAGGCTCTCCACCCCCGGTGCCACCCTGAGTGGAGACATTGTGTTTAAATCGAGGACAAAATGTTCCTTGAATCAACAACTCCCGGGTTATTTATCCGCCCGTGTGAGTGATGCTCGTGATAACGAGGTATGCGGTGGGCAGGTATGTGGGCAAATTAAAAGTGCATCGGCCTCTCCAGGTATTGAGGAGGCCATTCGCCCTCGTTTGCGTTTATTTTCTGTTTAAAAGCAATGGCGAATTCTTATTTTTGATGCCTGAAACCCAAGGGACTTCGTGGTGGATTTGTTTGGTGTTTTGAGGTGTTTCACCTGTGCCTTGGTTCTCTTTGTCTGGCATAGGCTGGGTCCAAATCTGGGCACTTGACTCACGGCAGATGCAGTGTCAACAAGCCAGGCTTATCCAAAAAATGCCACTTCTCCGTCACAGACGGGGTGAGCTCAGCCACATTCCAGCCTCGAGTGTGAATGTTTGCTCCCGTGGGCTGAGCAGAGTCCTCTCCCATTCCTCGCATCCTGTGACCACTTCTCAGGGCATGCCAGGGCAAAAGAAAACAGGCCTTTTTTTTTTTTTTTATTTTTGCTAAATTCAACTTTTAATTCTTTTTCCCCCCACCCCAGGATCTTGCGATTAGTGCTGTGCATTTCTTTCCTTCAGGGATTTATTCGCACGCCGTTCAGCTCTCAGGAACTTTTCCAATTTGACAGGAAGGTGTGCAGGTGGATCGTTTATCAGCGGCTGTGGGATGAAAGGTAGAGGCTAAAAATCCTGCTCTGACTTATGCCAGAGGAGAATCTGTTGCAGGAGATGATTTGACAAATCCTAATTCCTCCCTGGGGAATCTTTACTACTTCCACTTGCACTCTTCTGTGTAAAAAATACCTGAAAAACCATCTCAACACTTTTTTTTTGTGTCTATTGGCTTCTGCCTCATCGTATTTTTATGGACCATATAACTTATAGCCAAGTTTTATGGATAAAGGAAAAAAAAAAACCAGCAACTTTATTTTTTTCAGGCTCTGGAGTTCCTCATTCAGAGGGATTTCAGGTTATTTTTCTTTTTTAACCCCTCAGGACTGTCCTTATAGGGTTTGGCTTTTTGTGGTAAGGAAGAACCGGGCCAAGGGGGAAAAAAACCACTCCCCATCAAATCAACCAAGGCCAAGAATTAAATATTTATTTTAAAAAAAGGAAGAAAGATAAGGAAGATAAAAAAAGCTTGATTAGATAAGACAAGATAAGATAAAGTAAGATAAGATAAGAAAGAAAAACTTTCCATCTTTCCCAGTACTATTATTTTTATTCTTCTTCTAACGTCAGCCAGAAAATCTCAAAACTTGTGGTGCTGTGAGAGAATCTGAGCACTTCTCCATCCCCCCCGGTCCTGCTTGCCTGAGGCTGTGTGAGATCCCAGGAATTCCTGCATTCTTACATAAATTGTTGATTCTCACTGTTTTTCGGGAGACTGAAGTGCAATTCCTGCCCGACTCCTGAAGATGGCAAACGAGCCCCGTTATAATTCCACGTGCATTAACACACAGTCACCCACAGGACTGGGTGTACGAGGTGTTGTTTTCTTTTCCTGGGGTTATAAAATTCCCAATTCATCTCCCTGCTTGGAAAACTCCATTAATTCCCTCTGGAAATCTCACGATGTCTACAAATCCCCTGGAATTTGTTATTTTTTGATACTATTTTTGCTGTCACTGCAGATTCTTGATAGAGGCAAGTCTGTAGCTCTCTGTTCAGGAAGGGGGAAAAGGAGTTGATTATTTGCTTTATTCTGGTTCTGGATTTTTTTGCTCCTGCCTGGTGTCAGGCTGGGAAAATGGTGTTGGATCACGGTACAGACCGTGGTGTCACGGATCACATCGAGGAGCAGCCACGAGCTGGAAATTTGAGGAAAAAAAATGAAAGGATTCCTGGAAAATCTGGGCAGAGGGACATCAAAAGGAAATTTCTCCAATTTCCTGGTCGTCTGTAGGGAAGCTTATGGTATGACAGCGATCTTAGAATCACGGGATCATGGAATTATTTGGGTTGGAAGGTCTTCAAGATGATCTCAAGGTCAAACAAACCCCCTGCCGTGGGGTCTAAGCCATGTCCAGCCTGGCCTTGGACATTTCAGGGATGGGGCAGCCAGAGCTTCTCTGACCACTGAGTTGTTTTCTGAGCATGGTCGTGCCTGTAACTCCTTCCCAGGATGTTCTGAAGTCCCTCTGTGGGGTTAAAAAGGGGCTCCAGAGGGAATTTTATTGGCTTTTCCACTCCTGGATGGTGTTAACAGATGCTGCCTGAAGTTCTGCCTGCAAACCTGCTCAGGCTGTGGGATGTTGGAGAAGGGATTTTAGTGACCAGTTTTAGGCCTCCAAGTGGGAATTTCTAACGGCTGTGGTTAGGAACACAGCCTCAGGAATGTTCAGCTGTCCCAGATCAGAATGGGTGGGGAGTAAATGAGATTGGAATCACCAGGTGGGAGTGAGGCAAATCCCATTATAGACTTTTCTGCGAGGAGGGGAGTGTGTATCCCAAATGAGGTGTGGAACTGGATAGGTGGAACACAGATGGATTGATAAGGGGAGAGAAAGATTTCAAGAGGAGTAGATGTAAAGATGTTCCCAGAGATGGATGGATGGATGGATGGATGGATGGATGGATGAAAGGGTAGGTTTAGATTGGATATTGGGAAGGAATTCTTCCTTTGAGGGTTGTGGGCTTGATATTTTTGGGTCTGAGAGATTTTAGCCTGCTAGCAGCTGCTAGCTTTTTCCTAAGGAAAAGTTTCTCAAGAAAGCTTCTTCTCAAAACAATCTTGGTGAACAACTCTCCTTTCTCAAAACAATCTTTCTCCGGGTGGTGTTTTGCTGTTTCTCTGGTTTAACCAATGGGATTAGAGAGGTGTCGTTCCTACTCACCAATCATGTTAAGTCTGCATCAGAACACCTTATAAAAGGTAGTAAGAATTAGACAATAAAAGCCTTTTTTTCTGTGCTCTTTGCCTTCTGAAATATTTGGAGTCCCTCATCTTTCTTTTGTGTCCTACAGCAACATGGGTGGGGAATAAATGAGATGGAACTCACCAGGTGGGAGTGAGGCAAATCCCATTATAGACTTTTCTGCCAGGAGGGGAGCGTGGATCCCAGATGAAATTGGATAGGCAGGAAAAAAGATGGATTGATAAGGGGAGAGAAAGATGTCAAGAGGAGGAGATGCAGAATGTTCCCAGAGATGGATGGATGGATTGGATTGGATTGGATATTGGGAAGGAATTCTTCCTTTGAGGGTGGGGAGGCCCTGGCACAGGTTGCCCAGAGAAGCTGTGGGTGCCCCATCCCTGGAACTGTCCAAGGCCACAACAGGACAAGAGAAACAACCTGGTCTAGAGGAAGGTGTCCCTGTCCATGGCAGGGGGTTGGACAAGATGACCTTGAAGGTTCCTTCCCACCCAAACCATTCCACGATTTTATGGAAAACACACAAGATGTCCCTTATCTCAGCCTCAAGTATTTCTCCCCCAGCTCCCAGCTGTTTTCCACTTTCTTCTGTCCTGGGATGGACATGAATGTTGCCGATCCAGCAGCAGGAAAAAAATTATTCCAGCTACTCCAGAGGTGCCCTTGGCTGCCAACAGAGAGAGGCTCCAGCACCCACATCTGTAGATATTCAACACTCTTCCATATCGTTGTCCACCTTCCACTCCAAGATTTATATTCATGGTCCCACTCCAAGGATTTATATCGAGGTTTGCTGTTCAAATGAGCTTCAGAGCAGGTGGAGGCAAGGCTGGGGTTCCTTCTGGAATTCCAGAGCCCAGCAACGGAGACTGGAGCTGCCATTAAGAGCAGGGCACTGAGAGGGTTCAGGAAGGTGTTTGGGTCTCTGTCGCTGCACTTCTCAGGGACCTTTGGCTCGAGCCTTCCTTTCTTGGTGCCTCTTTTTCCTCCAACACCACTCAGGGCTTGGAATTCCTGCATCCCAAGCAAAATTTTTGGGATCTGTGGGTGCATACAGGTACAACCAGGGTGCAGTGCAAGAGTTTAAAGAGCAAGGAGTCTGACCTTGAGTATTTCTCCAAGGGTCTGGGCACAGAGTGAAACATCCAGCCATTCCAATTCGGGATCTCCGATTTCTGGAGCCAGCCCGACCAGCCCTGGAGAAAAAAGTTCACCTTCACATCCCACACATTCCTGCTGACAGCCATGAAATCGGTTCACGGCTGAAAATAAATCCCACCGCGGTGCTGATCCTGTCTGCGGAGCGAGGAGTCGAGGGAGAAAATTCCAAGGGCTGCAGGGGCTGGAGATTCCCATGCGATGGTGCTGTTGCCACACGGTTGGAGCCCAACCCTCTCCCGGCGTGCGGGAGCAGCCCCAGGTTGTTTGTTTAAAAAAATCTCAGCAACTTCAGAGCATCAAAAATGCATTTGACTTGCTTTTTTTTTT
>VXBN01005160.1:91941-112934 GCA_013397395.1 Sinosuthora webbiana | reverse complement strand
TTTAATTTGGTTATTTTGTTATTTTGCTAATTGCTGAGCTCTTCTGCTCGCAAAAGACTCGGGGTGTGGGATCCCTGCCAGCTCCTGCCGGCAGTGCCTGGTGCATCCCGGAGTTGTTTGCAGGGAGAAAGGAGAGCGTTTTCCTGCACCCACGCTTTTTTGGGGTGAAGGGTGGGGAGAGCAGCCTGGGCTGGGACCACAAAGAGGTTCCGTGCTTGTTCTGCCCTCACAAAAAAAGACCCCTTTGACTTTTCCCTTCCCAGGTGTGGGATCTTCCTGTGTGCAAATGTGGCAAAATATTGGAGGTACAGGCAGGAAACATGAATTTCCTGGGATCACACAGCAGATCTCAAAGCAGGACCCTCAACCACCCTTGCTTCTTCCCAGTCTATGAACTTTCCCTCCCACCAGGAAAATTAACTCTCCTGCCCCAACATGAAACCACAGAATGTGGATGGGGAAGAACCTGAGATTTCCAGGCCAGCTGCTGCTACAGAATGGCAGAAAAATTTTATGTGGAAGGGACCTTCAAGATCATCCAGTTCCAGCACCTGCCATGGGCAGGGACACCTTCCACCAGACCAGGTTGCTCCAAGCCCTGTCCAGCCCTGGGTTTGAACCTGGAGGATAGGAAAGGGTGGTCCTGGGGCCAGACAGGACCAGCAGGGACCATTGCTCCTCATGTGGCCACAGCTGCACTCCATCCATGGCCTCTTGGTCCCTCTTTTCCCAGAGAATCGTGGAGTCCTTCAGGTTGGAGAAGACCTCTGAGATCACTGAGCCCAACCATTCCCCCAGCACTTGCCAAGGACACCACAAATCCGTGTCCCCAGGTGCCACATCCACACGTCCTTTAAATCCCTCCAGGGATGGGCACTCCACCGCTGCCCTGGGCAGCCTGTTCCCATCCTCCTGGTGAGGAAATTCTCCCTAATATCCAATCTAAACCTCCCCTGATAACTTGAGGCTCTTTCCTCTTGTCCTATTCCTTGGGAGAAGAGATCAATCCCCAGCCCAGGAGGGCTTTGGCCCTTCTGATTTTCTCCCTGCAAAACCTCATGGCATCCTTGAAGTCCTTCTGAGTTTTCTCCCCCTCGTGCAAAGGTCATAAAATCTTTTTTGTCCATCCTGCCCTTAGTTTGTGGTCAGCCCCCAGAAGTGGTGGCGCTTTCCCAACACCAGCAAGGTTTTGAGAAAAATTTTCTGCACAGAAGGAACTCATCTCATGGGTTTATGGATTGGGGAAAATGTTTCCTTGAGGGATCATTCTTGTCAGGGCTTTTTTTGGTGGCTTGGTTCCGAAGTTGTTGACAAAGTGTTGGAAAAGAGGGTTCTGTGGACAGAGAAGAGCTCTGCAGAAATAATGAAGTTATTTGAAGTCCAGGATGGATTTTGGGATCAAACTCAGGTGTGGGGAGCAAGATCCACCTAAACCAGTCAGTCTCCACTCGGGACATTCAATTAAGATGCAGGAGGTACAGGATCAGTCCTTTAAACTCAGTTTTCCTTTCCCTGGAGCAGATGATCCTCTATTTACAGAGTCAGGAATTCTGATAACACTTGTCTTTGTCCCTCTGCTTAGAACTGTTCCACTTCGTGTTAACTAATTACAAACTAATTGGGCCGGAGAGATGCAGTGGTGTGCAGCAATTTGATTTTGATGAATTGGCAATTTCTTAGAAAAAACTATTTCATTAAAAAAAGTTGATTTCCCCCCCCCAACTGCTTTATCAAATGCTCTGATGCTTAGGAGAGCAGAAGATGAGTTGCACGAACCGGGAGAGATAATGGGAACTCTGATTAATATCTGTCATTTCCTCCTGGTTTAACTGTTTAGCTGGAAAATCGATTGGAAAAAATCAACCCGAAGTTGCTTGAAGTCGTTAGGAACTTGATAATTTGAAAGTGCAAAGGGGAATGGCTTCAAGGCTCCCCCCCAAAAAATGGGCAGGTTTTGATGGAATATTAGGAAGGAATTCTTCCCTCTGAGGTGGGGAGGCCCTGGCACAGTTTGTCCAGAGAAGCTCTGGTTTCCCCATCCCTGGAAATGTCCAGGATGAGGTTGGATGAGGCTTGGATCAACCTGAGAAAGTAGAAGATGCCCTTGGAATGAGATGAACTTTAAGATCCCTTCCAATCCAAATCATTCCAAGATTTCAGGGGAAACCTGGTCAGAAGAGCTTGGGGCATTGCCCAGCGTGTCCTAAAGCCAAACCTGAATTTGATTAAACAAACTGTATTCCCAGCNTTTTTTTTTTTTAATTTTATTTTTTTTTCTGGCTAAATATTTCCTGATTTACAGGAGCTTGGCTATTATATAGGCACCACCTTGCAGATGGTTTTGTCAGATTCTTAACAACAAATGGAAACATAAAAGGGGAAACAAAATCCCGTCGTGTGATTCAAAGCTGCTCCCCCGGCAGTTCCGTTTTGATTTTGTCGCTGGAATGAAATCATCCCTCTCAGCTCCCCAGGCAGGAGTCAAGGATCCCTTCCCCTGCCTGACCTTTGCAAATTGCACATCCTGCTCGGCCCTGACCTTTTCCAAGGTGCCACAGATCCCGGGCCCAGAGGTTTTGGGATCGATAGCGCAGCCAGCACTGAGCACGGAATTAACGGCTGCCGCCTTGTCAGCCGCTCCAACAAAAAGTGGGATGCCAAAGGACGGCCAGGAATGTGTCTAGGATTGAACAGACCTGACAGGGAGGAAATGGAGGAGATGGATTTACAGCCTCTGCAGCCAAAGGGGGGCAATTCTCATTGAATGCCAGAATGGTTTGGGTTGGAAGGGACCTTTTAAAGATCATCTCATTCCAACCTCTGGCATGGGCAGGGACACATTCCACTGTCCCAGGTTGCTCCAAGCCCTGTCCAACCTGGACTTGAACGCTTCCAGGGATGGGGCAGCCACAGCTTCTCCGGGAATTCCCTTCCAGCCTCTCACCACCCTCACAGCAAAGAATTCCATCCCAATATCCCATCTAGCCCTGCCCTCTGGCAGTGGAAAGCCATTCCCTGTGTCCTGTCCCTACATTCCTTGTCCCAAAATCCCTCTCCAGCTCTCCTGGAGCCCCTTCAGGCCCTGAAAGGGGCTCTGAGGTCTCCCTGGATCCTTCTCTTCTCCAGGCTGGACATTCCCAGCTCTTCCAGCCTGGTTCCAGAGCAGAGGGGCTCCAGCCCTTGGAGCATCTCCGTGGCCTCCTCTGGATTTGCTCCAGCAGCTCCACATCCTCCTGATGTTGGATCTCAGAGCTGGACGCAGAATTCCAGGTGGGATCTCACCAGAGCAGAGCAGAGGGAGGGAATTGTCTCACTCAGCCTGAAATTTTTGGAATGAATGAAGCTGAATTTCCCATTGGCTTTTCCCCTCAGTCCTCTAAACTCACAGTTCTCTGGTTTATTTTTTTTTTCCTGCCTTTGGGCTCCTTCCCAGGATTCCTTCCTCTTTTGCTGAGCAAAAGGCATCATCAGGTGGTGAATTTTCCTGTTTTCCATCCGGCTGCTGCTTCTAGGAGTGTGTGAGGAGCTGAGGTCTTTTTGTGGGACCCTTCATTTTGAGGCTTCTCCTCTTTTTTTACCGATTTTCACAAAACATGAGATTTTTTTTAGAGTTTTGAGAGCTTTCTCCTCATTTAATTTGCTTGAATCTGGGCAGGGTGATGCCCAGTCAGATCCATGGACAGACAGGTGGATGGACAGAGGGAAGGACAGGGCTTGAGCTGCATTAATCATATTTCCATACCCCAGATTAAGACTTGTGGAACTGTAGGAACAGCATCCAGAGGTGAAGGAAAAAAAAAAAAAAAGAAAGGAAATAGGAAAAAAAGAAAGGAAACAGACAAAAATCAATCAAAATAAATGTCAAGGATCCGAACAAAGCATCAAGGATGATATAATTGCTGGCCAGGGAATAGTGGGAATGGTAATGGGAGCTCTTCCTCCCTCGTGATCCACAAATCCCGTGTGGATAAAAACAG
This sequence comes from Sinosuthora webbiana, assembly GCA_013397395.1. Taxonomy (NCBI): domain Eukaryota; kingdom Metazoa; phylum Chordata; class Aves; order Passeriformes; family Sylviidae; genus Sinosuthora; species Sinosuthora webbiana. The sequence goes on along the minus strand of VXBN01005160.1, from coordinate 108,957 downwards.
TCAGGAGGCTGGGAACGTCCCGTTCTGATGGCTCACATTGGATGGACCTTGGCTAATTTGTCTTCCCCGCACAAAGCAAGGTCGTCTGCTCTCAGGGGCCTCGCCGCCTGCCTTGAATTAATTTTCTATTAATTACTGGAATGATCTGAGCGTGGATAAGCAGCAGTTATTTTTAGCAGTCAGACTGATTAGGCTTTGGAGAGAACTGTCCGAGGAAGTTGTGGGGCTCCTGCTGCTCGGGAAGGGGAGAACAACCATTCCCAGCTGGATCAGAGTGTCCGTCTGGGCCATGAGCCCCTTCTGACACCTCTCCTCAGTGGTTTCACAGGGAAAGCAAAAGATTTCATCCAATTTCCGCCCCTGGAAGTGCTCAAGGACGGGCTGGGTGGGGCTTGGAGCAACCTGGTCCAGTGGGAAGTTCCCTGCCCGTGGCAGGGGTTGGAACGAGATGGTTTTTAAGGTCCCTTCCAACCCAAACCATTTCATTATTCCATGGTCTCACCTGCAGCTGGCGTCCCTGATGAAATACCTCTTTGAACAACGGACAGGGACACCCTCCGCACCTCCTGACCTTTTGTTGCAGTTATTTATCCCCACTAATCCGGCTATTTTATTTCCTGTTTCCCTTGGCCGCCCTGCCCTGTCATAATTTGCTTTTTGCTCTGTGTAAAGAAAACTGAAGGCACCAGTTCGGCTTGAAACTTGCTTTTACGTATTTCCCTGTGAATTCTATTTTATTTCCTCCTCTACTTTTTTTTCTACATTTTTTTTTTCTTCTTTTTTTTTTAATAACACTCTGTTTTCAGGCCCCCAAACTGTCTGGTAATTACCCTGCCTCTGATAAACCTTTCTATTAAGCACAACTTGTAAATACCTTGCCTGCTCTAACTGCATTCAATTCATCATAAAGGCTCGGGAAGCCTTTGCTTTCCCTCTTTTGTGTGGAAAAAAAATGGAAACAAGAGGTAAATTCACTGTTACTTTCAGCAAGGAATTAAGAAATGGACTTGGATCCATAATTTTTTTTTTTTAAATTAATATGATTCTCTAAAGCTCCTTTTCAGGATTATAAATCTTAACTCCTGGTTTATATATTGCTTTATTTGTTATGTTTTATCCCTAGTGGGGTTTATTTTGATTTGGTGTTTATTTCATTTATTTATTTATTAATTTATTTATTTATTTTCTTGTTGTTGTTGCCTTTTTTTTTACCCCCAGGGAATCAGAGACTGCTTTGGGTGGAAGGGACCTTCAGGATAATTTTGTTCCAACCCCCTTTGGGACATCTTTCACTGGACCAGGTTGCTCAGAGCTCCATCCAACCTGTCCTGGAACACTTCCATGGATGGGAAGGAATTTTCTTTTATCCCTCTTCCTTTAGGAGCACATGGCCTGGCCCAGACTCTGTTCAGGTGGGCTCCACAACTCACCCCAGATGATTTGTGTTGCTTTTCTTGCAGTCCCCAAGCCTTAAAATAAAGCTGGAGCTGGGAACATCCCCACCTAAATCATCGGTGTAAAGTTTTGGCTTTGGAGTTGGGAGGCAGTGCTGCGCTTTTCAGGCAGAAGGAATTAATTAAAGCGGGTGTTAATTAAAGGTGAATGATCCAAGACCCAGAGAGATGGGGGATGATCACAGAATCATGGAAGGGTGAGGTTGGAAAGGACCCCTGGAGGTCCATGATGGTGCCATTTTGCCTCATATATGAATACATTTATATAAAATGAACAGAATTTTATCTCCCATCTCAGTTTTAGGGTTCACGAAATTAACAGACAACAAATGCAGCACACAGATCCCCCATGCCTGCCCTGGGAGATGTAAAATCACCAACTTTAGGACAAATGTGTGACTTCCCAGATGGCAGAGAAACCCCTGAGCTGTTCCTTAGCCCTGGCTCATGCAGAGGAGCTGATGCAGCTGGAAAATCAACTCGCTTTTGGTTTTGGTTGAGAGACCATAGAGGTTTGGGATGCTGAACACGTGGGTGATGGTGGGAAAGAGCGGGAAGGTCCTGCAGGTTGTTGCCCACCCCATGGAATGCTGTTCCAGGACATCCATGCCGGGGCAGGAGAATCTTTGTCCCAAAGGGGTGAGTCCTGTCACCCACCTGAGATCCTCCTGCAAAGGCACTTTGGGGAAATCCTGTCCCAGAGTTGTCCCCAGCACTGATTTCACACAAGGAATTGACAGGAATTGCCTGAGCCTCGCAGGAAAAGGCACTTTGCAGTGGCTGACTGCACTCCCACAGGTCCTGTTTTCCCTTGGAATCTCCTTGGGGATTGCTGTTCCCAGCACAGTGATTGCTGCCACGGGGTGGGAGCTCTCTCGCCCTCCAACAGGGCAGGAAAACATTTGGAAAGCGCTTTCCAGGTTACACAGCCTCTGGTTTTATTTTCTCCCAGCCCCTGAAGCCAGCAGGAGCAGCAGGGAATCTCACCAGGGAGGAGATCTGAGGAAACACAAGAGTCAGGAGCTGGGTAGGGAACTGGGACACTGAGGTGGACTCGATGATCTCAGAGGTCTTTTCCAACCTTGATGATTTTTGATTCGATGATTTTTGCACTAAGTGTTCCCACCTTCTCTCTTTCATTTTGCATGGATTTCACCTCTTCTCCCTCCCTTTGCATTCCAATTATTGCCAATCCGGGACAATATTTATGATTCACTTGAAGGGTCACACAGGAAATGGGTGGTGTCCATGAGGGGAGGAGAGCTGGAAAGCAAATTATCACAAACCCCGTGGAATTCATCCCACCACCATCCCTGGGAATGTCCAAAAAACGTGGATATAGCATTGAGGACAGTTGATGGTGAACATCGTGCTGGGCCGGTGGTTGGACCTGATGATCTCAAAAGTCTTTTCCAACCTTGGCAAGTCCATGATTTTATGAATAATTTTGTTTTCCCCTGATGGAATCAACATGGAAAAAATCCAGGAGTCCCCCCTGGAGAGAAGAGAGACTGAGCATTGAGTGCAGCCATAAGGCAACTGGAGCAAGTTGGAAAATCCCAGCCTGCTGCTTCTTACAGGCTGGATAAGCATAACTCATCCTAGGGAGTCTCCAGGGTAAATCCAGGAAATTCCATTGTGGGAAAGTGCTCCCCTATGAATATTTCAGCAGAGCTGCTCCTGCCAATGCTCCTGAAAATTAAGACACTCAGTAGAAGTGTTCAAAATTGGCTTAAAACTGAGAGTAAGTTTGGCTTGCATGTTAGGAAGGAATTCTTTCCTGTGAGGGTGGTGACGAACAGATTCCTCAAGGAACTGTGGATGCCTCATCTCTGGAAATGTCCAAGGCCAGGTTGGATGGGGCTTGGAGCAACCTGGGATAGTGGAAGGTGTCCCTGCCCATGGCAGGGGGTTGGAACTGGATGATCTTTAAGGTCCCTCCCAATGCAAACCCCCCTGTGATGTTTCTATCAAAAAGTGTAAAAACAGGAATATTTGGAAATTATCCAGGTGGGTTTCCTCACCATTATTTGTGCTTTGGCTTTTGCTCTTTTATGTTAATTGTTTAATCTCAAAGAATGGACAGGTGGAAAACTCAATATCTGCTCAATATCTGCCTTGTGTCTGATCAAAACAGAACAAATCTGTTTCATCTTGAGACAAAATACTTCTGGAATTCCCAAATACACAAAAGGCATGGATTAGATGGGATTGTACAGTAAGATCACATTTGATAGGGCAATTAAAAGTGCAATTCTCCTTGAATTTGAATGAAATACATGATGGGGATCATCCCAAACCCACTGGAGAAAAATTGAGAGAGCAAATAAAAAGTGGAAAATAGAGCCTCTGGAGACATATCCAGGAACCATCCTGGAATGCCTTTGACAGAGCCAGGATATACGATATAGAGAGAAAAGGAGAAATAATTCCAAAGGGAGAAGCTGTGTAGGTTTGGATCCTCTCACTCTTTGTGACCTCAGCTCCTGGAGCAATCCATCTGAAAAATGTCCTGATAGGAATATTAATTAAGGGTCAGCTGTTCAGGGCAAATAAATCACAGCTGGCCTGATTTCAAATTCCTCAATAACTTGCCCCAAAGCATTTCTAGGATTTTAGCTCACAAGGGGAAGGAATACTGTTTATGGAAACACCAGATGCAGCTGGAAAACCCCAATGAGCTGTCAGGCACAGAACCCCTAAGTCGGGTGTGGAATGGAAGCAGGAGGCTTGAGCACAAGGAGAGATGAGAGCAAAACTGCTTAGAGCTGTCTTCATGGTGTTAACTGGGGAGGTGATTTGAGAGGAAAGACAGATAATTTGAGGGCAAAGACATCTTGCACTTGAGGAGGGAGCAGGCGTTAGGAGGGCTGGTGGATGATAAGGTCATTACCTCAGGGGACAGAGAGACACAAGAAAAACAAATTTACTGTTAATAGTCTCTTTAGATTCGCTGGGAAATTGAGGATCAGAGCAGCAAAAACTCGCCTAAGGTCACCCCACTGGTAGTGACAAAGCCAAGAATTAAACTTAGGGTCTGGAAGCTCAATCCGTGGATCCTGGGGTTTCCCTCAATTATTGCAGCACTGTCACCATCATGGGAGGAAGGGGAGAGAAAAGGAGGTGCTGACAGGGGATATGGGAAAGGACTTCAGGAGCAGCAGCAGGAATGTTGTTCCCCAACTCACCTCTTTGGATCTGGTGCTTCTGGGGTGGGGCACTCACAGTGATGTGGTGTGGCTGGAGGTTCCTGAGCTGGGGATGAGGATCTGGATTTGAGGCTTGCTTTCATCTTTGTTCTTCAAATCAAAATTCACCCCGCCACGTTCAGGACCCTGCCCTCATCTCCTTGTGTGACCAACATCCCCTGCACAACAAATCCTGTTTTATCTCCCTTCCTGGGTGCACGAGAACACGGAACCATGGAATAGTTTGTGTTGGAAGGGACCTGAGGGATCATCCAATTCTCTGCACCACAGGCAGGGGGATGCAGAATCCTGCAGAACCCAGCACGAAGGCTGGAGGGCAGATCCAGCCATGCTGTGAGCAGGGGAACATTAAACGTCAGGAGATGTCGTTGTTCTGGAGGTGACAATTGCTCCCTCTAACATCTCTGGAGGAGATAAGAGGCAGGGCCCCGCTGGTTCCAGTTCTAGGGTTGTCCTGATCAGCATTGGCTCACTGCTTCCCTTCATGGTCGAAATGTGCCTCTCCAACCCTTCCAAACTTATCTAAAACATTGTTTTGGGAATAACTTGTCCCTGCTATCCCAGGGTAATGTCTGCCCTCCTCACCTTCGAGGTATTTCAGGCAGGACGTCCCCTGGAAATGAGTCAGGGAGCATTTCCATGCCAGCACCAGTGTTTTGAGACAAAAAACCAATAGAAGGAGAAAGAACTTTCTTCTTTTCCTCCACACAGGGAGCTCAGGGTGGAGCTGTGGAGATTCTCCCTGGAGACTTGGCTTTGCAGCCATCCTTTTATCCCACTTTTTTGTGATCTTCCATCACGAGTCACTCCTGATTTAGCTGCTACAGAGAAATCTGCTGCCAGTTGAAGGCTTAATTGCACCAGAGGCCTTCAGCAACGTGGGCACTAATGAGCCAGAGTTCAGATATTCCTGATTTAATGAAAACCAAGGAAGGGCTGGCCATGGGCTCCGGGCAGTTCTGGATCTCACGGAGGAAGAATTTTCTCCCGGATAGTTCATTAATAAAAGGGGGGTAGAGGAGAGTGGCTCATCACCATCTGTCAGTGGAAGCTGGAGCCCAGCCAGGGGAGCCAGCAGTTAATTAGGAATGAGAGCTGCTTCCTTTCACAGACATTTCTATGTGTTTATATATAGCCATTGTATTGCCATTAGGGGAAGTATCTCTTTATTTTTTTTTTTTTTTTCCTAATCAAATGAGCCAGCCAACACTTTTTTGTCGGATGGTATCAACTCTGGAGAACTTGCTCTGGAATCTGCCTTTGTTCTTCCTGACCTCTAGGCCTGGCTTAGGAAAACACAGCCCAAGGGGTGATGGGACACCCAGGAAACTTCTCTTTTGGAATGGGCTTCAAGAGATTGACAGACCGAGAGGGGAAAGGTGTCACCTGAGTCCCAGGATTTATCCTCCTCGCTGTAATCATCAGCCAATGGTCTCCTTGAAAATTGGAGAGGGCGTGTGTCGCTGTGGGACATGAAAAGAAAGACTCTGAGTATTTCAGAAGGCAAAGAGCATAGAAAAAGGCGGCTTTTTTTGTCTAAATTCTTACTACCTTTTATGAGGTGTTCTGATACAGACTTAACACGATTGGTGAATTGGAACAACTATTTAATGCCATTGGTTAAATCAGAGAAATAGCAAACACCAGCTGGGCTTTGATTGCTTTGAGAAAGATTGCTTTGAGAAAGGATAGTTGTTTGCCAAGATTGTTTTGAGAAGAAGCTTTCTTGAGAAATTTTTCCTTGGGAAGAAGTTAACAGCTGCTAGCAGGCTAAAAATCTCTCAGGCCCACAGGCATGGAGTGACTGGACAGGGGGGAGTGGCTGTCGGCTCAAAGGGAGTAGGTTTAGGTTGGATATTAGGAAAAAAATTCTTCCCTGTGAGGGTGGTGAGATTCCCCAGAGAACCTGTGGCTGCCTCCTCATCCCTGGAAGTGTCCAAGGCCAGGTTGGACAGGGTTTGGAGGAACCTGGGGTAGTGGAAGGTCCAGAGATCTTGGAACTGGGTGACCTTGAAGGTCCCTTCCAACCCAAACCATTCCATGATAATTCCATCGGGATGTCCCAAGGTTTGTGATCCTCCTGCCAAATCCTCACTGTTGCTTTTTTTTTCTTTCTCCTCTTTACAAGAACTCCCTTTGTGCATGAGGAACCTTCCAGCACCCCTCTCCCACCTCTCCAGGTGCATCCTTGTCAGGAAAACTGTGGTGGTTTTTTTTTTGTTGTTGTTTGCTTGTTTGTTTTTTTGTTTTTTTGTTTTTTGGTTTTTTTTTGGTGACTCCCAGCCAGAAGAAATGTGAGAAATGTGACATGAGGAAGGGATTAAAGAGGGAAGGAAGAAGGTGTAGAGGTGGAATTAGTTTGCAGGGACTGTCTGTGAGGTCTCTTTTTGGCCCCTGAAGCCTAAAGGGACTGGGTTTTTTTCCAGCATTCCCTGACAGATGTTTGACATTCAAACAAATCCAATCTCCACTACTCCCAGCAGCCACCCTGATAGAGATAAGAGATGAGCTGAGGTTCACAGCTCACTTGCTGGATGACTCATCCCTTTAATTGCATCCCTTTAATTACAAATTAGCCTCCTTGACCTTTCCTTCCTGCTCTTTCCTGGGTGTCACGGCATGGTTTGATCTCTGTGCTCAGGGAAGGAGGCGATGTCTCTTGGTGGAAGGGTTGTTTGAGCTGAGGCCACGCTCTCACCTCCCTTAATCCCATGAGTTGTGCCAAAAAAAAAAGTTGTTCTTCTTCTTGAAAAGGTCTTTGTGACTTAGAAAGAGCCGAAAAACACAAAGTCACCACCAAAAAGTGACAGCAGAAGGAACAAAAAAAAAGTCTGACAAATGAAGATACTGAAATCTGGGCAAAGAACCTCAAAGATTGGGAAGGCTGAAGATCTAAAATAGTCATTCCTGGGTTGATTTGCTGTAGGTTTTCTCTCTTTTGAGGCCCTTGAAACTCTTTTGGAATCAGTGATGTTACTCTGACACAGAACTAAAAAAATATAAGGCTTGTTCAACAGGAATGATACAGCAGAAATGTTTCTTGGCAAGAGAAGACATGGAATACCACCAGGAAACCTCCAGAAAAAAATGGGAAAGCCACCTCAAAAAATGGCAATTCCTTGGCAGCAGTGGATTTGGGAAGCAGAGGTTACCTGTGAACCTCCTTTCCAACATCAAAGTCTTTGGCGAGAGAAGTTTCTAAAGATGAGAAAACAATTGTTTGAAACTCTTTGCCTTTATTCATCATCAGAATTCTTGAAATGTTCTCCCCTGCGAAAATGTTTGGAATAACACCAGATTCGCCCACTCTGTGCTGACATTTAACTCATCCCATTATATGCATTACGCCACCACTCCGGCTTTATCCAGGATATAATGTAAGGAACATATACACAGATTTAGAAAAAAAATACAGAGCCCTGTAGGTTTATTTATAACAGTTCATATATTTATAATTAACTCCATTGTGAGGAAGGTTCAGCGCGAGATAGGACAACAATGGACTCCTCAGTTATATAAAAGGGCCTTGAAAACTCTTCCCTCCTCAAAGAAAAGTTTCCTGAACTGCTCAGGGAAAGCTGCGTTCTTTAAAAAAAAAAAAAAAGGCTGAAAGTGGAAATGTTTTGTTTGTAATAATTCATTCCAGATGAAAGTTATTTTTTATTTCGTTTTGAAAGTGTGCTTGGGAAGAAGTTGTAGGGTTTTATATAAAAGTTGAGGCACACAGGACGAGAGAGGGATCAAGGGCACTCTCAGAAAATTTGTAGATGGCACCAAGCTGAGGGTGCAGTGACACACCTGAAGGACGGGGCCATCCAGAGGGACCGGGACAAGCTGGAGAAGTGGGAATGTTGTGTGGTTTAACAGGAGCAAGTGCTGGTGATGCACCTTAGCTGGGGTCAACCCCAGTGTCAGTCCAGGCTGGGGCAGATGGAGCAGCCCTGGGGAGAGGGACTTGGGGGTGCTGGGGGATGAGAGGCTGGACACGACACAGCACTTGGAGCCCAGAAATCCAAACGTGTCTTGGGTTCATCCAAAGCAGGGTGGGCAGCAGCTGAGGGCGGGGATTCTGCCCCTCTGCCCCTCTCAGGTGAGACCCCATCTGCAGAGCTGGATCCCAGCACGGGAAGGACAGGGAGCTGCTGGAGCAAATCCAGAGAAGGCACCAAGATGACCAGAGGGATAGAGCAGCTCTGCTGTGAGGAAATGTTGGGAGAGCAGGTGTCGTTGTAGGACACGAAAGAAAGATGAGAGACTCCAAATATTCCAGAAGGCAAAGAGCACAGAAAAAAGGCTTTTATTGTCTAATTCTTACTACCTTTTATAAGGCGTTCAAATACAGGCTTAACATGATTGGTGAATAGGAACGACACCTCTCTAATCCCATTGGTTAAACCAGAGAAACAGCCAAACACCACCTGGAGAAAGGTTGTTTTGAGAAAGGATAGTTGTTTGCCAAAATGGTTTTGAGAAGAAGCTTCTTGAGAAATTTTTCCTTGTGAAAAGTTAGCAGCTGCTAGCAGGGCGAAATCTTTCAGACCCAGAAATATCAGGCCCACAAGCAGGGATTGTTCAAGGTGGAGAAGAGAAGCTTTGGGGTGACCTAATTGTGGCCTTCCAGTAGCTAAAGGGGATGGCAAAAAAAGACAGACCATTAACAAGCGCCTGGGGTGACAGGACAAGTGAAAATGGCTTCAGAATGGCGGAGAGTAGGTTTAGTTTGGATATTAGGAAGGAATTCTTCCCTGGGAGGGTGGTGAGACCCTGGCACAGGTTTCCCAGAGAAGCTGTGGCTGCCCCTGGATCCCTGGAAAAATCCAAGGCCAGGTTGGATAGGGCTTGGAGCAACCTGGGATGGTGGAAGGTGTCCCTGCCCATGGCACGGGAGTGGAATGAGATCATCTGGAAGATCCCATCCGTGCATGGGAGAAGGTTTCAAAGGTTCACATGACCTTACCCACGATCACAGAATTTCTGTGGTTGTAACAGATCTCCAAAATCATTAAGTCCATAACTCAGCCCTTCAAAGTTCACCACTAAACCCTGGTTCAAGCAGCACGTTCAAAGGTTTTTTGAGCAGTTCCAGGGATGGTGACTCCGCCTCTGCCCTGGCCAGCCTGCTCCAATGCTTGATAATCCTTTCAGTGATTAAATTTTTTCCTAATATGCAATCTAAACCTTCCCTGGCTCAACCTGAGGCCATTTCCTCTCGTTCTGTAGTTTGTTACCTGGAAGAAGAGACCAAACCCCCCACCTGGCTCTAGCCTTCTTCCAGGAAGTTGTAGAGACCTTGTGCTGCCACTTGTGCCCTGATGAGATCCTGAATTCCCTGAAAATGGGATTTCTTCAGCTTCTGAAAATCCCCCTGTTCTGCTGCTCCCAGCTCAGACAGCTGGAGGTGTGGCTGGGGATTGAGCTGAAACCATCCCACACCAATCGCCAACCAGATGGAAAATAACTCCCTGATTAGCGAGGAGCAAGTGGGAGATCCCCACCTTGCATAAGAGGCCTTTTGCCTCCTTGTGACCTAATTTCCTTTCGGTTTTCGCTAGAGCTAGTCAAAGGATTTTTTTTTTTTAATACAAGTGGAAAAGGGAAGAGCGGGAGCCTGGCTTGCTCTCTTCCTTCGTGTTGCATAAAGCTTTAATAGCGAGTAATAGCTGACATGGCTCCGATTTTATTGCACTTAACTGGGTAATTCTCCTGTCCCCAACTGTGCCCAGGAGGACTGAGGGGAACAGAAGTGGCTGTGCCACCGTACAAATGGGTCTTTGAATTCCTCTTACATCCCCGTGGCCTGGATTGTGTTCAGTAAGTCGTGCACGGTAAATACAGCCGGGAGACGTGAGGAGACTCGTGAACACTTGCCAGGCACTCAGGTGCCACTTCGGTGAATGTGCTGCAGGCAGAATATGGGGGAAAAACACGCCCTGCTTGTGTCTCTGCCCCTCCCCTCACTCTTTAGTGAAGCTGTTCCCCACCACAGAGATCCCCGGGCAGAGCTAATGAACCAAAAAAAAAGCCATTTCTGGTTTTATCCCTGCTTTCCTACGACAAGGAGACGCAGGTTCACATCCAAAACCTGACATCCCTACCCTGGGTTTGCTGATGGGTTCACAGAATCACGGAATATCCACGGGGACTGTTGAGTCCAACTCCTGGGCCTGCACAGGATAGCCCAGAGAATCCCACCCTGTGCCTGAGGTGGTTTTCCAGGCGTTTATTGAGCCCTGGAAGACTTTGTAGCATTTTAATGTCTGCTGGTTGCATGGAGGGGCACGAGGTTTCTTTGCCACGATGGACAAGCTGAAAACCACCATGGAAAATTTGGGTGGGCAACCTGGGGACTTGTCCAGCTGGACACAGGGCCGGGAGACACAACTGTGCCAGTCTTGTTGCAGATACAACATGAGAGCCTGGAGCTCTCATGTCCCATCCCAATTTTTACTCTGTTCCTCTCCTTCTGGAGGATGAGAATGATGGAGACCTCTGGAGTGAACGTCTCCTATGCTGTTCCATCTTGCTGCATCATATTTCAATGTCTTGTTAATTTTCCTGTGCTCCATTCAAATTCCAGCCCGGATTCTTGATCTGTCCTCCCTGAATCCAAGGCCTTGCACAATCTCCTCCCTTTTTTCTCTCCAAAATCTGTCTCCTTGCACCTTCACTGGGGGAACAGCAGCAGTGCCCCCGTGGAAAAAACATCCAAATAACTTCCCTCTGATAATCACAGTTTCTTCTTTTGTGTCAGACAAACCTCTGGAAGTTTTCTGGGATGCTCAGAACTGGGTCTGAACTGGGGACTTTGGCTTAATGGGATGGGCCCTCGACCTTCCTGTGGATGATTTTGTGCAAATCCACCCTAATGAAGGTTTTGCAGTCACAGGAGATCCCACGCTGGAGCCTTTGCAGGCTGTTTAGCAAAGCAGAGAAGGAATTGCACTGTCTCCTTTAATGCTTTTAAACAGTTCATGTCTCGCTGCTGGCAGGTGAATAAATTGGTGATGAATATGCAAATCAGCAGGTCTTCCAAGCGGGCTGAGAAACCTCGTTTTGAGGTGTTTGTGAGGCAGGATGAGCACTTCAATATTTGCCACACGTTTCATGCCGGTGACATCCCCTCTCCTTCATAATCAGAGCTGCTGTTAATCCATGACCTGTTCCACGCTGGCTTTGTCAGCAACAGTAAATTAAAAAATGTCAGGGAATGCTGTTAGTTGCTGTAAATTGATTTTTTTGATGTTTTTTTAATCCCATGGGATTTCTAGCATGGAATTTTAGAATGGTTTAGGTTGGAAGAGATCTTCATCTCTTTTCAACCCCTCTGCCACGGGCAGGGACAAATTCCACTATCCCAAGTTGTTCCAAGCCACATCCAACCTGGCCTTGGACACTTCCAGGGATCCAGGGGCAGCCACAGCTCCTGTGGATTCCATGGCCTCACCACTCTCACCCAGCTCTGTCAGATGTTTTTTCCTCCCTGGTCCTTCTGAATTTCCTTTTGTCCCACGCAGAAATCTTCCCATTCTGAGGGATATTTCAGGGAGATGAAATTCCTTCATTAATGTCCCTGATTTCAACCCCAGATTTTCGCTTTTGGAGATTAAAAAGCCACCGCTGAGGTTTTAATTTTCAGTTTTCCTCCTGGTTAATGGAAACTTGGGCATATTCATCCCTCTAGGACTTCTGAGGTCCTTTCTCCAATATTTTGGATGTCTCAGAAGTCTCTGTGGAGCCTCCAAAATATGCAGGAAATCAGCACCGTCCCTGAAGCAGCAATTGAAGGAGACACAGCGAGCTCGAAATGTATTTATTGTTTTAATTTAAATCTCATCAGACTTCATCAGTTTTTACCCCTTGTGCACCTCCTTCCATTCTCCACCTCCTTTTTCAACCCTTTGCAGCATCTCCAGGATTGTGTGATCCAGCTGGAAATGTGCCAAGGGTTCAGCACAACTCCTCGTGTCCATCACACATCACGGATTCATCACTGCTCCTTCTCCCTCAATATTTTTCCCCTCCTAAAAGATTGTGGTCCAAGAAACTCCGAAGTTCCACTTCCCAGAGGGGTGTTACTGTGGATTTAGAAGATGTTCAGGGAGCTGAGTCACAGTTCCATGACAAGAGGTGTCCTGCTCAGCCAAAAGTTATTTCTGTAGGCAGGGAATGTGCGCTAGTGAAGGATGAAGTCAGTTTTCCCTCTTGCCAGCCATTCATTGCCTGGGGTAATTTCAGCACTTGCATCCTTGGTGTGTTCCCTCTGGTTCCCATTTTAGTCTTGGAGGCAGCAGATTCCTTTATTTTATCAGGGCAAGTTATTCAAAAGCCTGGAAACTGTGGAAGAAGAAGCAGCAACTGGGCAATCCTGGAGGATTGTGATCATAGCCCATTTTTTTGGAGCAAATTCTAAAAGTTTTATAATTTTTCTTCAGTTGTCACTGAAGTAATTTTGTTAAAAATTGAGGTTATTACTGATTAATCATCTTTTATTTCGGTCTCATTTTGATTAAAGCAAGAAAAGACAGGTTGGAACTTTAAAAACTAGACCTAATTTAGAAACTGAAGTTTCACTGAATATCGAAAATTATCTGGTTTTTGTAAGTCTATCCAGAGGCTCATGCAGCTGAACATTCCTGAACATTCCTCATGGCCATTCCTGGGTTTTTACCTCCCAAAAGCAGCCTGATGCTGCAACGTGCCCACATCTCATAAAACATTAGTGGGAAGAAGAGGCTTGTTGAGGATGAGAAATGTCCTGGTAATGAAGCTGCTGTTTCTGAGATCACGGAATAATGGAATTATAGAGTCATGGAATGGTTTGGGTAGGAAGAGACCTAAAAGATCATCTCATTCCACCCCCTTCCACTATCCCAGATTGCTCCAAGCCCCATCCAACCTGGCCTTGGACACTTCCAGGGATCCAGGGGCAGCCACAGCTTCTCCGTGCCACTGCCTTGCTGCCTTCCAGGTAAAGAATTTCTTCCAACATCCCATCTAAACCTCCCCTTCTTGTAGTTTAAAACCATTCCCATCACCAACAAACTGTCCCTTTGAGAGACAGCTTTTCTGGATGCTGACTACCTCCTTACGTACCCCAATTCTAATTTAGAAATGAAAAATTGAAAAATTCCTACATATAAAATGTAACCAATCCCAACACTGGGTGGTTTTCACTTCTTCACCTGCACTGATTTTTTTCCTCCTGGCTTTTGCAACACTCAGCCCTGGCAGCCAAAGTCTGAAATTTATTAAAACGGTTTTGTCTTTTTGTTTTGTCCCTCAAGAGCTGTTGATATTTGAGAGCTTCGTTTGAGCTCTGGGTCAAACCCAGGAGAGCCAGGGGGAGATGCCAGGGGAGCGGAGAGAACAGCAGGTCTCCTCTTTTCCCTGCTGGAATAAGCAGTCGTTAGGTCCACAGAAATATTTTTGCCTCAAGGGTGCACTGAAAACAAAGTGTTGCAAGACGATGATGGGCTGTACCCAGAGATAACTGATCTGCAGATGGAAACATCCATTCACATGTGCTCTCTCTTTATCCATCTGTCCATTCATTATTTTCACAAAGCCCGTTCAAGTCAAGAAAGGAATTCTGCTGCTTTCCAGGTGCAGATAAAAAAAATTCCCTGTGCCATTCCTGGGGTTTCTGGTAAATTCTCCGTGCTCAGCTCAGCAGTGACATGGCCAGCAAAGAGTAAAAATCATGTTTTAATGCTCTGAAGGTTTTTACTTCCTTCCCATCTACTTGAGGAAGGAAAAAAAAAAAAGCCTGCTTGAATTTTTCCTTCCAGCTGCCCATGGTACAGAATCTCCCCAGGTTGCCACAGGAATAAATTCATTACCTGTTTCTCTAATGATGGCAGCTGGATATTTTAATTCAGTTATGTTTAATCACCTTTTTAAATCCACAGTAAAACCTCTGCAATTTCCCTCGGGCGCCAAAAACTCAGTGAACCGTGGGGTGGATTCAACTCCTTTCTCTGGATAAAGCAAATCCATCTCTCCAGAAGAAAATTGTTCCGGGACAATTTCCGGGACACACTGAGGTTTCTGCCAGTTGGTGCTGCTGTGCTGTGCTTGGAAATGTGGGAATATTCACTGGAGTGAAGATGGGGATGAATCAGCTTCAGAATGTGCTGAGTGTTGTTCACACCTGCAAAATTCTGTCTCCATCTCCACTTGCTGTAAATAGATCAGAAAAAAAGGGAACAACAACAGGGATAAGATCAGGAAGAGCTCGGCTCCAGCACGGGCTGGGCACCCTGCCACCAGTTCAAAGGCCTGGAAGAAAATCCAGGGTCTGCTGCAATTCCGAGGTGGAATTTTGAGCCAAGACTGGCAATTCAACAAACCCAGTCATCACTCTCTTTGTTTCTTTTCCTGCTTATTTTAATTGCCTATTTCAAGAAAACATCCTCCAGGAAAGTGTGTTCCTTTGGGTCAGACACAAAATTATGCATTTTCAAATGCACAAAGCCCAAAACTTTGAGTTTATTTGGCCTGTTGGGTGGAGGGGACAGGAGAAGTTTTTTCAAACATTTTTGGTGATGAACCAAAACTTATTTCTCAGTAGAGAAGGGGTCTGAGTGCAAACTTTCCACCCCAAGGATCATGGAATCATGGAATGGTTTGGAAAGGACCTTAAAGATCATCATAATTCCTTCCACTATCCCAGGCTGCTCCAACCCGGTCTTGAACACTTCCATGGATGGGGCAGCCAAAACTTCTATGAGAAACCTGTGCCAGGGTCTCACCACCCTCAGAGGCAGGAATTTCTTTGGAATTCTTTCAAATTTCTTTGAAAATTCCTTTCTTCCTGTTCTCCCCTCTACGCAGGACTTGTGTGAGGTTACTTGGGACCGTAACACACATCAATGAGTAATGAATTATATTTAGCTTTAAAAAATACAGATGGTCCTGGTTCCAAGGCTCTGGGGCATCGTTGTCCCTGCAAGTGGGACCGAATCCTTCTGGAATCTGTCACCTGGAAATGTCACCTGGAATCCTCCCACAGTACTGTCAGAGTTTGCATAAGGGAAATAGGCAAAGATGCAACTTCTCCCCTCCAGGCTGGTATCTGGATTTTAGGGACAACTTTTCAGGAAGTTTTACCCTCCAGTCAGAGATCCTGGCTCCTTTCGGGGTCTGAGAGGTGCCAGGATTAATTTATACACAGGTACTGATTCCTTCCTTATCCTCTCCGTGTGCTCCTTTTTCCCCCCTCTGACTTCCAGAGGTTCTTTCCGGAGAGATGGATCACTAGGGAAGTGATGCCTGCAAGAGGGAGAAGGAAGACCAGCTGCCATCAGCAAAGGGATTAAAGGCAAGGAAGCCTCTAAATCCTGGAAAAAGACACAGCCTGGCTGCCTTGACTTGATGCCTGTTTTTTTTTAATGCAGGGGAAATTTGCTGCTTAACTTTTGTAATTCTCCCCCTGCTGAGAGCAGGTGAGGAAGAGGAACAAACAGAATTTAAAAGGATCCTTATCACAGAGAGTGGGTTGGGTTGGAAGGGATCCCCAAGATCATCCCATTCCAACCCCTTTCCATGGGCAGGAACACCTCCCACTATCCCAGGTCACTCCAAACCACATCCAATGTGGCCTTGAGTGCTCCCAGGGAAGGAAGCCACAGCTTCCCGGGGATTTCTATTCCAAGGCCTCCCCACACTCACAGGGAAGATTTTTTTCCCCAACGTCCCATCTAAATCCACTCTGTATCTCTCCCCAGTTTTCCTTGTTCTTCAACAGCAGCTCAGCAGTATTGTAACTCCCTGTCTGCACAGGGAGAGGTAATTTGTGTTTATATATTGTCCATATCTGTGCAAAGAAATCCTCATCTCCTGAAGGAAAGCAAAGGGAATAACACTGGGTGTAAACCCAAGAGGATAAAATCAAATGTTCATTGGGGACACTGAATTCCTGAGTTATCTTCAGTGTGACAACCCTGATTTTTACTTTTCCTGAAGTTCCTTCCCATGACATGGAGTGAGGGATCCCAGATTTGAAGGTTATCACAAGGCTGAGCTCCATAAATGATTTTTGGGATGTTGGGGTGCCAGGAAACAGATAAAACCCAACAATTAACCCTCACTCCTGCAGGGTGTGGGATGGTTTAAATGGGCAATGATGGGGGGAGATTAGTTGGAAAGATGTAAAAGGCTGGTTGGTGCAAACCTAATTCCCAGGAAGGAGATGGAGTCAGTACTTTTCCTTATGGAAAACATGAACACAAGCTCTGAAATCCACTGATGTTCAGAATAATGTTCTTTTTTTTCCCAGTGACTGCCAGGATCATGGGCCCGGGTCACTCAAAGTATTTTCTTTTAATTGCTTGCGAGGTCAAAAATTGTGACCC
>VXBN01005160.1:21603-79268 GCA_013397395.1 Sinosuthora webbiana | reverse complement strand
GCCTCTCCTGGTGCTCCAGACCCTTCTCCAGCTCTGTTCCCTTCGCTGGATACACTCCAGGCCTTCAAGGTCTTTCTTGTGAGGGGCCCAGAACTGGACAGAACATCTGAGGGGTGACCTCACCAGTGCCCAGCACAGAAGGACAATCCCTGCCCTGGTCCTGTGGCCACACACTGGGGACACAAGCCAGGTGCCATTGGCATTTGAGGGCTGGAACTCAAGGATATTTAGGGCCCCTTCCCACCCAAGCCATTCCCTGATTCCGTGATTGTAAATGTTTTGGCTTCTTTTTTCCCCCGGCCAAGGTCAGGTTGAATAACACGGGAAACGAAGACGTCGAGTTCGGACTTGGAATGTTTATTATCTCTTATCTATTTACAGTATTTACATGCTCATGAGCTGTGAGCTTAACTAGCAAGCTAGGGAAACGAGGTAAAATGGAGTGCATTAACCCTGTCCAAGGTTATTTGAGTGATAAGTATCCAACACCGAGGTGACACCTGTATTATTTATGTTTTTGACCCAATAATGACCACCCGAGGCCTGCAATGTGGACCTTTTTCACCCAAATACAGAAAACCACCTAAACCCATGAAGAAGCAAAGACAGCATCCAAAATCCTCCATCTTGACTCATATGTGTTACTATAAACTAAAACTCCAAATTCTAAGTTTCTAAGACTCCAACAGATGATCATCTCAATCAGGGAGAAGAAATGCGTCTCGCCATCCAAGAATAGGTATTGATTATTAATTAATGAATTTCCCTGTCTGAAATCCAGGTTTCTGTCCCCAAGCAAGTCAATCCAGATAGATTTCCTGCTCCCTTTTCCATCAGTGGAGTTTAGGGCAGGAAAATTCTTTCAGAAATCTCAGTAAAAGGTTTTTTTTTCTCAATGGAATAGGGAGAGCACAGGCACTGCGGAGAGAGAGTGGGAAAACAGAGGGATCTGAGAGTTTCCAGCCAGACCCAGGAGGGCACTGGCATGAGGGACCCAAAACATGTAAGAAAATTAAAATTCCTAAAGGAGCATTCCCTGGGGCCTCTGACAGCTGGCACAGAGTGATATTATTTCCCATTATTTAACTCTCCTGCTTTCCCAAATGAGGAAAATACTGATGGCTGGGAGTGATCTCTGACCTGTGCTCACTCCTGGCCCATGATCGATAAGAGCACAGTGGGATAAGTTTTTTGACATGAGCTTTTCCAACAGAACAATGGCATTGAAATGAGCACCTGGAACTCCTCACAGGACTGTTTAACTTATTGACATAAATATATGACCAGTGTTTAACCCTTTTTTAGTGATGGGATTTGACCCCACAGCAGATGTTCGGGAAAGAGCAAAAGTTATCTCTATTTTCTCTCTTCCTCCTGCTCTATTTTCACCCCATCATTCCAGGAGAGGAAAGTGTGTGAGCACGTGGGAAATGAGAACCCCTCTTCTTTAAAAACCCGGAAAATGAGGCTGAATGAAGCTGCTGGTGGAAAGCTGAGCCAAACTGAATCATTTGCTGCTGCCTCTGTGTCAAAGACTCAGTTTTAATTCAACAGCAGGAATTCCACACTCCTGCTCCGACTCCAGTCCTATTTCAGTTTGTCCTGACTGGGCCGTGACCTGCTCGTGTTTAATGGGAAGAAATTGATAAAGCGGGATCAGGGAGGCTTTTCCCTGTTTTTGCAGGGAATTCATTAACTCCTAACACTGCTGAAACACCTCAAACACCTCTAATCCTCCACCCCTCCTGACAGTTTTCCTCATAATAATGGTGTCCTGTTTGCTCCATGGATCTCTGACTGGCAGCTGGCTGGGAGGGGTCCTCTAATTCCTTGATCCTTTTCATTCCAAGCAATTCCTTTAACCAGAAATTCACAGAAAAAAAATTGGCAGAAAATCTCTCCAGTCTGCCTAACCCAGTGATTTGGAGAAAAGTGGAAAGAAACCAGCTGGGGGATAAAATATCTTGGAATAAACTTTCCTCTCCACAGCTGTATTTTTGATCTGTGCCACGCCACAAACCCGGAGCCATTTACACAGGGATTTGATAACTTTTAAGCTCACCTGTGCTATTTTTTTTTCCATCCTAGACCTGTTTTTTTGATTTCCAGACCTGTTTTCCTTACTTGGTTGATGCAAATCAAACCTGACGGAGGGATAAAAATAATTGGGACTGTCTTCCCAGGGAAGTTGTGGAGTCTCCATTCCTGAAGGGATTTAAAAGCCAGGGAGATTTGGCACGTGGGGACACAGTTTAGTGCTGGTCTTGGCAGTGCTGGGGGAATAGTTGGACTTGATGGTTTTAGAGGTCTTTTCCAACCTACATTTTCATGATTTTGATGATTTTTGTCACATTTGTCAATGGAGAGAGGGACTATCATCCCATTACCTGTGGGAAAAGGTGGCTGAGGAGGAAAAGGAGAATCAAAAAGAGATTGAAATGCTGCAGAGCGGGGGAAGAATTTGCTGAGAATTTATTATCAAGTTCTGAATTACCAAATCATTTGTCTGTGCCTCATTTTCCCTGCCTTGAAAACAGGATAATTGGGCCAGCTTTTAAAAAGTTTTGAGACATGGACATGGATAATCTGATTAAAAATCTGGACTGCAGACTGATTAATTATGAAGGCCAGGCTGGATTGGACCCTGAGCAACCTGGTCTAGAGGAAGGTGGCCCTGCCCATGGAAGGGGGTTGGAATGGGATGGTCTTGAACGTCCCTTCCATCCTGTAATTCCATGATTCTCTTGCTCCCATGAAATAAAATCCACATTATGCCCCAGCAATAACCAGAATTCATAATGAAAAACAGGATTTCGAGTCTTCCTCAGAAATTCTGTTTTGTAGAATCATATTTTGATATCTATTTCTGTTTTAACTATTACAAATTTTGTTTTAAAATATTTGACAGTTTAACACTTCTCACCAAACAGAATTTTGATGCCTCAAACCAGTCTAATAACACTTACTTGGCTCTAATTTTGGGCATGAGGATAAATATTCCTATAAGTAATTAAATAAATGTCCTAATAAATAAAAACTGTGGTGTGTTTTCAGTGATGGGCCCAGAAAAAACATTTAAAGCAATCAGACTGTGGTGTTGAATTTAGCTTTCCTCGTGCTCCTGATGCACAGAAGCTCAGATTTAACCCACCTGGTTTCAAGCACTGGAATAAAACACCTACATTTTGGGGTTGTTGGATTTCCATCCACGAATGTTGAGTTCCTTCCAGGGGCAATACAGCTCCTCGGCAGCCTGACTTGCCATCTGGAGGTTTCTCATTATTAATTTCACCCCAGCACGGTTAAACGCTGCTGGTAAAAGCCCAGATTTGGACAGGATGCCTGTAAATTTCTGCTTGGTTAAAAATAAAACTCAGACATGAATCAACCGCTCTTGAACTCGGGAATAACAGCAGAACTGCTTGGTGACAGCCACAACACGGGCTGAAGTTGGTCTTGGTAATACATTGCCAGATGGGTCATTAAAGTGATTGATGATGATATCACATTATCAGAGCTAAATTAGTTGGGATATTAGAACTAATTGCTGGTCAGGATGAGCCAGGAACAATTAGCAAGAGACACTGATTGTGTCTGAGGGGATTTAACCTTCCATTAACTCGTGGTTTTCGAGTCTTTTGGCCCCTTGGTTGAGTGGCAGCCAAAGTGAAGGCTGGGCAAAGCACGTAGAGAAAATTCAGCATAAAGATGGAGTCAGGTGGCTAAATTTGTCCATATTTGTTGAGTTAATGTTCTCTTTTAGTTGACTGGGCTGTGGAAAGCTTAAGAAACCACTGATAAAGAGAAGTATGAGAGGGAAAAGGGATTCTTTGAGGATCATGGAATGGTGTGGTTTGGGAGGGAATTTAAGGATCACCCAGTTCCAAACCCCTGCCATGGGCAGGGACACTTCCCACCATCCCAGGTTACTCCAAGCCCTGTCCAACCTGGCCTTGGACACTTCCAGGGATCCAGGGGCAGCCACAGCTTTTCTGAAAAACCTGTGCCAGGGGTCTCAGAACCCTCACAGGGAAGAATTTTTCCCTAATATCCAACCAAAACCCACACTCTTTAAGTTTAAAACCATCACCTGTCACACTGTCCCTTATCCAAAGTCCCTCTCCATCTCTCTTGGAGACCCTTTAGGTGCTGAAAGGAGCTCTAAAGCATCCCTGGAGCGTTCTCCTCTCCAGACTGGACAAACCCAACTCTCTCAGCCTGTCCCCATGAAAAAGGAGCCCTCTGATCATTTTTGTGGCACAAAAGATGTCCCATGAAAGCAGATGAGAACCCAGAAATAAACCTGGCACGTTACAGCTGGTGCCCTGCTGGCAATGGCTACTACAGCTCCAAATCCTTTTCTTTAATAGATATTCTCTGTGGCAGAAAGTTTTTTGCCTCTGTTTTTCCAAATGGGAGGTTGTTCCAATCAGCTCCTCCTATTTTCTCTCCTGCATTTCTGCACAGCAAGTTTGGATCTCTTTTTTCTTTTGCTGGTGATGTCCTTTAGTCCAAACAATTCCCATTCCTTGGCATTTCCCTCCTGGGTGCATTTACAGACAGCAGCCAACCCGTGACCAGCAATTGCTTTGTCCGGCTTCATGAACTGAGCTCCCACAGCCACCTCTGCAGGTTCTCCTGCCCCAGAAATCCCCAATGCATTCCATGAATTCCTGGTGGGTTTTGTTCTTCGGGATCGGAGCCGCACTTGATGCTCCCCATGAAGTTTTGCTTGAAGGCTGAATTATATAATTCCATCTTTATTTCCTTCCAAAAATATCAATGAACGCCTGGCAAGGCTGCTTTAATCACATGAGAGTGGCAAACTGTGAGTAAGTGGAGTGGAGGCATCTTGGCAGGAGTTCCACCAGACTCCCCTGACTCAAGTGAGTCAATAATTCTGGGTCGTTTAAGGCGTTAATTATTCTTCCCGAACCTGACGAAGACACCGGAATTTTGTGGGATAATTCGTGGGATTGACTCTGTCGACACAGGAAGTCAATCTTTATTGACTCCACGGTGATTTGGGGGTGATTAACCTGTGATTACTTGTGTTGCAGACAGGGAATGTTAAACGGGACAGATCTCTCCCCTGGGAATTTCATTCACATCCTTGGAACTTTCCTTTCCAGCATTTCCAGCTGCCTGACCCTGCTCCCTCCATCCCTTGCTATTCCTACTGTTCCTTGTAGCTTAAATTTCACCTCTTTTTCAATGCTTCTATCTCCAAGGTCATTTGTTTCTCCATTTGTGAGAACTGGGTCGTTCTTCCTTGGGAAAATTCTGTTTGGACAAAAAAAATCCCCTGCTTTTTGCAACGTAATGATTCCTGAAAAAAATTGAGTAAAACCAATCTCATGCATGATTTCTGGGTGAGTTAGCTTATGAGTCTTTTCCAGCCTTTTTTCTTTTGTTCTTTCTTTCTTTCCCCCATACCTTTTCCACTGCTTGGAATAATCTTGATCTCCTAGGAAAACATGGGAAAGAGAACCCAAAGATCTTCTTTTCTTGGTAGGGAATATTGTTTACACCACTTTAAATTGCTTGGGGAGAAACACTGGAGAATTCAGGCAGTTTCCACTCCAGCTAAAATCATGGAATCATCACATTTATTTAGGTTGCAAAAGACTTTTAGGATCACTGAATCCAACCCCTAACCCAGCACTGTCTCATGTTCCACTGCTGTTGATTGACATTTCCACACCCTTTTCCAACAGGAAGTTTTCCAGACATAAAGATACAGATAAATATATAATGTGTATTATATATTGTGATTATGTATTTACAATATATTTATCATTTTTTCTCTTCCTTTTTCTTTTTACTCAATTTTCCCTTTTTTTATTTTTTTTTTTCATTCCCAGCTAAAAGGATGCAAAAAAGAAAATATGGGGGGTGAAGCAGAAAGAAATGAACTTGAAAATCTATTTTTACCTGGAGCTGGGAGAAGGGAATTCTATTCGACCTTTGCTTTACAAGACAATGCAAACAAGAGTTGTTTTAGGACTTTCTCAGGAAAACCAGTGGGGTTAACAAAGTCAAGGTGTCTGCACTGGGGAGATCAGCTCCCATTTCCAGTTGCACCCACTCCTTGAAATTTTTGATATTCCTTTAGGCACTGCTTTTTGTTTGTGCTTCCTTGACTTTTTGAAACACCTTTGCTCTTCCAGCTCAAGTTCAAAGTTCAAACCAGGCAACGGGGAAAAAAAAAAAAACCACTCGAAAAGGAGATGAACTTCCAAGATAAAACACAGGCTCCCAGCTAATATATGGAATATATTTATTCCTTTATTGTTTTGTTTATTTCTCTGCCATTCTTTTTAATTAGAATAGCAATTGATTTTCCATTGTCAAGAATAACTATGTTCCAATCAGCAGAATCTGGAATATTAAGTAGACTTAATTTTTTTATATGGAACCCATAACAATGTTAATATTAAAATGTCATCAGTCTTGCTGAGATACATAATGAGCATGAAATGAACAGATTTTTTTTATCCCCCTCCTTTTGTAGATCCAATTTAAATTACAAATGTTCCTGATAAAATTTGCACAGACTAATTTGGATATCACAGACAATTACTTCCAGTTTGGAGTGGAAAAAAATACTCCAAAAGACCCACAAAAAAAAAAAATTTGGAGAGGACTTTTAACTGAGCCTGATGAGTCTGACATGTTCCTTAACCTTGAGTCTGTCAAGAGTGGCAGATTAGAAAAGTTAAATACTTCTTCCTCTAAAATTGCTTCTTTGTCTGGAAAGCAAATCCAGACTGAATCATTAAATCATGGAATATTTTGGGTTGGAAGGGGCCTTGAAGGCAAGTTTGTTTCAATTCCTGCCATGGGCAGGGACACCTTCCACTATCCCAGGCTGCTCCAAGCCCCATCCAGCCTGGCCTTGGACACTTCCAGGGATGGGGCAGCCACAGCTTCTCTGGGAAACCTGTGCCAGGGCCTCCCCACCCTCACAGGGAAATTTTTTTTTCCTCATATCCAATCTAAACCTACTGTCTTTCAGTTTGAAACCATTCCAAATAATCTCTCTCCATGTTTCTTGTCAGCCCCTTCAGGTACTGGAAGGCCACAATTAGGTCACCCTGGAGACTTGACTTTCCCAGGTTGAACAATTCTCTCAGCCTTTCCTCACAGCAGAGCTGCTCCATCCCTCTGATAACCTCGGTGCCACCTCTGGACTCACTTCAGCAGCTCCACGTCCTTCCTCTGCTGGGATCCAGGGCTGGAGGCAGCTCTGCAGGTGGGGTCTCATCTGAGAGGGGCAGAATCCCCCGCTCAGCTGCTGCCCACCCTGCTTTGGATGAACCCAGGACATGCTTGGATTTCTGGGCTCCAAGTGCACGTGGCTGTGTCGTGTCCAGCCTCTCATCCCCCAGCATCACCAAGTCCTTCTCCCCAGGGCTGCTCCATCTGCTCATCCTGGATTGATCCTAGTTTTTGCCCCAACGCAGGGTCAGCACCAGCACTTGCTCTTCTCAAACCTTATGAGATTCCCATGGGTGACTTTTCCAGCTTGTCCCGGTCCCTCTGGATGGCCTTGTCCTTCAGGTGTGTCACTTAGCCCTCCTACGTGACGTGTGCTGCCCTTCCCTCATCCACTAATGCAGCAGCTCCACCCTAAGAAGGCCACAAGGTTGATTATCTTCATCAATTTCTCCTCTGAATGCTCATATTCCAGAAGAAGTTGTTTCAATGGAGCTTAAATCCATTTCAGATTCCCCTTTGTCACACGCCTTGTTTACCACGGAAAAGCAGCAGCAGCAAAGTGTTAATTAACAGTGTGTTTTTCTTGCTTTAAATTGACATCCTAATTCTACATAAATTAACTTTGATGTGCGCACTCGGAATGCTCGGGATGCACTTTGCTGTGTTTCCTGATAGGAAAGGATCCATTTCTCACCAGGTTGTCAAAACCCCATAGCAACGGGGGTTGCCTCAAGTCTGCTCCACTGAAAATGCTCTTGTTGGTACACTGGGATGAAGGAGCAACCCTTTTCCTGTGGATATGGATTTATGTCTGTAGAATTCCTTATATCCATACAGATAATGCCCAAAAAACAGGGAGAAAATCAGAGCAAAACTAATTAATAATTTTCCTGCAGTATGCACAGAGCATTAAATATTGCCCAGCTGTATTAATAATATTTTAATTAAAGCAGATTTTTTTTTTTTTTTTGAAGAGAGGGTCTATCTGTTTATTGGCTGATCACATAAACTCATATACACCCAGATCAAGAACGGCATGATTCACAGCTCTGCTGGAATAAATAAAAGCTACCAAGGGACTTCGGGGCTGTAGCCTCAGGTCATCCAAAGATGTCACAAATAAAGGAAAACTGGGAGAAGTGGGACAATTTCCTGCTGCTTCCTGTCCTTAGTGTGTTCCTCACCCACTGTAAGCTTCGGCTGGCTTTTAAAGGAAGGCTGGCTTGGGAGGACCTGAGGTGGGATTTGTCTTGTCTAAATGTTGATAAAATGGGACATTCCGTTTGATATTTCCATTTCCAAAAGCATCATCATTCCCTGGAGAAAAGGAGGCCCAGGGGGACCTTCTGGCTCTCCACAACTCCCTGGCAGGAGGGTGGAGGCGGAGGAGATAAGGATCTGCTCCCAGGGAACAAGGGACAGAACAAGAGGAAATGGCCTAAAGCTGTGCCAGGAGAGATTCAGGATCAGACATCAGGAAGAATTTCTTCCTTTCTTCTGTAGATCAGGAAATAACAAATCTCCAGCTCAGATGTTCCCCAAGTTAATATAGGCCCTGTCAGGCCAGTCCTAAATAATTATTTATAATGGACTTCTGAAAAGATCAATTTTGGCCCTTCAGTATCAAGCGTTTTCCTCCTTGTTCAGATGCTGGGAATAAAATATAACAATCAAATTTTGCACGTGTCACTGAGCTCGTGGGGGGACTAAGTAAGAAGGATGGAATTGTCTGCGTGGTGACACGGGGATCGTTTAGCAAACAGCGCTCAGACAAATAGTGTGTATTTCAGGGAGGCCAAAATTCTGCAGAGCAAATAAAGCAGCTCAGTCATCCATCAGGGGCTGACTCCATCCTACAAATTACCATATAGAGTGGATTGATTTTTTTTTATGGGGCTTATACAAAGCAGTAACTCTGGGAAAGGTTCATGGCAGATAATCGGGCAAATATGAGCCCCTACTTCCACGCAGGAGCCAGGAAGGACTGATGGGATTCCTTGAGGCATGAACACGGATCCTCCATTCGGCCAGGATCGTGTTAATTCTGTCGCTGGTGAGATTACCGCCGTGTTGCAGTGGGAGGAAGTTGATAAATTGGAGATGGTTCAGAGCAGAGTCATTAAAACACTGGATTTGTCTTAAAATGGAATGAACAGAGCCTGCTTAGCAGAGGGAAGGTCAAGAAAAGCTTTGATCACCGCCTGTGAAAATTTACATCAGTTTAGCTCCGCCAAAGAAAGTCCAACAGCATCCCTTGGAAAGCAAAGCTGGATAAACTCAAAGAAGAAATCT
The DNA here is from genome assembly GCA_013397395.1 of Sinosuthora webbiana. Classification (NCBI taxonomy): domain Eukaryota; kingdom Metazoa; phylum Chordata; class Aves; order Passeriformes; family Sylviidae; genus Sinosuthora; species Sinosuthora webbiana. The sequence goes on along the minus strand of VXBN01005160.1, from coordinate 69,755 downwards.
GAGTCAAGCTCCTTTTTAATATTAAATATAATCAAGGGGTAGAACTTCTGTAATGGTTTTTGAGTATAATTAATCACTGCCAATTTCTAAATCAGGACAGAAAGCCTCTTAAAACCCTGTGATAATACAAACCAAGTGTTGACTCCAATAAATCTTCTGGATATTGGACCTGGCAGCAAAGAATATGTGCTGGAACACACTGAACTCTTGACTACTCTTGTGGAGAGCTTGTTCTCTGTCCTGGAAGGGTAGGACTGGATGCATGGCATCAATTTTTCAGACTTTTCTCTTCTGATCCCCAGAATAAAAGAAGAGGGAGGATTTTATCCACCGCATGAAGCAATTCCTGGATGACCTGGAGACCACTGAAATAAAGCAAAGCAATATTAAAGGGAGAATGTCCTGCTGCAGTTCCTGAGGGATGGTTTCCATGTGCAGCTGTTTAAACCTCTGGAATGGTTACAGCTTCCTGCCTGCAGGTGTTCAGGGCAGATCCATTTCAGCTTTTGTCCTTTAAGTCTTCTTTTCACATCTTCCATTGTAATATCCAGATAACTTCTTAATTCTCTAATTTTCTTGTCTTGTTTTCCTTTTCTTTTCCTTTTCCTTTTCCTTTTCCTTTTCCTTTTCCTTTTCCTTTTCCTTTTCCTTTTCCTTTTCCTTTTCCTTTTCCTTTTCCTTTTCCTTTTCCTTTTTTCCTCTTCAGTTTCAGGGTGAAAAAAGCATCTTCAGAATTTCAAGCATGGTTCTTTTGTGTCCTGGCAGCCAAGAGGGCAAACCCCAGCCTGGGATGCACCAAGCTCAGTGGAACCAGCTGGTCAAAACAGAGGATGAACCCAGGGCTGGAAAGACCTCACCTTGAACACAGAATGCAATTCTGGGCCCCGCAATTTAGGAGGGATGTGAATGTCCTTGAATGTCTGGGCCCTGCAATTTAGGAAGGATGTGAATGTCCTTGAATGTGTCCAGAGCAGGACAGCAAAGCTGGTGGAAGGGCTGGAAGTCATGTCCTGTGAGGAATGACTGGGCATTTTGGGCTCTCCTGAGGAGAAGTATAAAGGGAGATGCTGAGCTCTCCCCCTTGGGATCCAGGGATGGGATTAATGGGAATGGTTCAGAGCTCATGAGGAGGTTTAGACTGGACATCAGGATGCATTTCTTCTCCAAGAGGGTGGTCAGCCCTGAACTGGTCAGAGAGTTGGGCTGGATCCTTCCCCTCCCCAGATCCAGAGGAAGAGGCACATCAGGAGGCATCAGGAGGAAAGGGAGTGATGAACTCTTTTTCATGGTCTCAGCACCTCCAGCTCCAGCAGGGCTGGTGACCTGGATCCAGTTCAGCAGTCAGAATGCCATGGATGCAGAAGGATCAGGATGGAAAGGCTGTAGTGACCATCCTGGAAAATTTGTGAGCTCTCTGACCCCAGATGGGTCCTGGATCATGGTGTTTGCACTGACGTTTTCCTGCTCACATTCCTCAGGCTCCTCTTCCCCTAAGCTATCGTCTGTCACATGATTTATCTGTAGCTTCATTTACCTCTCTCACATGCAAAAATCCCATAAAACCAGGTGGACTTTGTCAGCTAAAGGCCCATCCAGCTGCTCTCCTGTCTCTGTGTGCCCAAAATCCCACTGTAAGCACAGGAAGAGTATTTCCCCAAGTACAGAGAAAGCTCAGGAGGACTTATTTTTCCTCTTCAACCCTCCACTGTTCAGTCATTTTTATCCTCGAGACTTCCAGAGATGCTCTCTGTGTCCCAGCAGCCTTTGATGGATTTATATTCCAGGAGCTATCCATTTATTCCATGAGCTCCACTAAGCTTTTAGCATCCATCATATCCTGGGACAGCTTAATAACACTTTGAATAAAGAACCACCTGCTTTTGTTTCTTCTGATGCCCCCCTGTGGCCTCTTATCAGCACCCTGGAGGGAACAGAACAATTAACCCTCACCTGTTGTCTCCAAGCTACTCACGAGGTTCTCCATCAAACTCAGTAACTTCCAAATTGAGGGATCATTTGTTAAGTGAACTCTGCAGGCCTGGTGATGAATTTGAGCTTCCTGTGTGAAGTCTTTTCCTAAGGCTTGGTGGATGGGGATGATACTGGCAGAAACTTCCCAGGAAAAATGAAGTTTGCAGAATCACCATCCAGATTTCCATTATAAATTAATATATCTGTGTTTAAATTACACTGTAGCGACAAGCGAGTGCCTCTATTTACTCTCTGGAATATGTTCCATGAGTCTCTGTGGTGAAGGGTTGGCTTTTCTGAGAGCTGCAGCTGGTGAAAAATAAGAGACCTGTCAGCAGCTCTGAGTCAGCCTGATGGAGCTGATCAAAGAGTCTACCAGGAAATAAAATCCTGGAATGGTTTGGGTTGGAAGGGACCTTCAAGATCATCTAATTTCAACCCCCTGCCAGGGCCAGGGACACCTCCCACTGTCCTGTAGGAGCATCCGTGGACGGCAGGGAGAAGGAACTCTGCTGACCTGAGATACTCTAGAATACGTGGTTTTATTGCAAGGGTCATGGGTAAAAAGGGCTTTTCCTTCAGCCACCAGCCTCAGCTGAAGGGAAGTCCCAAAGAGAGAGGAAGAAAGAACAAGGGGGTAAGAGTTAAGAGAGAAGGGAGTGAGGGAGCAAGGTGGCAGGGGTCAGAGAGCAGGAGGAAGAGAGCAGAGGTAAGAGCGAAGAGGTAAGAGCAAGAGTAGGGGGCAGAGAGACGAAGGGAGCGACGTCCTTGTTACAATACGTTATATCTCCTTTTGTGATGAATATTCTAATTTTCAGTGACCAACCAATACAAGACACAAAATCCTATAGAATCTACATAGAGCCTATAAGAACTACTACATTACCATACTAGGTTATTTTTTAAACTCTAAAAACTACTCTTTAGACTTTTCTGTTTTGCTACATTGACAGAGTCAGAACACCACCTGACACCCTGTTGATCAGGCCACTGGGAGCAGCTCAGTCAAGTCCTCCTGGAGTGACAAACGTGGTTCTGTTGAAGCAATGATCCTGTAGAAGGGATCCCTCTAAAGGTCCAGTGGTGATGAGATGTGTCCAGTCTTCCTCTGGGAATCCAGTGCAAACAGGCTGTCCTGGTGTTCTGAATCTCAGGTTTTATCCAGGTAGGAATGCTTGGCTCCTCCCCCTGGGAGGGTGATGTAATGTTTTCAGTCGTGCAGTGAGCCTCGATGGCCCATTAACAGCAGATATCCCCTGGAGAGAGGATGGGTGGCGGAAGAGATAAGGAACACTGCCCCACCTGGTTTTAGCAGCTGGCCCATTATCAGAAAACACCCTCCCCCCCAGAGTTAGAAGAGATAAAGAAGAACACCTCCCCAGTCGGTTTCAACAGATGGCAAACAGAATACACACTTTTGGTTACACCTTGCTTTGCAGCCCAAGACACAAGGACGGCTCCGTAAAAGCCCAGCTGCCTCCCCAGGCTGTGCCACGGCAGGCAGAACCAGGCAGAACCAGCACTGAGTGGTTGCAGCAGGGCTCCATCAAATTTTGCTGATTTCCCAACCCTCCCGGAGGGCTCGGGGCAAAGGGCGGAAGGAAAATTGATATCCTGAATGAACGAGCACAGCAGATTTGGGAAAATGCTGGGATGAGGGCGGCGATTCCTCCTCCAGGGCAACAACATTTGGGTTGCTGAACACCAGGGATTCAGCCAAACGAACATGGAGCTGCTCAAAATCACCAGCCTGGAATTCTTGGCGCCAAAACAATATTCCGGCCCCTCCTGTTGCTAACTGGAAAACGCTAATTTGCAAAAACACAGGTTCCTTGTGCGCGCACACAAACACAAACAAATGTTTCGCTTCAAATGCTTCACCGTCATCAGAGCTTCATTTTAAACCTCTCCCTCTTGAGGCTTCCGGCACCTACACAGAGCCTTAATGACCATTTGCATTCTTCTGTCTTTGTGAACAGGGATTTTTGGTTAATTTCCAGGCCTTCCAGATGATTGCACTGATTGACAGGTAAGCGGGCAGAAAAATTACTCCTCTCCTCTGTGTCCCACAAAACTGGAGCTCGTTTGCAGCCTTTCAGCATCACTGTTTTAAAGCTTTCCTGCCCTGCATCGATCCTGTCAACCCAACAGGTTCAGTGGAAGAATCCCAGTCAATTTTTTTTTTTTTTTGCCTGATATTTTTTGCAGTCATGACAGGGTCTCCTTCATGTGTGGAACAGCAATAAGAAGCTGCAGGTGTTTGTGTGTCTGTCCTGATTTTCTCCATGACCCCTCCCTTTCTGTGTCATTGGAATGTAGAAATTCTCTACTTTCCTGGTGTCCCATGACACCCCACATGGTTCTGGGGTCCCCAGCACAGGAAGGACGTGGAGTTGTTGGAAAGAGTCAAGAGGAGGCACCAAGATGATCAGAAGGATGGAGCAGCTTTGCTGTGAGGGAAGGCTGGGAAAATTGGGATTGTTAAGACTGGAAAAGAGAAGGCTTTGAGGTGACCTAATTTTGGTCTTCCAGTTCCTGAAGGAGCTACAAAAAAGGTGGAGAGAGACATTTTAAATGAGTCTGGAGTGACCGGACAAGGTGTGATGGTTTTAAACTGGAAGAGGGTGGATTTAGATTGGGATAATGGGAAGGAATTCTTCCCAGTGAGGGTGGTGAGGCCCTGGACAGGTTTTCCCAGAGAAGCTGTGGCTTCCCCATCCCTGGGAATGTCCAAGGCCAGGTTGGATGGGGTTTGGAGCAACCTGGGATAGTGGGAGGTGTCCCTGCCCATGGCAGGGATTGGAACTGGGTGACCTTCAATGTCCATTCCAACCCAAGCCATTCCATGATTTTTTGGCACATGTGTAGGAATAAATTGATGAACGAAACCCTGAGATCATGAGGGGATGAAGAAGAGGAACAAGTCAGTGCTGTACCCACCAAGACCACAGTTGTCCAGAGGGACAGAAGGAAGAGGAACTATTTAAGTGTCATGGCAGGAGGTTTGTCAAATCTGTAAAATTCATAGGGAAGAAGAGAGAGAAGAGAGGCTGCTTTTTAGGAAGAAGGAAAGTGGAATGGCTTAAGAAAATACATTATTTCTTTTCTTTTGGAATTTGAGATGCAATGGGAGGTCAGAATTCAAAACCAGGATCTGAACACTCTTCTTTTGACATTGAATATTTTGGTTTAATGTTTCACTCCAGTTTTTATAACGCTGGACAGCATCACAAAGCTGTAGATGCCCTCCCACTTGGATGTCATCCCAGGAGGGAAAATTTCCTGGCAAATATCAGCTCACTGTTTCCACACTTCCAAGCTGCCCCCCACACCAGCAGAGACCACCCCCCCAAATCTGCTTTCAAAGCGTGAGCCCATTTTCTTGAGCCTGTCACATTGTAGGAGGAATCAGGTGATAACTAAGGCAGGGTCTGAATTCCTGGGGTTTTCCTGGGCAGAGCCATGAGTTGCACCTGGTGATCCTTGCGGGTTTCTTCCAACTCAAAATTTCAGTGATTCTGTGATTAATGGAAGAATCAGAGGAAGAGAAATAGAGGATGAAGTGAGTGGAGCACAACAATATTTGCAGCTTGGAAGGGAGGAGGTCAGTTTTTACCATGACAGGCCAGGTCACAGCTGGAATGCAGCCCAAGGAGAAAGGACATTCACGGCAGGGAAATCTTGAAGGGATGCCCAAGGTCATCTTGGATTCCTGAGCTAATGCAGCCACCCTCAACTTCTTGAGGAATTTCATCAATCTCCTTCATTTCCATACAGGAACCACAAGATTTTAACTCTGGGGGCTGGGCACTGGAACAGGCTCCTCATGGAATTGGTCCCAGAATTCAGGCCTGCCAGAGGTCAGGAAGTGTTTTGACAATGCCCTCGGGCACACGGTGGGATTCTTGGAGTGTCCTGTGCAGGGCCAGGAGCTGGATTTGTGATCCTTGCAGATCCCTCCCTTGCAACAGAATATCCTTCAGGATATCCTGTGATCCTACAGCATTTAAAGACAACAAAAACACGAGACATGGAGATGCTAGAGAGTGTCCACAGGAGGATGATGAAAGGTCTGGAGCATGAATGTGATGAGGAGTGTCTGAGAGAGCTGGGAATTCCTGGCCTGGAGAAAAGGAGTCTCAGGGAAGAATTTATCACTCTCTACAACTCCCTAACAGGAAAGTGGAGCCAGCTGGGGATCTGTCCCTTCTCCCAGGTAAGAAGCAACAGGACAAGAGGAAACAGCCTCAAGCTGAGACACTGGAAGTTTAGAATGGATATTGGGAATAATTTCTTCCCCAAAAGGGTGGTCAGACGCTGGAACAGGCCCAGGGCAGTGGTGGAGTCCCCATCCCCAGAGGAATTTAAAAGCTCTGTGGATGTGGCACCTGGGGACTTGGGTCAGTGGTGGCCTTGGCAGTGCTGAAGGAATGGCTGAACCCCCTGATCTCGGAGGGCTTTTCCAACCTGAACTATTCCCTGATTCTCTGATCCTCACCCCCAGCTCTCTGAGGGAGAGTGATTGACAGGGAGTAAGGGCTTTGTTGGGAATTTCCAGGGCCTGGTGGGTGAACCTCCAGCTCAAAACCAGCAATAAACCCCAGAAACTTTGTAGAGAACAATTAAGTGGGAAGATTGAGAGAGAGAGAGGGAGATCTAGCAGACAGCCTTGGAGTGATAAAGGAATTATCCAGCTGTAACAAGCAGCCTAAGCCTCCTTAGGAACACTGGAAATGCAATAGTGTGATACTGCAGAGAGAGAGAGAAAAGTGAAGGTTATTGTAGCTGAGATATTTAGACTCTCTTATTACAGTCAGTTCCCTTAATAAACCAGAATGTGTGACTGACAGCTCCATAATCCATGGAATATACCTGGATAGTTAAGGACAGACTTAAGCCACTGAGTGTGGCCCCTCTGACTCCTTTCTCAAGGACCTGCACCCCCAGGAATGGGGCAGAGCAAATGTGGGTGCACAGGGCTGTGTCCCAGAAGTCTCCCAGACCCTTTCGGGGTCTTTCTATGTGGGAATTCAGTTGGCAGGAAGGAAGCTGGGAATTCAGCAGGCAGGATGGGAGAGGAGCCCATGTGGACGAGCCCACAGGATGGGGACGAGCCAGTTGGCTTCAGAGGTGCTGCTGAACATCAGGATTGACCAGCGGTGCTCCAGATGTGAAGATGGATTTCAAAGCCTGGAAAAATATCTCTTTTATCATAGGATCATTAAGGTTGGAAAAGACCTTTAAGATAATCAAGTCCAGCCGTCAATTTAGCACCACCACCATGGTCGCCATTACGCCATGTCCCCAAAAACTACATCCACATTTGTGATGGTGATTCTGATGCCTTAAGTTTTAGCTTTCGTGTTTTTCAGGTTCTGTGCTGCCCAGGGGGGCAGTTCTGAGCCTCACATTAAGTGTCAGTCAGCTCTCTTCACGGAGTAGGGAGACAAAACAAATCCTTTTCCTGCTGGAGACCAAGGACAACGAGTACAAGTTCCAGGCCCAAAAGCACAAACAAGGGTGGACTGAAGGGAGGAACAAGNAAGAAGGAAAAAACTCCTCACAACCTGGAGCCGTAATTGGACAATTAAACCCCAATATGTAAATGGACCAAACTTATAAAAACACAGGGTCTCGTGACCGGTTGTCCATTTTGTGACCATTTTAAGTCCACCTTGGGTGTAGCCCTGGTCAGGCTCTTGTGCTGCCCAAGGTGTACCCTAAAGGCCTTTCAAAAAATATCTACTTTATTCTCTAGCTCTGTCCAGTCTCTGTTCCAGGTCAGCCTTCCCAAGGCATCAGTTCCACCATTTCTCTGGTTGTTCCAACCCCTCCAGGAAAAAAAACAAAACAAACACCTCCTAATATGTGTTCTAAACCTTCTCAGGAGCTCGTAACCATTTTCTCCCCTACCTTGGCAAAGGCCAAGGTAGAGAAATCATGGAATGATGCTTAAGAATAAAGAAAATTCTAATTCCAGTTTTATTTTGGAACTGCCTTTATTTTCCAATACAGTAAATACGTGTTTCTTTCTAGTAATGTTTTCAAAGAGGAAATGTTTCCTTCTGAACACTGAGAAAGGTTAGGAAATTTCCAATGTTGAAATTTTAACTGAAAACAGCTACAAAAAAATCATTGTATTTCCTTAAACAGCTCCACCAAATCTTTTAAGGAATATTAAGACATCCAGAGCTGTTGAAGTGGCTGGAGTTGGAGCTGTGAAAATTCAGTTTGGAAAGAAAAGCCATGGAAAACAGGCAGCTCCTAAAATGTCTTTGGGAACTTGTACAAATCAGAGGGAGGATGTTTGTTCTCCTCTTCCCCCCTGCATTCCTTCAGACATGGAAATCTCACTCTGGAATTCACCATTGTCCTCCTCCCACATGGACCAACCTCTCCAGCTGGTTGTTACTGGTTTATTTTCAGGCCCATTATAGGAATTGTAAGACTGGGATAGTGAAAATCTACACTGGATTTTTGTCTTCTGCCGATATTTTTCTTTATTCCCCATTACAATCAATTTTCAGGGATTGCAACTTCCTCTAAGCAAACAAGAAGGAATTAATCCCCATCCAAACNCTTCCCAGTATCCCATCTAATCCTGCCCTCTGGCAAACAGGTAGAAATTCATCCCACCATTGCTCAGGTCCTTCCAGAATCTCATGTATTTATTCACTGGGTTCACAGAAAACAAACAGAACAGTTCATTTTATCTACAACTCAACTCCCAAAGCTGGCAAAAATCTGCCTGGTTTTAAGGTTGCCTTTCCTGCTTATTCCTGATTTTATGTGGAGCATGTTTCCATCTGTTCATCTGAACAAAATAAGGGAGAGTGATTTGATTAGATGAATAATGCCTTTCAGAAGGAGAAAAACAAAAAAAAAATCCCCACCACAATTGTTAACAGCTCTTTAATCCAGCAGAGACGTGTGACAATAGCCGAGGGTCGGAACAAAGTTAGAAAAATTCCAATATCAAACAGGACAAACACTTAAAGGACAAACATTTAAAATATAGGGAGAGATGACAGTTGGTAGAAAGAAAAGATTCTCAGAAAAATCAGAATTATAGTTTTTCATGCTTTTAAATCAAAGGAGTTAGTGAAACTGAGCCCTGGAAGGGTCCAAGGCCTGGCTGGATGGGGCTTGGAATAACCTGGGCTAACAGAAGGTGTCTCTGCCCATGGCAGGTGGTTGGAATTCCATGATCCTCAAGGTCCCTGCCAACCCAAACCACACTGGGATTCCGTGATAAACTCCCCACACTGGACTGATGCTGCTGGATGAGGTGACAGTCCTTTACCCCATTAAATACACAGTCATAAACTCTGAGAGCCGAGTCCACCTCGGTTAAATTAACGACTATCAATTAAATGACTCATCCCAGAGATGTGTTCAGGCTCCTTCTGGGGCGGGCAGGCAGAAACAGACACTTCCACCAGGTGATTTATCTCATATTAACTTGCCAGGAAATGAACAGAGATGAATCCTCCTCTGAAGGTTTTCCCAGCTCTCCTTTAAGCACCAAGACCTCACAAAAAAACACAACGAAATCAAGGATCTTAATTTGAGAGGGCAAAGTTTCACAAGGCAGGTCCTTCCAAGAGACAAAGAATTTGTTTTGATATTCCAAAATGGATATTTGCCTTCCTGTCCAAGCCTAATCCTGACTCCACAGTTCACTATGGCAGAGCTGTGAAAGGGACAAAAATAAAAAGTAACCCAATTTTTCAGATTCCACTATTCTGAGCCGTAAAAAATCACAGAGCACTTTGGGATCACTGTGGGAATTGGAGCTTCAAGGATATGAAATCCCTGCATTTCATTATCTGGATGTCAGTCACAGCACTCCAGCTAAAACTCCAAACAGGCTTTTAGCACAAACAACTCATTAAGCCCCGAGAAGAATAATGCATAATTGTGATCAGTGTTGGAAAGAGCCAGATCTTCTCTGTGTATTTAATTACTTATGCAGCCAGCAAACGACGTTCCACTGCCTCACGCTCCCTTTATGAAATGCTCCAAGACGGTCTCAGTGGCTTCTGGTTTTCCACTCGGGAATATCACAAGGAGTTTGTGCTGCCTGTGCATTTGCCCATAAAAAAACCGAATCACGGGAGAACATAAAGTCAACAACCAAACAGAGTCTGAAAGGTTTAAAACAGCTTCTGTGCTTAGCCAATAATTTGATGGCTCCCAAGGAAACCTGGGTGTGGGAACTCTGCCAGGATTTTCATATGGAAGGTGCCTCTGCAAATATTCTTAAAATGAGAGAATCCGGCAGCGATATTGCAAAGTTTCCGGCTCAGAAATGGCTCAGGGAGAGCAGAGAAGGTGGGGGGGAATTTTGTGTGCTCAGGAAATCCTCTCTGTTAATGCTCTGGCTCAGGTGCTGCTGAGATTTTGTGCCAACACAGGATAAACATCAAAGGGTGATGCCCTGACACGGCTGATAAGAACAGGCAGAGGAGCTGAGCAGGGCCAGGAATTTCTCAAGGGCTGCCTAAAAAAAACCCCAAACAAACAAACAAACAAACAAAAAAAAACCACCACAAAATTCTACATACTTTTATTTTTTTTCCAGGGTGAAAATTATTTTGTTGTGGACGTGGTCTAGGCCACCTCTGGGTTTGCTGTTGCCTGCAGACAGCCCCAGCAGATCTCAGCCACCACCAAATGTTGGGTGACTCTTTTAACCCCATGTGCCTGATGGGATTATTCCCACCTCCATCCACGCAAGGTTTTCTGGTGCTGTGGGTTTGATGTGGACATTATTTTTGCTCAGTAGAGGACAGTGTGCAGGGATGGGCCCCACCCAGGAGTTATGGAATCATGGAAGGGTTGGGGGTGGAAGGGACCCTAATGACCATCCTGTTCCACCCCTGCCACGAGCAGGGATGCCTTCCACTATCCCAGGTTGTTTCAAGCCCTGTCCAGCCTGGCCTTGGACACTTCCAGGGATGGGGCAGCCACAGCTTCTCTGGGAAACCTGTGCCAGGGTCTCAGCACCCTCACAACCAAGAATTTCTTCCTAATATTCAGTCCAACCCTGCTTGTCAGTTTAAAGCCATTCCCTCTTGTCCTGTCCCTTTATCCCTTGTCCAAAGTCCCTCTCCAGTTCTTCTGGAGGCCCTTTAGGCACTGGGAGGGGCTCTGAGGTCTCCCTGGAGCCTTCTCTTCTCCAGGCTGGACATTCCCAGCTCTCCCAGCCTGGCTCCAGAGCAGAGGGGCTGCAGCCCTTGGAGCATCTCCATGGCCTCCTCTGGATTCACTCCAACAGCTCCAGGTACTTATTCTGGGGACCCTAGAGCTGGATGCAGTGGTCCAGCAGGATGGTGGGATCTCACAAGGAATCATGGATTTGTTGGTTTTTGCTGCCTTTGGGGTGTCAGGACCAGGCGGAACGTGTGGGATGGACTTGGATAATCCCAATTCCCAGGACACAGCTCTGGTTATCAGCCCCCTTTGCCTCCAGCACCAACCTTGTCACCGGCCACATTTAATGACTCAAACTACCCATGGGTGCCTCAGTCTAATTTTGTATCCCCAAAAAATACGTGGAGAACTTTGACCAGTGAGGAAACAGGGCTTGTCCATCCCAGTGTGCACAGCAGTGGGAAGGTTTTGTTGGAATTCTGGCAGCACCCACTCACAGGTTGTAAATTACGTTGTATCACCAGAATGCAGGAAATGGGAAAAGGCAAAACTGGACTTTTTTTTTTTTTTTTTAAAACTTCATCAAAATCTTTCAGAGCAGCGCAGGGTTTGAGGTGTGGGACGAACATTCTGCCTTTCAGCCTCTCCCAGTGGTGCTTTGGAGCAGCTCAGGAATCCTCAGTGCTAAAAACGGCTCACAAAAAAAAATGCCGTTCTTAGCCAAGGAGGTGACAGCCGCTCCTTACCCGGAGTGACAGAGTTATTGGACTGAGACTTTGTGTCTCCTTGCCAAATCCCATCTCCCTTATCTCACTAATTACAGATGGAATGGAGTGGAAACGGCCCAAACCAATTTTCAATAAAAGTGACCACAATCTTTGATTAAATTCACTTTGTTTCTGCGGAGGGCAAGGCAGGAAATACAATTGTTGCTCCATGCTGGAGCTGGATGGGGCTGTGACAACCTGGAATTTTGGGAATCGCCCCTGCCTGTGGCAGAGGGTTGGAATGAGATGATCCTTAAGGTCCCTTCCAACCTAAACCATTCCGTAATTCTATTTTTAGCCTTTCATAAAACAAATACAATTCTTCCTTAGATAAAGGTTCTGAGATCTGAGACAAGCACTGAACCCGTGAGGGAGAAAATATTCCCTCATGGTTTCAATCCCCACTGGAATATCTGGTTAGGTTATGGTGGGTGCTCCAAGAGGTCAAGGAACTTTCTGGAAAAGTTGAACTGTTTATAGACTTTTCATTAAAATGGCTCCTGTGAGATATTTTATATTTGAGGACCTAATTTCAAGTTTTGGGGTCACAGGACTGCTGGATTTTGCCATGGGATGTGAGGTGCCAGACCCTCTGCCACGTCAATGACCGCCCCAAACAGAAATATTTTGGGGCTGAAGGAAGGATTTCTTTGACTGGTCTCTCCTCGGTGTGCTGAAGGCAGAGAATGGCACAAAACCAGCAGGTTCCACAATCAAGACAGTCATTATTTAATGAATTAATATGGTGGGTTTTTTTATTTAATTCCTCTAAATGTTAAACTCATCTCATGATATTTGAATGTTTGTGGCTGCCCCAATTGCAAAAAACTGGTTTCGCAAAGTTTTCCTATGTGGGAACACATATTTCATACTTTAATAACATTTTAACCTAAAGATATTTGAAAGGTGCATCCGACTTTTAATACTGAGTAGTTTTCCTCCCTAACTATAAAATCTCTTCTAGAGTTTTTTTTTCCCAGCCTTTATGACTGATTTTTACCTTTCTGTACTTCTAAAGGAGCTGGAAGATGGAGTTAATTGCTCCAGCTGGATGAGGGCAGAGGGAATGACAGAGGATGACAAGGCTGCTTAGTTGATTATTAGATAGAAAAGAGGTAAAAATCTCTTGAATTCTCAGAATTCTGCTGCAGAAAATGACCTCTTATCATAATCCATGGCGAGATCTCATATTTCTGCTGTGCCTTTCTTCAAGGCGTTCAGTTTTCCTGAAAATTTCCCTGCCAATGAGACTTTCCTGGACAGAACACATCCTTCCCCTGCTACCAAATATGCCTTGATATCTTTTTGATCAGGTATAGATGGGGTTTACACTTGTTTATTCCAGCCCCAGGGCATTCCTATGGATCTTTTTTAAACTCTTATTTGTTGGAGACTTAGAATTACTCAAAAATCCGGGTTGGAGATTTTGAAAGGATGTTTTTCATCCACGTGTCTGGAGAAAACAGCTGGAAAAGTGGAGCCAAAAAGAGCAGAATCAGGTAAGGAGGCTGCTAAAATGCTTTTTGTCTGAGCAGCAGCAGCTGCATCCCTTGTGTTTCAAAGGACTGAGGTAGATGCTCTTATAATCCAAGATTCCAGAGCTGGAAAACCTGGTGGAAGAGTGAGAACAAAAAAGATAAGGAACCTGTAAACCCTCAAACCAAACAAAAAAACAGCCCTTATCCTGTAGCAGGAAGGAGTCAGAAAAACAGATTTTTTTTTTCTCTTATTCTTCCACGTATCCCTTTCAAAGCCTTTTTAAAATCTCCCTCTGCCTCAGCTTTCTTCTTTACACATATAAAAATGTGGGAGAATGAACAGCAATTCACACAGGGAGAAATTTAGGAAATGCCTAGAAATGTTCCTTGGACAACGAATAACCAGGAAGAATCAGTTCTAGATCCTGAAATTCCTGCTGATACAGCTGGGTCTTCCTAAAAACGCTCATCTGCCATCAGGAAAACAATGAAAACAATGTATTGTATTGTAGTTGTTTATTTATTTTTTTTTTAATTAGGATAAGAAGGCAGCTCCTACTCCCTCACTCCCTCAGGCAGCTGCTGGTGATGTCTCTGGCCACTGTAATCTTAGAATCATGGAATGACTTGGGATGCAAGGAAGCTTAAAGATCATCTTTAAGCTTCATCCCTTTAAGATCATCCCTGTGCCAACCTATGGACAGGGACACCTTCCACTATCCAAGGTCCTAGCCTGGAATGACCCCAATTAAAATGGTTCCACTACAGCTCGGGTCGACCCTCTGCTTATTCTGCACATTATTTAAAAAGGGGTTTTGAAAACAATTTGGGAGATGAACAGGGACTTACCAGCTGAATACTGTCAGCACCTGAACCCCAGTGAACAAATTGTGGACTAAAAACGAGAAACCTGCAGGAAAAAAAAAATGTTTTAAACACAAGCAGGGTCACAGAAGAGTTAAAAAGCAACAAACCCCTTTGCCCCCAACCCCTCAGGGTGACTGAGGTGATGGAAGAAGGGATGTATTAGTTCCTGGCAGATGCCAGCAGTGGTTTGGGGGTCAAGAGCTCCTTGTACAGAACCCTTTTAACTGCAAAATGCTTTTGTTAATATTTCATGCCTTGGGGGACCCCATAAACTGAGCAGGATTTTAGTGTTTTGTTTCAGGATGATCTTAAATGCCTCTGCGTGTTTTTTAAGACTTTGAGAAAAGAGAGAACAGTGAGCAGAGACTCAGCTCTGCTGCCAAACTGAGCGTTTCTGCTTAACAAAGGAAATGTCTGCACCCAGTGGTGGGAAAGAATTGATGTCTCTGAGTTATCTGGCTGCCAAAACATTCCAGGGATAGGATATCCACCACTTCTTTGGGAATTCTCTTCTAGTGCCTCACCTCTCCCATAGTGAAGATTTTCGTCCGTATATTTAATCTAAAACACCCCTCTTTGAGGGTGTTCACGGTCAAATTGCTGGATCTTGGAGCAACCTGGTCTGGTGGGAGCGTCCCTGCTTGTGGTAGGGGCTGGAACTGGGTGATCTTGAACGTCTCCTTCCATCCCAAACCATTCCATGATCCCATGATCCCTTGGAGAACGGCCCAGAGTCCAAATGCCTTGTTCACCTCCCAGCCTTGCTTGGACATGGAGCCAGGATGTGACCAAAACCACAGGATCTGAGGAACCCTTTTATGTCCCTCATCCAGAAACAATTTTGCTGCATGAGCTCCACTTTATTTTTTTCCCCCACAGCTCCCCAGCTCATCAGCTCACTCTTGCCCAACCCTTTAATAACTTTGTTCTGCTTTTTTCCCTTTTCTTGCCACTTTGAGAGATGAAATTCTCTCCTCGCATTCCCCCTCTGCTCCTTCAGAGGTTGCCTGAATCCTTCCCAAGAGCCAGCCCTGCCTTCCAGCAGACCTTTGTCTCCCTTTCTCCCACAGATAATTTGCTGAGGGAGTTTTTATCTTCTCAGCATAATCTTCTCCTTTTCCTTCTTCCCTTTTTTTTTTTTAATCTTCTCCGAGTTTTAACGATTCTCCACAGACAATCAGCCATCTGTAGATCTTACCTGTGTGGCTTCTCCTCATTTAAATGAGGATAAATGCCACTAATGAGTTTTGAAAAGAAGCAACTCCGGAGGAATGTGGAATGAGCAGGGAAAGGAGCGGCTGGGAATCTCAATGAGCCAGCTCCTGGGAAATTTCTGCCACGGGGATGAGGGAGCTGGGGCAGCTCAGGAGCCACCAGAATGGGAAAATTCTGGAAATTAGAAAGGGGTGTGGGGTTGTCCTGTTGTCTCTGCTGTTATGGGACTAAGCAGCCCTGGAATAGGGCCTGAACAGCCTGGAAAAAGCCTGAAATATTATTTTTAACATCCTGAGGATGTATTTACTCCCATGAACACTCCTGATGGACTGAAATAAGCTGATGCTCCATGTCCAGCAGAAAAATCCACTTGCACCAACTCCATCAAAACTCTTCACCTGAGTTCTGAGCAGATTTTGGAGGGTTTTTATGTCCTTTTCCACCCTTTTTGTTGCACAGGGTAACCAAGGAGGTTAATTTAAACCTACTGACTTTACTCTTCATTTATTTTGGTTTAAACCTGTGGTGAGTTTAAGCCCTGAATTTTTTTCTTGCTGTAGGACCAGCAGAATTTTAAGGAAATAGAAAAATCCATATTAGTATTTTATGGGGTGGATGGAGGAATTTAACCTTTGTAACTCTCAAATTCAACTCTTCTGCACACTTAACAACTCATCAAGTCAGCAAAAGTAGAAACATTTTTCACTGGATATAATAAAATCACAAAATCACGGAATGGTTTGGGTTGGAGGGGACCTTAAGGATCATCTTGTTCCACCCCTGTTGCCATGGAAATTCCATGTTAGGAAAGAAAATATTGATACTGTGAAGAGTCAGCCTCAAGGTCAAATCACCTCCCCAGGCTTTTCCAGACAGGAAAGGAAACATTTAACATTTTAACATTTAAGGAATTTGGTCCCTGCTCTGACACTGGTTCCTCACCTCATCCGAGGGAAAAATCATTGAAGCCTTAAGGTTGGAAAAGACCTTTGGAATTCAAATCCAACTACCAACCACCGTGTTCACAACTAAACCGTGTCCTTAAATCCACGTGTTTTTTTGGACACTTCCAGGGATGGTGACTCCACCACTTCTCTGGGCAGCTGTTCCAAGACTTTACAACCCTTTCCATGACAA
This sequence comes from Sinosuthora webbiana, assembly GCA_013397395.1. NCBI lineage: Eukaryota > Metazoa > Chordata > Aves > Passeriformes > Sylviidae > Sinosuthora > Sinosuthora webbiana. The sequence goes on along the minus strand of VXBN01005160.1, from coordinate 53,164 downwards.
AATTTTCCCTAGTATCCAATCTAAACCTCCCCTGACACAATTTGACGTCATTTTCTCTCTTCCTGTCACTCATTACTCGGGACAAGAAACTGATTCCCACCTGGATCCAGCCTTCTTTCAGGGAGCTGTAGAGAGTGAGCTCTCCCTTAAGTCAGGATCCTGTGGACTTTATTCCCTTGAACCACTGGCTGAAAAATAATTAAAGACATCCAGGATCCCCCAGCTCTGGAGCAGCATTTTTAGCCCAGGACAAAGGCTCAGGGTCCGGAGACCTCGGTGGTTTCCTGAGCAGGAAAAATCCAGTTTCTCCTTGGTCAGATTGGAAACCACAGAGGAGCCCTCTGGAATTGCTTGTGCTCTCCCAGGAGCCCGTGGCAGGATGGAAAGATTGTTTAAATGCAAACAGCAAAATGAGTGTTAATGAGCAATTAAGTAGAAACACCTGCAATGAGTTTCGCTACTGCCATTAACTGAGTGTCCTCATGGAAATTTATGGAAAATACCATCAACAGGAATACCAGGAAAATAGTTTGCAGCACAAATTCTGCTTTCTGCGCCTCTGAGTGGATTATTTGGCCTCAAGTGAACAAAGCCATTATCTAGGAACGCTCCTCCTCTTTCAGCACAGCACAAAAATAACAACAGCTCCTGCAGCCTTTCGTCCCTTGGTTTGTTGGGAGGTTATTCCAGATGTTTCATTATTGCTGTTCAGGATTTCTGGCTTTGATCACTTTTATCCCCCCGTTTTTTTTTCCTCTGCAGCGGAATGAGATTTTCATTTCCGCACCAAAATAAACTTTGCCCATCTCTGAGAGGAGCCAGATCTCTCCAGATCAGATCTCTGATTAACAAATCTGGATCATTCCGTCTTTTAAGATCAAGAAGATTCTGTTCCTGTTTTCTATGGGATATAAATAAATCTTTAACTTGATTGTATCCTTATAGGTTGCAGAGAGATCCCTCACACAATTATCCATGTTTTTTTTTTGAGGAATATTGGCACTAAGGTGTTCTGGATGGCTCCTGAGGTTCTTTGTGTAGTAAAATAAATTAAAATAAATTAAAATAGGTTGTATGATTGATCTCTGTATGGGCCATTTACTTAAGAGTTGGACTCGATCCCTGTGAGTCGCTTCCAGCTCAGAATATTCATGGAATCTATGAAAACATTAATAAAATAAAAGAAAGAAGTGCATTTTGTATTTTTTTCAGGTGGTATAAATTAAATATGTGTTTATTTAATATGCGTTGACCTATAGCTGGAGGATAACCCCTAACAATATATTTGTGTATAAATAAATAAATAAATAAATATATATATATTTGCCACAGTCATTTCTGTGCACTATTTTATGAATTAAAATTCAAACCCACACTCATAGTATGATTAAAACCCAGGCTGGAATTTATGGCCTTGCTAAAACTGTTGGGATTTTTGCCACTTGTTCCAGTCCAGTCAGGAATTCCCTTCCCAAGGGCTCAACATCATCATTAACTAATTCCTCTCCTCTTGGGATTTGCTGCCTTGTCTCCATCCTGGGATTCGATGTCCAGGTCATGGAAATACCTTGGATTGGCAAGAAAATATTTTTGGAACAAAGAATTCCCAAAAATGCAGTAAAAATACAACAGCACCCTTGGAAATTTGCCCTTTCCTGAAATAACCACAAAGACCTGGCACAAGTGGGATGCCCTGAGAGAGCTGCAGCCCAGAATTCCAATTCCTTTGGTTTTTAATCTTTTTTTTTTTTTTTTCTTTTTCTTTTTTCACCTCTTTATTTGGGTTTCATACTAGGACCCAGCAAAGGGAATTTTATTTGCCCATAATTACTGTGGGTCTTTTTTCCTCATTGGATAACAGGCCTGGCATCTCTCTGTATGGATTTTTTTAAAATTATTTGGTTTTATATTATTTTAATATATTATTTTATTTTTATATGTTATTTTTACATTATTTTATATTTAATTTGTATTTAATTTTTATATTTAATTTATATTTAATTTTAAATTTATTTATTTTTATATTATTTTATATTTAACTTATATTTATTTTTTTTGTTTAATTATTACTTTTCAGCACCTCTCCTTTCCTGCCAAAGATGTGGGGGGGAGTGTAAACCTGATTTTATCCTCAAAGCCTGAACATAACCTGCTGTCAGACAGGTCATGCAAGCTGAAAAACAGGATAAATCCTGGGCCAAACTGGAAAATCCTGATGTCAAACAAATAAATAAAAGCCAAAAGCTGCAACAACAGAAGAGCCTTCGAGGGGTTTTTATCTCTTATCCAGCTTTGTATTTTCCAAGATAGGAAATCGCACAATGGTTATTTAACAAATTTTCATCTGAAATTCTGGAGCTAGAAATTGAAGAAAATCGTGAATAATGCAAGACTCAGGATAAAAGACACGTTGGAGTAACTAATATTCTGGAATATAGACTCATGGAATATCCTGAGCTGGAAGGGCCCACAAGGATCATCACTGCAATCTTGTAAATGTCCCTTTATGTAATAATAAAGTATTTATTTTATTTTAAATCCCTCCAGAGACGGTGACTTCACCTTTCCAGCCTGTTCCAATGCCTGACAACCCTTTCCACAAAAGAAATTTTTCCTAATATCCACCATAAACCAGCTCCCTCACAACCCATAACTCTTTTATGCCCTGAACCTGCCTCTCCTGATCTTTCACCTTCGCTTCATAATAATAAATTTAAAAACAAAAGTAATAATAAAGGATAATTCCTTTAAGTGAGGCAGCTCCTCCCCTTGTCCTACCAATCCAACCATTATTGCTCAGTTTTGTCCATAAATCCCCTCTTCATCCCTGCGTGTGACTCCCTCTCCTCCCAGACCAGTGCTCAGCCCAGGAGTGATAAAAGCATTAATTTATGAGGAAAGGATTATGACTGAACTTCATCCGTGCGTGACTGGAGACCCAAATCACACCAAAAATTGATTTTTCCTCCTTCCCTCCTGTCGGATCCCCATCTCTCAGCCTGGGCCTTTTGATTTGTGCCCCTGCTGTTGTAAACAAATAAGTTCCTCCAATTACAGTTTCAATAACCTATTGATTTTTTCTCGACTCTTTTCTCCGTGCGCTGTTCATCCAGGGTTCCAAGGTTTCCACTTCATTCTGATATTTCTATTTCCAGGCTGATTCCTTCCTCCAGGACGAATCATCCCACTTTGAGAAAAGCGTTCTTCAACTGTGAAGTGAAGGTGTGAAAGATCAGGAGAGGCGGGTTCAGGGCATAAAAGAGTTATGGGTTGTGAGGGAGCTGGTTTGTGGTGGATATTAGGAAAAATTTCTTTGTGGAAAGGATTGTAAGGCACTGGAAAAAGCTGGAGAGGTGGAGTCACCATCTCTGGAGGGATTTAAAAGAAATGTGGATCTGGCACTTGAGGTTATGGTGTTGGCTTGATGGTTGGACTCGATGATCTTAAAAGCCTTTTTCAACCCGGATGATGTTTTTTGAAGATCTGTTGCTTCCATTAAAGGAAAATTCTCCATCTCTCATTTTTCCCCGGACTTCTTTTTTTTGGACAATCCCATTACATCCATTTTCAGTTCGATAAGAAGAACCTGTGGTGACACTTCTGATGAAATACTAAATAAACACTAAAAATACTGAAATACTGAATAAAAAAACCTGAAATACTAAATAATACTGAAGTTATTCAGTCAGGAATTTATTTTCTAAATACTTCACTTAGAAAGAGATGAGTTCCACCTCTGGAAGATCTGTTTTAGCCTCCAAAAAAACAACAACAAAATCCAACTATAACCCCCAAAAATCTCTATCAACAACTCTTTTCAGTCTTACTTTTTCTGTCTATATTTTAAATAAAATATAAAAATCTAATTCTGATACTTTTTTTGGTAAAGTGGAGAACTAAAACAACCCCATGTAATTTACAACAACACGGGAGAAAGTTTTTTGGGCAATTTTCTCAAAAATATATCAGCCATGCCTGAAATCCTCATTTAAAGCCCTGAAAGTGCCATGGAATTAAGATGTGTGCACAACGTGGCCAAAGCAGCACCAAGAACATCTGATTCCCCAAATTCCCAGTGCCATGAATTCCCCTTGAAAATCGTGAGCCTGGGTTTCAATTCTTCAGCTTAAGGGAGAGATATCCACAGCAGGTCTGGCAGTAAAACTATTAATGGGAGAATCATGGGAACCACCTACTAAATTCTGGAAGCAGGATTTCTTGGAGCTTGTCCATGTCCTGCCCAGTAACAAAAGCTATATTTGATTATCCCCAATTTTAGCTGCTGTGATTCAGGGCTTGAATCAAAGTCAGCCCGAGTCATTTCATTCTTTCTCCTGCTCTTTGTATGAAGCCATTTACAAACTCTTCCCATTCTCACTGCAAACCTGAATTAATGCTCCCTATTCACGGCTGGAAAACTCTCTTAAGGGAATGATCGGGTTCCCAAAACATTCCAAAGGGAAATGCCAGCCTTGGAGATGCCTGAACCTCAATAGGCAGCCCTGGTGTGAATTTACTTTTATGGGAAGTTCAAACAAAACCCTGTCCCACAGGAAGTTCTTGGCAGAGACTGGACTCAGGCCCAGCTACAATCCCCATGTAATAAGTGGAAAAATTCAAGTTTTTCACTGCTTAGAAAACTCCTGCCCTTTGAATGCATTGGGGAGGTTGAATTTACTGACATTTCTGCAGTGAAGGTGGAAGCTGGAGATTCTGGTCCTTAATATTCAAGGAATTCACGTGGTCCCTTGAGTGGCTGTGAGCTCTGGGGGAGGCTGAGGGTCTTGTGGAGGCTCTGCTTCTAAAACTTAGGTTAGAAAACTGAAGGAAAAGGAGCCTGGGGCAGGATCTGAAGTTTTCCCTTCTGACTGCAGCTCTGGAAAAAATCTTATTTTTCATTCTAAAAATGATTTCTCCTTCCAAAGAAAATTGGAATTTCCTTCTCCACTTCACATCCTTTTATTTGCATAAACCCTAACATCAAAAGGGTTTAGATCAGGGCTATTGGAGGTGTCTGAAGGTGCCTCTGAGCTGCACTGCACAGGGGAGTGAGGCAGCAGGGTAATGGCTTATCCTTGGAGCTGTGCAAGAATCCTGGTAACTCCTCCTGACAACTTTTATTTCCAAGACTTTATGGTCTACACTTCAGCTAAGGCAAGAAAATTATGATCTCACTCCTAACTTGTGCCTGGAGACCTGCCAGTGACAAGGCAGCAGCAACTTCCAGAAAAGCATCTGCTCCTGAGAGAGGAGAAATGCAGCTTCCAGACACTCTGGAAACAGGGAGAAGGAGATAAAAGCATGGGAAGTCCTCTCCCTCGTTATTTGCATGGTGGGAATCAAGGATTTTAAAGGAGGAAAATCTTCAGGGGGGAGAGTTGGGAAAGGTGGTAGAGGCTGATCCAGGGTGAAAGGATCATGAGCTGTGATTGGAATATCTGTGTGAGGTGATGATAAGGGACCCTCAGTGCTTCATCTTCCTTCTTGCTATTCTCTGATCCTCCAGTCATGGAGAAAAAAGGGGTTTCCACACTGCTAAGTGATGAATGGATTATTCTGGGGTGCAACTCTGCCATCCTTGATTCTCACTTCATCCATCCTGAATCCAAATGCCATCCCACATATTCTTGTATCAAAAAAATAATTTGTCCTTTATTTCCATTGCATTGAACCCCTTCTCCACTCCCATATTCATGAGGCAACCTTGTCCAAAGAAACCTTCACGGATGGAACTGTTAGTGACAGAAACATCTGGAGAAATGACAGGAAACAGAAGTTTTTTGTGCCGGATCCTGGCCCCCTCCAGGCCTGCGTGATGCCACTGGTGGGGATGATCTGGACCAGGCACTGGGATGGGGCAGAGCAGGAGGAGAATGGAAAAGTGTTTGTGCAATCACATGAAAGGGAATCTGTACCTCAATTTCAAATTCCTGCCCTGCCCTCTCTCCAGGGCATTTAAACGAGATTTGATTATTCCTGCAGGTCATGAGGAGCTAAACAGCTCTAGAGAGTGGTTTGGACCTGAGAGAACTGAGTAAATCCTTAGGTTCCTTTTTAGAGAAGGAGTTTATGGTGCGCACAGGCCAGACCTAAATGCTTGGAGGCAGAGAAATGAACCTCCAGATGGAAATTTACTTCCCCAAACCCATGTGCAATACATTATTCTTTGAATTTTTGTTACTTGCAGAGGATGTCAGCTTTTCCTGTTGCGTTGTGGACCTCAGGCACTTTGTGAAAGGGTTTTGTGGAAGATTTTGTGGAAATTATTTCCCCCCCCGTCCTTCCACACCTCCCCAACGAACAACATTTCTCTCCAATTAAGATATAAAGCTAAGGCTTAGTGGAAGAATCGTTATTTTACTAGTCAGTGACTCATAAAATTGCAACAATTGCTCTACCTCGTGTCAAGGGGGGGTAATTAACCACAATTATCTATGGCACCAGTTGGGGATTTATTCTAAGGCAGAGCTGGTGGAGGAGAGCTCAAGTGCCCACTGGACAGAGCTCCTTTTTTCACAGGCCATGAAATACAGCCATGGTTGTTTTTTTATCTCCCAGCAAGCTGGGAAGATGTCCTTAATAGTGTTTTAAATATCTTTTAACTGTGGGTTTTTATTTTTTTCCTAGGAAATATGCAAAGAGGCTGCAGCAAAATGGGACAGGATCACTTTTACTGCCATCATCCCTCTCGTGGGGTGAGAAGGAGAAGAAAATTCCCAGTTTTAGAGCAGAATCAAAAGAGCAGGAGGCACTGGGTGGTGGATAATCTGTGCTGGATTTGGGGCTGAGGTTCTGCCTCAGACATGAGCTGCCTTTGGCCAGGTTTTGGGAAAAAACCAAATGATTGTGTCAGCTTGGGGACAGTCCCAGGCTAAGGGAGATAAAGGAAGAGGAGGCTCAGGGAGGACCTTCTGGGTCAGGCTCTTCTTCCAGGGAACAAGGGACAGGAAAAGAGGAAAAGGCCTCAAGCTGTGCCAGGGGAGGTTCATGTTGGATATCAGTGGGAAAGGGTTTTTCATGGAAAGGGTTGTCAGGCATTGGAAGGGGCTGCTCAGGGAGGTGGTGGAGTCCCCATCCCTGGAGGTGTCCAAGGAATGTCTGGATGTGGGACAATGTCTGGGCTGGGTGATGAGGTGGGGATCAACCACCTTGACTTGATGATCCAGGATGTCTTTTCCAACCAAAATGATTCTGGGATTCTATGAAATTCTTCCCTGTGAGAGTGGTGAGGCCCTGGCACAGGTGTCCCAGCGAAGCTGTGGTTGCTCCATCCCTGGAAGTGTCCAAGGCCAGGGTGGATGGGGCTTGGAGCAACCTGGGATGGTGGGAAGTGTCTTTGCCCATGGCAAGGGTGGAATGAGATGATTTTGAAGGTCCGTCCCAACCCAAACCATTCCCTGATTCTACAATTCTACTGGAATCTCATCTGGTTCTGGGGCCTCTTTTCGCTGCACTGAAATAATTCAGAGCAGCACAAATTTTTGTCCTGTAGACAGATGAAAATGTTTCTGGCACCCTCCTCCCTTGAAAGATTGTCACGGATGTCATTTCCCAAAACCAGATGCAGAACAAACCTGTCAAATACTTGATTTCTTCATTTGATTTCCAAACAATTCAGAGAAATTTTTCTTTTCCCTTTTGATCATGAAAGAGGCCATCACAAGCTTGAAATTCAACCCACACGCCTGCCAGGAGTGCTGTCTCCCAACCACCCCAGGTCACTGTTGATGAACACAGCTTTTAATAATGATTCATTTTCCACCCACTGCTCAAACCTTGTGCTGCCCCAACCATTAATTTATTCCTAAAATTTAATACCCTTTTCTTTTGTCTGCTCTCAAACAACACATGGGAAATGCAGTGGTTGACTGCATGGGTCAGAAATCAGTGGTGATGGGTCAGAATTCCCCATTTCTATAGGAACACAGAAGATAAAGGATTTAATATTTGGTGGAGGGATTGTGAGGCACCAGCACAGCGATTTCCATGACTTTTCCTTTCTCTGATTTCCTGAGTGTGAAGGAAACTGTTAAAAAAAAAAAAAAAAAAAAAAAGTGCTTTCTGAAACCCCCTCCAGCAGAGGGTAACAGAGGTTACAGGAATTTATGGGCAGAACAAAATATTGCTGCTACATCCAGAGATTTTTTTAAAATTACACCCCAGAAAATTCTTATTTCCCACGGATTCCCACCTTCTTTATTGGCTGAAGATTTAAAATACATACACACTCCATAATATCTGTGAGAATACGAAGTGCTTTGTTGGAAAACCTGTTACCAATCCCAGTTTGGACATCCAGGAGGAAGTTAAAATGAGATTACTCAGGGTCGTGTTGCTTTTGTTTGGTGCCTGGAGGAGAGGAGGTGTCTCCAGGGCATCTCATTTGTCCCTGGGTGCTCTCTCTGAGTCAGGCCCAGATTGAGTCATGCCCAAAGTTTTTTTTTTCCTTCCACTGGTTTTAACAACACATTAACAGCATCAGGGAGCTCCAGTGGGTTTAAAATCCAAGCTAAGATAAAGGCAAAACACATCAAAGCTCCAAAACAGACACCAGAGTTACAAAGGTTTATAAAATTGCGGGTTTTCAGGAAAACCCCCAGTGCTTCTACTTTGTATTATAAAACTACATCCCATATACAAAGGTTTATAAAATTGCAGGTTTTCAGGAAAACCCCCAGTGCTTCTACTTTATATTATAAAACTGTATCCTGTATATGCAGAGGGGTGCAGCTTTTCACCCCAAATGAACTGGTGAACCAGGAGCCTGCAGGATTTTGGGAAAGTTTTCAGATTTGCTTTTCTCAGGATCTGACACCAGAGAACTTCCTCTTCACCTCTCTCTCTGGAGATTCCTCTGCTTTAAAACTTCCCAGCCTGAAGGCTTCAAAGCTGAGTGACCTTCCTGTGACCGGTTTTCCATTCCAGTTTTAGAAATGCTCAGGGTCCTGTGGTGGTGGGGATTAAACACAACCTGCTCAGAAATGTAGAGAAAGTTATTGGTAAAATCTTAAACCATTAAGGTTGGAAAAGATCTCGGAGATCATTGAGTCCAGCACTGCCAAGGCCACCACTAAACCGCATCCCCAGGTGCCACATCTACACATTTTTTGAACAATTCCAGGGATGGTGATTCCACCACTTCCCTGGGCAGCCCCTTTGATACAATTTGACACATGGCCAGAGTGTTATGAACCACCTGTAAATGTACCAATCTCTGAGGGCCCAGCCCTTGCAGATTGCCTTAAAATAATCTTGGCGAGGCTGCTCTTCAGAGGTGTTTTGTAAAGTAAAAGGTTTAATAAATGAAAAATAACAAACGTTACAGAAAACAAAAGAAAAGCCCGCACAGGTGTCCAAGAAAACCTCTGACACCCTGCTAGAAACACCCCAAAAATCCCCTTACTTCCTTTGGGCTCTTTCCTAAATACTGAATGTTTTAGGAGGGACGATTTGGCTTGCTGCCAATAAGGGAGAGAGAGGTACAGGATTTGAGGGACAGTGACAAGGTCCAACAGGTCCTTCTCTCTTGGCACTGAGCCAGTTACGATGAGAAGGGCACGGAACTTTCTAGTTAAACTTCCTAAAATGTCTAAAGGTAAACTGAAACTCTTTCCTTATACAGAGGTGCCCACTCGGGGTGGGGGATGCTTTACTACACACCTTCCAATGTTCAACAAGTCTTCCAACGAGTAAATTTTTCCTAATATCCAATTTCAACCTCCCCTGGCACACCTTGGGGCTGTTTCCTCCCTCCTGTCCCTTGTTCCCCAGGAGCAGAGCCTGACCCTGGCCTGGCTTCACCTCCTGTCAGGGGTTTGTGGAGAGCCAGAAAATCCCCCCTGAGCCTCTTCTTCTCCAGACTGAGCCCCCCCCCCCAGCTCCCTCAGCTGCTCCTGGTGCTCCAGACCCTTTCCCAACTCTGTTTCCTTCCCTGGACATGCTCCAGCATATTTTTCTCCAGAATGAAGGGAAATGTGGGGGGTTTTAATCTTTTCTTCTGTTAGAGCCGGGATTAAAGCACGGGAGATGCAGTTTTCTCATGTTCAGACTCAGTTGTTTATTAATTCTTACCTATAACACAGTCTCACAAGTTGTGAGCTCCATCCAACAAGGTAGAAAATGGCTCTACCTTTTTCCATGGTCTTTTAAGCACTAATTATCCAATAACGAGATGACACCTATATTATTTATACTTTTAACCCAACAACTGACTACCCGAAGTCCACAATGCAGACCTTTTCACCCAATTAGAAAAAAAACACCCAAACCCATGGAGAAGAAGGTGAAAGAAGAACTCCATATTTCTCTCTATATATTACTATATACTAAAACCTTAATTCCTAAGTTTTACACCCTTCAATTCAAACTACAGACCCATAATTCCAGTGGTATCACTCAATTTTGGAAGCCTTTTCCACTGCCTCAGGTCAAATGTGGTGCTTGCTTGACAGTCAGTGTTTTTTAGCACAGAAAGCTCCAGGGTTCCAACAGGGAAACACCATTCCCTGCCCGTTCCAGCAATGTCCAAAACTTCTGGGAGGTTTATCCACCAGGGAATCTTCTGTTTTATGAAGACAGGAATTGTACTTTGGAGGAATATCAAAATAATTCTTACGGATCGTTGCTGCCCTGAACTGGCCCTTAGCTGCTTTGTAGAGCTTTGCCCTGTGGTTGATTAGGGAAGGCGGAGAAATGGCAACGGATCCGTGATATCCATCATGGAAAAGGTGACTGCTGTCCACTCCTGCCTCTGCTCCTGAACTGAGCTGTGACTCCCAAACATTCCACCCCTCCTGGGCTTTGCCTCTGCCGTTCTCTCGCCACGCTCTGTCAACTGCTCTGAAAACCGTGATGAAAGGAATCACCTGGCTGCAGGTGTCACTGAGGATTTATGACATTGCCAAATTCAGCGGTTTTTATCTCGGTGCAGCAGCTCCGCCTCCCACCCCCTCACCTCCACTCAGCAGCTGGGAGAGGAACTTCAAAAGGTAAATTTGATACCATAACGATGTTTCACTATTTCAACAATATTTTATTATTTCATCAACTCTCAGAGGTAATAAACAGGGAATTGGGTTTGGGCTGCTCCCTCCTGGCCTCGTGCTGCCTCTGTGCTCCTCTCACGGTGGCATTTCTCACCTGGAAGAGCTTCAGCTGGAAATAGAGGTCAAGGGATGTCTGCTTCCATGAGCACCACTGGCCATGGGGACGTTTTTTGGTCACACATCGCATCCCACTGGATCATATCCCAGGGAATTTTCTGTCCGGGATATTTCTCGGGCTAAGCAAGTCTCTTATTTCATGACCCTTCTTTTCAAGGCCAGCTCGGATGGAGTTCTGAGCCAACTGGGATAGTGGAAGGTGTTGGAATTAAAAGGGGGTTGGAATTAAATGATCTTTAAGGTCCCTTCCCAAACCATTCCATGTTTCCACGACCAAGAAGAGGCATGTCAGGAATCTGATGAACACCTACAGCTAGAAAATCCAGCACAGGTTATTCCATGCACTGGGAATCCAAAGAGTTAAGTGATGTGGAAGAGTCTAAATGAGCAGGGCTCAGCCAGAGTACCTGCAGGGGACTGATGAGCAAAAAACGACTTTGCCGAGGAATATTTCATCTCCTGTTAACAGAAACGAGGCACAGATCAACTCTGTGATCATTTGTACCTCCCTGGTACAGCCAATTTGATGGGTATCTCAATGATCAGTTGAGCTGGCGAGCAATTAAGGCCTAATTTGCATCTGCACATGAAATTAAAACTCTGGCTGGATTAATTTTTAAAAGCAGCTCCCTCTCACTGAAGGCAGAATTAACTGATTGGATCCATGCACAGGATGAGGCAGGATTTCTCCTCACGAAGGGAGGGATGCTGCCCTGGAACTCAAAGAAATCTCTGCTTTGCTCAGCAGGTGATAAACACTTCCAGCAGCTCTTCCAGGTAAAGATAAGGCTGTTCCATGTCTTCATTCCGACGAAACCTTAACTACCACAATATCCAGAGTTTATTGTCCACAGAAGTTGCAATTTTCATGGCAAACTGCATTAAATAAACTGAACTTGAGTGGAAGTTGCAGAGTTTCTCTTCCAGCAACCTGCGTGTCTCTGTCCTAAAGAGATGAGAAAATTCTCCCAGCAGCCCTGGGCTTGGGATAGGTGGAGTAGCCCCAGGCAAATCCTATTTACATGGGAAAACTTGTGGACTTGTCAGGCAGGTGGGGAAAAGGCAGATTTTTCACTGTGGAAAAATATTGGGCATGATGATTTTTTATGTGCTTCAACACCCAGCGGAGCTGTGCCCACGGAAAACATAAAAACTCCATTTGCAGGGCTGTTTTTGCAAAAAAAGAAGGGAAAAAAAATGCGTGTAAAAAGAATAGAAAGGTTTTGTTACAAGCTGAGAAGGAAAAAAGTTTTAAAATGAAAATTCAATTTGATCCCACCCACTTCTGAAGCACTGGAGGGTTACTGATCCACAGTAATTTTAATTATTTTCTAATTTTACCCAATTTGATTTAAGAAAAGTGTAAGGTCCTGAAGAGCACCCTTTCTCTCCCAGAAATTTTATATATTAAATAAACTGTATGTTCAATATACTTTAAATATATACTTTTCTAAGACTGAAGCTTGTCACCACTTCCCCTCCAAGGACATAACATTTTTCTCTGCAAAATAAGCAGTTTGAGACCACAGAGGTGCCTGGATGAAAGATATTCGCCCTGAGCCCACAACTCATTGCTACAGCATTTCCAAATTTTTTCGCCTGTTTCCCAAGCCAGGTAAAACCTGGTCCTTGCTGGGGCTCTCTGAGTGCTGAGTAGAAGCAGCTGTCCTTGTTTGATGGGTCTGGGAATGATGCCTTGGAATGTCCAACTCTCTGTGGTTTGGACACTGACTTGGCACTGGATATCAGGTAAAAAGTTATTTACTGTTGAAGTAGGGAGGCCTGGCACAGGCTGCCCAGAGGAGCGGTGGCAGGGGGAAAATGATGCCTGTTACCTTTCATGTTTTTCAGATTCTGTGCTGCCCAGGGGTGCAGTTCTGAGCCTCACATTAAGTGTCAGTCAGCTCTCTTCACGGAGTAGGGAGACAAAACAAATCCTTTTCCTGCTGGAGACCAAGGACAACGAGTACAACTTTCAGGCCCAACAGCACAAACAACAGTGGGCTGAAGAGAGAAAACAAGAAGGATGGGACCTCACAATCTGGAGCTGTAATTGGACAATTAAATCCCAATATGCAAATGGACCAAAACTTATAAAAGTGTAAGACCTCATGATGGGTTGTCCATTTTGTGACCGTTTTGGGTCCACCTTGGGTGTAGCCCTGGCCAGGCTCTTGTCCTGCCCAAGGTCTACCCTTAAAGGCCTTTCAATAAATATCTACTTTATTCTCCAGCTCTGTCCAGTCTCTGTTCCAGGTCAGCCTTCCCAAGGCTGCTCAGAGGTGCTCTCATTCCTTCACGCCCCTCAAATGCCCTGTACAGGGAGATTTAATCAGGGTGCATCTTCCTTCTGAGGAAAAACAAGGGCAGCACATCCAGTCCCCAGACACTTCTGTGACTCCAGATGGGTTCACGTGGTCATGGAAGGGCCTCCAGGTGCATTTCTTGAGGAGAGGGTGGGAGAAATTGCAGCTCTGCACGTGCAGTTATATGTTCTAAGTACATTTCAACTATCAATGTAGTGGGGCAGGAACCTGCTGTCACTCAAATTGGCTTTGATTGTCTTCTTTTTTCTTTAACAGGTAAGTAGTAAATGAAAAATACGAGATATCCAATATGAACAAAGAACACAACATCCTGAAAAGTTGAATGCACCAAAATATCCAGGCCAGGTTGGGGATTGGAGCAACCTGGTCTGATGAAGAATGTTCCTGTCCATGGCACGGCGTTGGAATGAGAAGATCTTGAAAACCATTCCTTCCCAAACCATTCCATGATCCTGTGAACATCCCAGAACAGTCACATCCACCAGTTCTGACTTTGGCTTTGCAGGAGTGTCACACCACTGGACTGACGAGACCCAGATGCTTTTGACAACCTTTTAACATCAGCCAGATGTAGCCAAAAGCTTGCAAAAAAAGCGTGAGGGGAACTGGATTTTTGCACTTGAGGGATTAGAGTGACATCAGGGCTGGGTTGATCCTGAGACAGGAAAAGGAAGGAAAAAGGTGAGGAAGAGGAAGAAGAAGAGGAAGAGAGAAAGAGAGAGAGGGAAAGGGAAAGGGAAAGAGAGAAAGAGAAAGAGAAAGAGAAAGAGAAAGAGAAAGAGAAAGAGAAAGAGAAAGAGAAAGAGAAAGAGAGAGAAAGAGAAAGAGAAAGAGAAAGAGAAAGAGAAGGAAAAAGAGGAAGAAAAAGAGAAAGAAAAAGAGAGAAAGAGTGTTTTTTGCTGCTGGCCAGAAGTGCATCCCACTCACCCCAGGCTCCACCTTGAGTGTGACAGAAACCAGCCTGACCTGCCGGTTTTTCAGTAGGGAAAAAGTCTGTGATGAGAACCATAAATATTTTGGTGGCCCAGAAAGCTGTTCCTTCCCCAGAGAACTGTGTGTGAATTAATTAATTAATGTCACTGGGATGGGTTTAGGGCTGCTGTCATGGTTTTAAGTCCCAAAGAAGGATCTCTGTGTCCTATGGCACCATTGGATCACTCTTGGGAAAAGTCATTTCCAGTTCCACTGGAGTCCTCCTGCCACAGAAAAAAAGGGGGAAAAGGCACCCTTTGTGCCTTACAGGTGTCTGAAGTGAAGGGTGTAACAAGAATGTTTCTGAACCCTGTGATAAAAGCCAGGAGATTATTTTTGGCAGGCAGAAGTTGTTCTGAGAGCAGCCAGCAGAACAAATTGCAACAATCACTTGACAAAATCTTCTAAATTAAATTTCAGATTAAAAAAAAAAAGCCCTCATGGAAATGAAGCTGATAATCCATGCATTAAAAGCAAAGCAAATCAGGTTACTTGAGAAGCATTTTTTAAAGAGGAAATCACAGCCCCACATCTCTGATCGGGGAGGTTTTGACACCCTGGTGCAGTGGAGCTGCAAGATCTTCAGATCACAGAGAAACTCTCTGTTCTCAGCCTTTATCAGCTGATTCACCCCCATCTCATCCACACAGAGACGTTCAGGAATATAAATTTATGCCAACAGAAATGGGAATAGACTCAGTTTTTGCTGTTACAGAATTTGCAGCCTGGTTGGAGTTCGCTGTGGCTGTAGTTCTGCACCTAATGTTGATCACTGTGCTCTGTGCATCCCCCACACTCTCAAGGTTTGTTTGGGTTTTTTTTTTTTTTTTTCTGGAGTTGGATTCACTGTAGAAAACTTGCCTTGTCATTTGAAGTCCTCTCACAAAGTGTCTCAGTGCCTGCAGGGCACAAGTTAATATTTTCTTCAGTTTAAATGTGTTCTGGTTGAGGCAACGACACGAGGCTGCAAGGATGATACAGGATCTGCAGTAGTTTAAAAAAAAAAATAGTTTACAGGATTTTAGAGTGGTTTTGGTTGGAAGGAAAGTTCTGGATTATCTATTCCACCCCTATGCCATGGTCAGGGATTCCTTGCACTAGACAGGGCTGTTCAAACTGAGCTTGAGCAGGGCACAGAAAATCAACATGCTCAAAAATATTTGCCAGCTTTAAATTTTATTTAATGAATTTTAATTTCAGATTAAAACAGAAAATCTCTAATGTTGTTGGAACTCTGCCAGAAGTTATAAGTGACTTTAAAACACGGGATCCTGACAAGCTGCCCATGATCTCTGGGCTGGAAAAGTTGGAGATATCCACCTGTTGTGTAATTCCTGAGGATGGCTGTCCAAAATCCCCGGGGTATGGGAGGGCTGGCACAGAGAAGGAATGCACAGCAGTGAGGGAATGTGCCAGTGAATTTTTATATTCTGCTTTATCTGACTGGTTCTTTCCTCAGATCAAACACATGGGCACCTTCCCGTCCCATTCCCACTTGGACAGGCAGCAGGATACTCTGGACCACCCCAATTCAGATCAAATCTCAGCTAAACCTCAATTATTAAATAATGGTGGCTACACATCCCAAATTTATCAGCACAGTCCTGGACCAGCACCACCCTGTCACATCGTCTCCTTTGCTCACGTTATTTTATTCACAGAATCACAGATAATGTGGCATTATTTTATTCACAGAATCACAGAGTAATTTGGGTTGGAAGAGACCTTTAAAATTATCCGGTTCCAACCCCTCCACGGGCAGAGACACTTTCCACCAGACCAAGTCACTCAGAGTCCCATCTAAGCTGGACTTGACCAACCAGGACACATTTTTCTTATATTATTTATCTTCTCCAAGCCCTGCAAACTTCCTTACTTCCTCTTGTGTGATGGGAATAGGAGGTGGGAACAGAAAGAACCTCCCTTTATTTGGTGATTTCCAAGCTTGTAGTAACAAGTGATTCCAAAGGTAACTTTTCCTCTCTCAGGAGCTTTGTTTTTCCCTCTAACCTGCCCAGGACTTCTGCCCCCTCAAGCCTGAAGTGCTCCATGTGTTTCCTCATTCCAGAATTCCTGAGTGAGACTGGACATGCCAATGGAGCTGCTGGACTTGGTCACATTTTACTTTGCATTTCTCCCCAACTGTGGTTCAGCGGCCTGCTAAAACTAATTTCATATTAATTGTTTTAAAACCGACAGCATCCTGCGCTGCTTTGGGTGAGCAATTGCCTTTCTCTGCTGGGAAATAATTCTGGCATTTCATTTGGAAAAAAGTAATTAACTGCATGGGTATGCTTAGTTGAGTAAGTCATTACAATCTCTGACTTATGCAAATGAGACCGTTCAAGTATAATTCTTACTGAGATAACTCCACACATACATAAACTTCTAAATTGCACGGTCCAGCCAAATATTTGTGGGCAAATAAAAGATGTTCATGGGTTAGTTTATAAATCTCTGTTGCATAATCAGTTTTCGAGGGGCAGGGAGCTTGTGAGGAAGCTGGTCCCAGAGCTTCCAAGGGTTTTTTCGGCACATCATTGGATGGGGAAACATGAGGAATCCACTGGTCCACACGTCCCTGTGCTCGTTTTGCTGCTGCTGCTGCAGCACGGAACACATTTCCAGGGCCACCCTCCTCATATTCTGCCTGCTTTGATTAGGATGTTTATGGTGTTATGGAGACAGGTGACCATGCTCATGGATTTTACTAATAGTCCTGTTTGTTTTTTTTTTTTTTTTTTTTTTTTTTTTTTTTTTTTTTTTTTGTTCCAACAAATTTAAACTTCCAAGTGAGCGTTGGTAATTTTTTTTTCCCTTCTTTTTCATCTCCTTACACCATGTGGCCTTTTCATTCCTTGAATGTAACCTTAATATGCAATTTCTTGGCCAGTTTAAAATAAAAAGAAAAGATGGATGCAAAGGCTGAATATGGACAAAGAAAGAGTTAAGAAATTATTCTGTAGAATCATTAAATATCCTGAATTGGAAGGGTCCCACAGGGATCATTGAGTCCAAACTCTTGGTCCTCTATAGGACAACTCCAAGAATTACCACAAGAATTTTTCCCCAGAAAATTATTCACTTGCCTCAAATATGCTCATTCATCCTGAAACCCTGAAACCTCTTGGGAATCTGGAGAAAGGAGTATTTTGGGAACAGATTTCTAACACAAGGGAACAAATGCCCTAACTTAGTCCCCACAGCTGATGCTGCACAGACTCAGCATTAAGCCAGGCAGTCAGACAGGAAACAAAAAATCCTCAGTTGGAAGAATTCCATTTTACTACAAGGCTCTGAGTTAAACCAGGGATCTGATATCCCCGGAGAAATCCCTGAGTTTGGAAAACCCTCTGCCAAGGAGGTCAAAAGAGTTCCTGTAGGATTTGATTTATCATTCCCTGGGGTAGTGGCTCAGCGGGACTTAATTTTCCGCCTCCCGAGTAATCAGAAGCTTTCACCCATCTCCTCCTCTTGATTGATGAATACAACTCGGAATACAAGGAGGAATGAACCCTTGGATGGAGGAGGTGGGGAGGTAGGGAGGGAGAGATTTCTCCCTGGGAGAGCCGGGCTTTGACAAGGCTGATTAACGGAGAAATGGCTTTGGAAGCACGAGGTCAGTGGCTCTGCCCAAGCTGCTGCTTCATCTCGAGGGGAGATGCTCTGAGGCTCTGGCAGCAGCAGAGCTGTTAACAGGAGATGTTTAATCCTCTCTGGCTGACAGGGAGCTGCCAAGACGCTTGGAAAAGCCTTCCTGCACCTCTGGAAAGGCAGGTCTGTGCAGATGCTGAGGCTGGAAAAGGAGCAGTCAATCATTCCCGGCAGAGTCAACAGGAATTTTCAATTTGGGTTTCCTCGGAGCGTGGCACAAAACCTGCCTCACATGTACAGAGCACAAATTATTGGATCAGAATTGATCAGAAAATATGGGGTGGTGGCGTTATTCAAATCTGTAATGGCTCTGAATTGCTCAGGATTAGGTAACTAAAAGAGGAAAAAATAAACATTAACAGTAAAACTACTGACTGTGACTACTGAGTTGAGGCATCCAACTGTAATTCCAGAAGGAATTACATCCAGAGCCAGGTGCAAGGCTTTCTCAACAGCTGGAGCTATTCCCTAATTACTGAACTGTCCTATGGAATCCCTTTTAATTTTTTTTTTTTTTTTCAATTTGAGTGGTTAACAGTCACCTGAAGATGGAGATGTGGAAAGTCTGGGTCTCTGCTCCCGGGAGAACTGAATGTTTCTTCGGGTAAAACCATCCCAGTTTAGTTAGTCAGTACCAGAGAATCTCCTCAGAACCATCTTTTGCTCTCAGTTGAAAATGATTTAAGAAGGAAGGAGAAACAACAGCATTTCTGTGTGACCTGGGTCTTGTCTGTTCTCCCATCTGTCTGAGGAGATGAGGTTTGAGGAGGGAGCCACCACAAAAAGACCCCTTCTCAGAGCCAGGGCAGGTAATTCCTGGGTCGTTTGCGTGCTTTTTTTCTCAAACAACCCAAAAAAGCTCCAAGAAAATGCCAAGCCTGTTAAGCAGAATTTGTCTCTGGCAGCAGCTTTCTCCTTCGTTAGTTCCTTAATGAAAGTTTTTCAGCTCGGTATCAAGCAACAAAAAAAAAAAAAAAAAAAGGGCAAAAAGTTGTTTCTTTGAAACAAATCCTATCGCAAGGTCAAGCTGAGATTGTTGCTGCTTTAATAAACACCTCAAATTGTCTCTGATTAGTTCTAAATAAATTTTGTGTGTGATAAGTGATTTCGAGCAAATGCTGCTGACACACGGAGCTGATGGAGATTAAGGGGAGAAAGAGATGAACAATGGGGTGAGATTAGAAACTCGTTGTCACTCGGAGCAGGACCCTGCAGTGGAGGGATGACACAATCGTTTGTCATCGTGGAGGTGAGGGGAATGAACAAGGATTTTCAGGAAGATGGCCGGAGATCTGGAGCATGGCCGAGCTGCTCAGGAGGCAAAGTCAGTCCAAGCCATAAGCAAAGCAAGCAGTGGGGCAGAATATTAAAATAAATCCCTTTTTTTGTGCTGGTGGGAATGGGAAAAGTGGGGCAAAGCAGTGGGAACTCACCATCCGAGGGGATGTTTACAGTGGTTGGTAAAAAGGGAAAATCAACTTCAGGTGTGGGACTGACCTGTGGGACCAAGACCACAGAATCCCGGAATGGTTTGGATTGGAATGGACCTTCAAGATCATCTCATTCCAGCTCCCTGCCATGGGCAGGGACACATTCCACTGTCCCAGGTTGATCCAATCCCATCCAACCCAGCCTGGAGCACTTCCAGAGATGGGGTATCCACAGCTTTTCTGGGCAACAAGTTCCAGGGCCTCACCACCTTGACATGGAAGAATTTTTCCTAATATTGAGTCTAAACCTAAGTTTAAATTTAAGGTCTCTAAGTTTAAAGCCATCCCTCCATGTCTTGCCTCCTTAGTGTTGTACCAGGAGTGTATTCCAACCAGGGAGAGTCATGGGAACACAAGAAAAGTAATGATTGTATCCATCAGGAGTTCAATGTTCCAGTTTTCTGGGATGGATTAGGACAACAGGGATTGCTCCCTGCCCATGGCACAGGGGTTGGAATTGAATGATTTTTTAAGGTTCCTTCCATGCAAAACCATTCTAGCTTCTATGGGTTACTCATCCAGATCCAAGCCACTTAAGAGGATGATTGGACCGGGGAACAGCTCTTAAGTGGCGTAAAAGGAAAGGAGACAGATGGAGTCAGAGTGGAAATACCCCCAAGGCTGAAGGAAAGGGAGGGAAAGGGGTGCTGTGGCTTAGAATATTCAAAATAGTCCAGATATAAACTTGGAAATGGCTCCAGGGAATGAGACTTTGCTGCCTCTCAGGTCTCGGTGTCCTAGAATTTCTTTCCAGCTCAGATAGCAGGAGTTTTAGCATATTCTGTGAGACAACAGAAACAGGGCTTTCTTCAAATTCTATAAATGTATTTTAGTCTAATAAAACCATGTAACAACATATTCCCTTCCCCCACTGAAGGACATTAATTGCAACAGCTTATTTTTTTATCAAATCTTAATTAGACCTTTACCTATTAATAGGCTCACCACAGAAGCTCAAATCATTTCCATTAACAGGTGAGAGGTGTTAATAAATGACCCCCACAGTGGGTATGATATGAAAAATTCTTATGAAAATTTATTCCTCTCTAAAAAAGCAATGACTTATTCAAAAGCAGGAGATGATTTGTGTGCGGGCAGGGAGGGGGGAGCCTCGATGAAGTTTCTGTGACTGGTACATTTGAAAATCAGCTCTTCAGGGCAACATAAATAAATACAGCAGAACCCCGAAGAAAATAAAATAACATGAATCATAAATCAAAGCAACGTGGTGGAGCTGCAGAGGACATCGCAAATAGATGGGATAACAGGAGGAAATATTGGCTCTGGCATAAACAGCTCTTAATAAATCATGAGCCAATGGGAGCGGGGCAGCAGCTTCCCCACTGAAGATAAGGACAGCTGGAAACATCTTGCTGGTGCTTGTGCAGGCAAGGCAGACACGGGCTGGAGCTCAAGGAATGTGCTGGAAACCTCTGGAGTCCTCCTGCATTCGACAGGAATGTCACTGGCCTGAGAGGATGTGGGAGATTGAACTGGTTAATGGTTAAAACGTTCAGGGATCAAGTGAAATACCCCGCCAGGAGCAGAGGGTGAGCAGAGCCCACCTCAGACTACATCAGGGTGTTGAACAAGGCAGGAGGCAAATCCTGTGAGGAGGGAACGTTATCTTTAATTAGGATACCCAGCTGGGATAAATCCCCAGCCTGGGAAGCACCGGGACATTCATACGGTGCTCATCTCTGCTGATGGGCCACAATGGGCTCAGCTGGGCTGATTTAATGGGCAGCTGTCATCTTAGAAGGTGTCAAAAATTCCCCAAAGTCTTCCATGATCCACAACATAACATCATCCGTGTATCCTGTGATTCCCTCATTCAGCTGAATCCTCTTCTCCCCAGGGGAGGCACCTGGGCATTCCTACCTAAACCTGAGTGAATATAAACCAAACAGATGGTGTATTCCGGGGGTTTTCCTGGGGATTTCTCCCCACCATTTCTTTGGGACTTCCCCCGCCGCCCTGTGGATCCAATCTGAGACCAACATTTTGACCTCTGTCCCTGGAGGTGTTTAAGAAAAGACTAGATGTGGCACTTTGCACAAATGCATTTCCCACACTGAGTAGATGTTTCTACATAAGGGGAAGAGTTTCGCTTACCTAAACATATAAGGAAACCAAGCTAGAAAGTTCCATGGCCTTTTCATTTGTGTTGGCTCAGTGCCAGAACAGAGGCATTGACTGGGCTTTGGAAGTGTTCTTCAACACCTGTTGCCAATTTCATTGGGCAGGGTGCCAAACAGCCCCCCTAAACTACTGAGTACTAAAGAAACAGCACAAAGCAATTCAGGGGCTTTTTAGGGCGTCTTAGCAAGGTGTCAGAGGTTTCTCGGACACCTGTGCTCAGCTTTTTCTTTTGTCTCTGTAACGTTTGTTATTTTTCATTTATTAAACCTCTTACTTTTACAAAACACACCTGAAGAGCAGTCTCTCTAATTATTTTAAGCCAATCTGAAAGTGCAGGACACCCCAAGAGACTTGATACTTCTTCACATGTCTCATTCCACCCTGGACACGTGCAAGGCTGTATCAGCACTCAGTGCCATCGTCTGGTGGACAAGGTGCTGTTGGGTCATAGTTTGGGCTTGATGACCTCAATTGTCTTTTCCAGCCTCACTGATTCTGTGATTCTGTGATCTCTGGGGTGACTGATGGCGACATGGCCTTGAGGAGAACCCACCTGCAGAGCTGCCTCCAGCTCCGGCCTCCCCAGAGCAGGAAGGACGTGGAGCTGCTGGGGTGAGTCCAGAGAAGGCCACCAAGGTGATCAGAGGGATGAAGTAACCACTGTGAGGAAAGACTAGGAGAACTGGGATTGTTCACCCTGGAGAAGCTTTGGGATGACCTAATTGCGGCCTTCTGGTGCCTGAAGGGAGCCAAGAAAGATGGGGGAGAGACTATTTAAAAGGGCCTGGAGTGACAGGACAGGGGGCAGTGACTTCAAACTGACAGAGGACAGATTGGATATTAGGAATAAATTCTTTATGTAAGGGTGGCCAGGCATCGAAACTGGCTGCTCAGAGAAATTTTTGCTGCCTCATCATGGGAAGTGCTCAAGGCCAGGTTGGATTGGGCTTAGAACAACCTGAAATATCCAAAGGAGTGAGAAAAAAACACGACACAGGATCACAGAACCATGGAATGGCCTGGTTTGGAAGGGACCTTCACGGTCATCTCATTCCAAACCCCTGCTATGGGCAGGGACACCTTCCCCTAGGCCAGGTTGCTCCAAACCCCGTCCAACCTGGTCTTAAGTGCATCTGGAACAAGATTTTCGTTCTTCATTGTGGCTCTTTTTTTTTTTTGCAGGGAGGTGCTGGTGGATTTCTGTGCCCTGGATGAGGCAGGTGGGCAGACAAATTGAGAGCACTGGGTTCTCTTCTCCTGAAGTCAGTGAGATTTTGTAAAGATAAAACATTTGCAAGATGGAAGGAAGGGAGGATAAGAAGATCCATGTCATTTTTCAATCAGTTTAGTGGGGAAAAAAAAAAAAAAGGAAATACAGATTGAAACTCCTTTACTCTGAATTTTATCTGCATTTGATAGATCTGTCAGTTTTAACACAGCCTTTTTGGGTAACAAAAATGGTAAGGTAAGCCATGAATTCTAATGAAACAAACAGCAGCACCAGGACTGATTGGGTTGTTTCATTTTCCCTGCTAAGTTTGAGAAAAAGAGGATGGGGATTGATATGTAAATGCATTTTCAACCCTGGCTGTGGACGTGGTAACACTTTAATAGAAAGCAATGTAGAAGTAACTGCTGATGAAGAGCTCAGATCGTTCAGCCTGGTTGGAATATTTAAATGGAACACTGGCCTGTGAACAAGCTCCTGTCTCCCACGTTCCCTGTGGTTTATGATCCCAAACACAAATGCAGGTTTAAATGTCTGAGCCATTCACCACCCCGGCAAATCCCAGTGTTCCACTTGAGAGTTCCCAAAGAGAGGAAATAAAACCGGGCAATCAAGGTAAAAATGGATTGTGTCTGACTGGGTCACTATTTGGGAGATGTTCTTCAGTTTTGGCTGGCACTGCCACTGATAGGGAGCCGCTGAAGCCTCCAAATTGGAGCAGCTGCAGGAGAGCTGGTGCCTTTTTATAAGACATTCCTGAATATTCAACTCAAAGCCCTAAAGTGGCCATAATTTGTGTTCAGAGAGGGACAACAAAGCTGGTGAAGGGTCTGGAACGTAAATCCTACAAGGAGCAGCTGAGGATATTCAGATTGCTCAGTCTAGGGAAAAACAGGCTCAGGGAAAACTTTATTGCTTTCCACAGCTCCCTGAAAGGAAGATGTGGCAAGGTGGGTGTTGGTCTCTTTTTCCCAGGCAGCAAGAGACAGGACAGGAGGAATCAACCTCAGCTTGCATCAGGCGAGTTTCAGGTTTGATTTTGGAAAAATATCTTCACTGAAAGAGAGGTTAAGCCCTGAAAGAGACTTCCGAGGGAAGTGATGAAGTCACCACCCCTGGAAATGTTAAAGAAGTGAGTGGACCTGGCATTTCACCACGTGATTTAGCAGGAATGATGGTATTTGGTCAAAATTTAGACTTGATGGTGCCGGAGATCTTTTCTTAACATAACGATTCCATGATCCTTTATTTTTTTTCTCCCTCCTTGGCAGTGAGGAGCCAGGAGGAGCTGGAATGTCCTAGCATGACACAGTGTGTGTAAAACCCACACCTGAACCTCATGCCTGTAATTCCTACACTTACAACAATAACCTCTTGTCACATCCTTCCGAGGTGCCCACATTTTTCATTTATGCATCCAAAAATCACGCCTCTTTTCTGAGGTGTCATCTTTCCTGCAGTGATGAATTGCTCCTGCTTTAAAAAAAAATTCCACATTTCCCAGCGTGAATGTATTGTTAAAATTCCTCAAATTGCCTTTGGCAGTGGTTGTCTCTTCTTGTCCTCAGCAACTTTTTGATGCTGTAGGTTTCTGTGAAATACCTGCTGTGATCCACCTCAGGAATCCTCACAGGGAATATTGCAGGGTTTAAACGAAAAATCTGAATAAGCCTAGTCTGGAGGAGTTGTCTGTTCCAAGGTAATTCGCACCATTATCATAATGGGAATCAGAGTTAGGAAAAAAAGTGTCAAAATGTTACTGGTGGTTACTGTTAATGGTGAGATGGTGAAGGCAGCAGTTCTGTGCCGGGCAGGGGTAGATGGTGCATCCCAGCTCCGTGTTCGTTAGGGAGTAGCAGTGAGGGAAGGGACAGGCTTGTGTCTTTGGTTATGTAACCAAAAGAAATGTTTATCCTATTCCATTTGTTGAAACCAGCTGGGGAGGTGTTTTCTTTATTTCTTGTAACTCCAGGGGGGACGGGATGGGTGCCTTCTGATAATGGGCCAGCTGTTAAAACTGGGTGGGGGATTGTTCCTTATCTCTTCCATGACATGTCCAACCTCAGGGGATATCTGCTGTTAATGGACCATCAAGGCTCACCAATGACATCACACATTAACATCATCCCACTGTTCCCTATCTCCTCCATGGGGATATCTTTTGTTAATGGGCCATTAAGGCTCACCAATGACATCACACATTAACATCATCCCATTGGGAGATGCTCCACCCAGTGGGAGGAGCCAAACCATTCCTACCTAGATAAAAACTGAGACGTAGGAACACCAGATATCCAGTGTTTCCACTGGATTCCCAAAGGAAGACTGGACCCATCTTGCCATTACTGGACTGTTTTCCTACAGGGTCATCTCTACTCCAGCGGAACCACATCTGCCACTGCAGGAGGGCTCACTTTGGACTGCCTCCAACACCCTGACCAACAGGGTGTCAGGTTTTAGTTCTGACTCTGTCAGGGTTTCTAGGGTTTTCTCTTTGTTTTGTTTGCTTTTGTTTTGTACTACTACATTTGTATTCTTAATATTTTATAATTGTAATATCTTAATATTTCTAGTAAAGAACTGTTATTCCTATTCCCAAATCTTTGCCTGAAAAGCCTTTATTTGCAAAATTATAATAATTTGGAAGGGGGGTGGATTTACGTTCTCCATTTCAAGGGAAACTCCAGCTTTCCCTGGCAGATCCCTGTCTTCCCAAACCAAGGCAGCTCGTGGCAGGTGAGTGGGTGACTCCATCACAGCTGAGCTTGGGACAGGCTGAGTGCCAGCTCGAGGCACTAAATCCTGGAGCAAACACCTCTGGAGTACAGTGAAATTTCTTTTAAAGGCCTCAGGGTGGCTCAGATGCTCTGCTTGATCTCCTAGGGTCGGCGGTTAGGTTTTCAACTGCTGAATTTCCAGGAAGAATTTCGGCTTTATGGAGTGGAATAATTTCAGGATAGGGGTTGGAGTGATGAAAAAACACGTGGCTGAGATAGGAGTTCAGAGCTCAGGTGAGGCTGCAGGTCAAGCCAACATCCACTTAGGTCTGGTCAGGAAACCAGGGCCTGACTTACATCCCATCTGGATTCAGCTCTGGGTTCCCAGCACAGGAAGGACGTGGAGCTGGTGGAGCAAGTCCAGAGGAGGCACCGAGGTGATCAGAGGGATGGAGCAGCTTTGCTGTGAGGAAAGGCTGAGAGAACTGGGATTGCTTAGCCTGGAGAAGAGAAACTTTGGGGTCACCCAATTGTGGCTTTCCAGCACCTGGAGGAGCTGGATAAAAAAATTGAGAGAGGTTTTTACAAGAGCCTGGGGTGGCAGGAAAAGAGGAGTGGTTTTAAACTGATAAAAGGTAACTTTTGATTAAAAATTAGGAAGAAATTCTTGGCTGTGAGGGTAGTGAGGTCCTGGCACAGGTTGCCCAGAGAAGCTGTGGCTGCCCCTGGATCCCTGGAAATGTCCAAGGCCATGTTGGATGGGGATTGGAGCAGCCTGGGATAGTGAAAGGTGTCCCTTCCCATGGCAAGGGGTGGGAATGAGATGGCCTGGCACGTCCATTCCAACAAAAACTATTCTGTAATTATTTGAACTTCCCCATCAGAGCCAAAGGCACCAGACAGGATGGAACTGGGGGGGGGAGAAATCAGGAAATGGCTGAGCAGAAGAACAAGGAGGGGACAACCCAGGGTCAGTTTAAGATGAGCAGGTGGCACCACTGTAGTGATTAAAGTTAAAAATCTGATACAAAAAGCTCAGTCCAAAGGCCGTGCACAGATTGTGGAAAGAGGGTTATGAAGGGAGTGAGGGGACAGAGGCTTTACAAGAGTGTGAAGGCACTTGCCAGGCAAACCCTGAACCCTTTCATCACTTGGACAGATTTTACAGATACACAGCAAGAGAAGAGGTGAGATAACATCTGTTGCTGTCTCTTTTCTTGTTTTAGATCCAGAGACTGTCATGATGTTGCAGAAATGGCTCCAGTGCCTCACACTGGGCAAAGCAAGGCTCGGAGCACAAATTTCCTGACTTTTTGTGCAGCTCTTCCCACCAGCAAACCTGGCACCTCTCAGGCTGGGGAGCTGTGTGCACAGGGACTCTCCCTCATGGAGTGATTTTCCTGCTAAAACAGCAGTGAGGCTCTGCTTTGTCTTGTTTGGGGTGAATGATTTTTGTACTGAAATCCAAAAAAATCCCCTGTACCAGGACCCCAACAAGCCAGATTTTATCCCAAACAGCCACAGTGAGAAGCTGGGACCTATTTCAGGTCACCTAAACCATGTGTGAGAGTATGTGCCAGCCCAATACCAGCCTGTTTGATGGGACCAGCAGGAATGTTTGCTGCTAATGTAAGAAACCAGGAGACAGAGACATGCTCTGCTTGCTGATTTTAACAGGGTAGAATGAACACTGATCCTGAATTTTTCATAGCTGCAAATTTGCTTTTTTGCCTCCTTTTTTTTTTTTTTTTGCCTTTACAGCAGCTGTCTCCATCACCTGACATTGCCAGACAGGAAGAAATTAAAAATTAACTTTTTGTTTTTTTTTTTTTTTCAAGCAGAGGCAATGGGCAAAGGACTCCTCTCAGGGCAAGGGGCTTCAGCTCAGGATTCTTCAGCCCAGAAAAAGGACAACTAAGAAAGGATATTAAAGAAGTTTTTTTTTTTAATTTGCCTGGAGAGAGAAGATGAAGAAAAATTGTCACCAAATATAAAACTTGTGGGTTCAAAGGTGGCAAATTCAGAACAAAGATAGTTTGGTTCTTCCCAAAGCCTTATGAAGCTGTGGAGGTCTTGGCTGCAGAGTTTGCAAAGCAATGGGGGAAATGCATGGCAGGAAAATAATTTAGATTTTTATAGTTTGAAGATAAGGCCCCTGGCTCAGGATCTCTTCACACAGGGATCACTGGAAGTGGGGAAGAACATCCTAATGAATATCATGGAATCACAGGAGACCCTGAGTTGGAAGGGATCCTCAAGGACAATCGAGCAATATTTAATTTGTTATCAGATACATCAATATATAATTTGTATATTTAGACCAGAAGGAGGAGTCTCTGAGCAACGTGGTCTAGGGGAGGGTGTCCTTGCCCATGGCAGGGGTTGGAATTCAATGATTTTTAGGTCCCTTCCAAACCAAACCATTCCATGATTCTATGATTTGTTTCAAACAACGAAACTTCCCAGGACCTGAGAGCAGAGTTTTGTTTGCTTTGCTCTGGGTGTAGATTTTAATTCTTGGTTTCGCTTCAGATGTCTCATTAGCAGGGCGACATTCTCCCGTTGTGATCAAAAACGCTCAACACAGATTTCCTTGTCTCCACACTGCTGTCATCGTGTCTTTTGCCGTCCTGGATGGATCAGCCTGTTGTGATCTGTTAGCTTTTTATGGAATCCCATAGAGGTTTTCCCTCTCCCTCATTCTTTTCCTCTTCACGGCGGTAATAGAAAATAAATAAATAAAAGTGAAAAATCGAGAGCACAAACTGCCTTTGCGACTGGGCGGTTTCCTGGCCGCGTCAGGAGATTTCTGCTGTGCCAGCACCTCTCCCGAATCCTCGGGATGTTCTGCTGCGTTCCTGAGAGCTGCTTCGCCCTGATCACCTCGTGCACGGCTGCTTGTTTGGAAACAGCCTCGCGGTTATGGATATCCAGGATTTCCTGGCTCGGCTCAGTAGCCAGGAGGGGGTGTCCGTGCTTTACAAATCAGCTCTGCCTGGATAAAGCAGCTTCGAGCAGTGAAAACTGCCAAACGCCCCTGTGAGCTGAGCAGAGCAGAGGGCAGGGGTGGGATGGGCAGCACCCAGGTGGGAACTGCTCCAGTGCTGCAGGAAAAATGGATGTGGAAGTGGCCTGGGGCGTGGGGAACGGCACAAGAAAGGCAGTGGGAAAGGGATTTTCGGGATGCAACAGGACGTGTCAGATCTTAGTCTTTGTGCTGCCCCCGATCCTCACTTTGTGTTTGGCCCAAAAAACATGGAATTGGGGAATGGTTTGAGTCGGAAAAGACCGTCAAAGGTTATCTCATTCCAATTAAATCTGCCAGGGACACCACCCACTATCCCAGGTTTCTCCAAGCCCTGTCCAACCTGGCCTTGAACAGTTCCAGGGATGGGGCAGCCACAGCTTCTCTGGGCAACCTGTGCCCTCTCAGGGAAGAATTATTTCCTAATATCCAGTCTAAACCTTCCCTTGTAGATTCTGGCTGAATTTTCCACCCTTTTTGAATGTGACTTTTCTTTAGACTTCAGCATGGTGTCCATGCCTTTCGCCTGGGAGTTAAATTGACAGAGCTCCTACTCTCCTGTTTTACCTGAAAATCCCTTGGAATCTCTTCTTGAAACAGGAATGTTGTCTAATGTCTCCTCTGGTGTAGCTAAATTGGGATGAAAACACCATGAAAAGGCATCAATTCAATCAAGGCAGAGAATATTCCCCTGGGGGGAAAAAAAAATGGGTTTTGCTTTGAATATCTGACAATTTAGTGAGAGAACAGCTCCAGCCTCATTAGGCTCCTCATTTTGTGAGATAAGGAACAGAGGGATTCAACAACCTGCTGGTAACAGAGCCAGGCTTCTCTGCTGAAGCTGGGAAATGTCACTTTGGAGAGGATGAAAATATCACAGCATAAGGGTTGTGCCACTTTGTAAAATACAGCCATCAACAGGAGCTGGAAGGGAACGGAGCTGGGAGGGAGCTGGGGCATTTGGGGAAATAATAAAAATAACTCTGATATCAGGGCTCAGTCACTGGAACAGTCAGAGGAAATGAGATCTGAGCACAGGCCTGGAGGGGGTTTGGGAGGGTGTTTCCAGAAGAAATCAGGAGACATTCCTGCTTTTGTACTGATAAGATCCCACCTGGGGATGAAGCTCAACACTCCTGTGAGCAGAGAAAAGCCATTAAGGGAACCTCTTTTATGAGAAGAGACCTTGGGCAGGTGAGAAAATTGTAGGCTAAGAGGAAATTTCTTTAATAAAGCTTTAAAATAACATGCAAACCCCTTCCTTGCAGCGCAATTGTTCATCTTTTTCTTTCCTAGGCAGCACCTGCAGGATCCCAAGGTAAAGAAGGCAGAGCATCATTGTAATGTAGACTCATCAAACATCCGAGTTGCAAGGGACCCACAAGGACCGTGGAGTCCAATCGCTCACCCTGCTCAGGAGAACCCCAAAAATCCCAAAATGTTCCGGACAGATAATGTTGGCATAGAGGAAATGGAAGACTGAAAAAGAATTAAAAAAATTAATTTTTTTTTTTTTTTAAAGGAATGCTTTTAAGAAATAGTAAGAACATTTAAGAAATAGGAAGATCATGGAACTATCTCGCAGCTGGAGCTGAGGGAACCAAATCTACAAGAAGAAACAAGAGCAGGTCATGAGGGATTGCTTGACTATTGAACAAGCATTTTCTGCTTGTTCTGATTTTTGTTGTTGTTGTTGGTTTGTTTTATTTTGCTTTTTCTCTCCAGCCTGGTACAAGCACTTTCCTTGTCCCTGATGTCTGTTATGATCTGTTAGAGGTTGTTAAATCAAATAACCCAATATATGAGAAGCTGCTGCAGCTCCATGTCCCCAGGTGCAGCCAGCAGGAAAACCGAGCACATTTTCCAGCTGGGAGCCCACAATATGCTTTATTTCATATTTATATGCCCATATATCTGCATACCCATGGCCAGTCACACAGATCAATAGGGACAGGAAACACAAACCAGGGCCATCCGTTGGAATAACATCCATTTAAATGCACAGCTCTCCCAGAAATATGAAAATATCTGATGGACTGATCCTGTTCCTCCTCGGAGCTGACCAGGACTGAAGTTACTCCAGAAATACTCACACTCCATGGGTTTCTCCAGTGATTAGGCTTGGATGGACTGTGCAGGAGCAGGTCTTCAAACCCTCACACCTTCCCCCTTGCTGCCACCGGAACTTTTAAACCCTGATGCTTCCAAAGAGTAATAAAATGTTCTTCCCGTGTTGGAAGGGACCCACAAGCATCAAGACCAACTCCTCACCTTGTGCGGAACAGCCCAAAAATCCCACTCTTTGCCTGAGAGCATTGTCCAAACTTCTGTTGAGCTCTGGCAGCCTTGGGGGGCGTGACCATTCCCTGGGGAGCAGTTCCAGTGCCCAACCACCCTCTGGGGGGAGAATATTTTCCTAATATCCAAATAATTGTCACAGCTTGAGGCCATTTCCCCTTGTCCTTTTGTTGTTGACTGGGAGAAGAGGCCCAGCCCCTTTTTCTCAAGAACGCTGATATATTCTCACACTGCCATTAAAACCACCTCAGAAGAAGTTTACAAAGTCCCCAGTTCTCTTCTTTCTGCATCCCATAATGAGTGCTGTTGGCTTTATGTCCTATTAGTCTACAGCTCACTGGGTTTCCTGTTTGGGGTGATGGTTTTGTTGTTCTCCCAAGGGATAACCAGTTCAGGATGTTCCCTTTGAGCTGATAATTCTCTGTGTGTTTTCAGTCCCTTGACCTTCCCGAAGCCTTTGTGCTGATGGTGATGAAGGGTTAATGTCTCATGTCTTGGAGAAATAGGAGATCCAGCTCTTTTTCATGTTAAAATATTCCTTGACCT
>VXBN01005160.1:0-21319 GCA_013397395.1 Sinosuthora webbiana | reverse complement strand
TTATTTTATTTTATTTTATTTTATTTTATTTTATTTTATTTTATTTTATTTTATTTTATTTTATTCCACGGATGTCAGGAAGCTGTTGGAAGCTGGCAGCCTCAGGCATCATGAGGGATGGAGCTGGGAAATGCTGAGAACTTGTTCCTCACACCAACTTTAAGACTTTTAGAACCTATTTTATGCCCTACAGAGGCAGCTTCATCTTGGAAAGGGGACTGTGAAAGTTCACTGAGTTACTCAGCTGGAGAAACCCCATATAGATTTGGAAGCTTTTGTCACAGAAAATGAGGGAAAAGGTTTGGGTTATGGGAACAGCAAGAGCTGGAGCCAAAGAGGAAAGGGCAGTAATTTTATTGTGTGAAAAGTCAGCTCGTGTCTCCGGCTCTGTGCAGAGCCAATGCCCTGAGGTCATTCCTCACCTCCTGAGCAATCTTTTCTCTGAGTCTAAGTGGCTGTAACCACCACAAGCTCCCTGCACTGAGGAGGCTTTACTTAGGAGTCATCTGGGGACGAGAGCACAGGAGCTGCAAAATGTAATTATTGGGGAAATTTTGATTCAGGAGCCTATGCAAAGCCAAAAGTGCTTTGCTGGGAAAAAGGGAGGAAGAAGAACTTAAAGGTCATTTAACAACCAGTCTGATAACACTGAAATGTTCTCACTTCACACAGATTGTGGCTGGACAAACTTTCCTGATTATATTTAATGCCACCAGCTCTGAAAAACTGTAATCTCCCATGCTTAGATGCCTCCAATTCTTTTTCATACAAGCGCTGAACAGATGAGTATTTTCACATTAAAAAAAAAAAAGCAGCAGCTGATTGAACGTGTTCCCAAAATGAAACTGTAGCAGTCAGGCTGGTGAATATTTCCCAAAGCCAAAAGCACTCTGAAAAGGTTATTATTACATAATGATGGAGATGTCAGAATTGAGGCAGGAACAAGGCCAGGATAATTAGGATTCAGCTCACCCAGGTTTAGCTGTCTGAAGGGAAGGCTTCCAGTCAAATTCCAGTCAAACAAAGCTACCAAGCTGGGAGGGGTTGATACGAATAAATACATGGACTTTATGCCCTCAAAAATCCGTTTGGGAGCTTTGGGGATGCCCTGGGGAATTGCAGAGGGATTCTAGCCATGGATCCAGAAGGACACAGGCGAGGTCTGTTGTAGGAATGCATTTCCCACACCCAGCATGTGTTTCCCATATCAGGAAAAGTTCAAGACTCACCCCTTGCAGTCCTAATAAGGAAAAGAACCCGGATTTTTCCATACCCTGCTGGCAGTGAGTGGCTCAGTGCCAGCACAAGAACATGGATTGGGCTCTTATTGGCAGGAAGCCGAATTGTCCCTCCTAAAACATTCAGTATTTAGGAAGGAGCCCAAAGGAAGTAAAGGGCTTTTTGGAGGGTTTCTAGCAGGGTGTCAGAGGTTTTCTCGGACACCTGCGCATGGCTTATCTTTTGTCTTCTGCATCATTTGTTATTTTGTTATTTTTCTTTATTAAACTTTTGCTTTGCAAAACACCTCTGAAGAGCAGTCTCGCTAATTAATTTCAGCCACTTCTCTGCAAAGGCTGGACCCTCAGAGGTTGATGTGTTTACACGTGGTTTATTACACTTTGGCCGCCGGCTACACCTGTTTGTGTCTCATGGATACCCTTAGACACCACAAATTCCCAACACCTGCGGAAGTGTTGGAATTCCTGGCTCTTTTTCCTGCCCCAAGGTCAGGGCAAATAGAACTTGGGAGACATTGTTTTTGAAGTCTCACTCTGAAGTTTATTATCCTTATCTATTACAAACCCACGAGATGTGAGCTCTCCCTAACAAGTCGAGAAAGTGAGCCAAAATGGTGTCTATTCAAGGCTATTTAAGTCCCAATTATCCAGTAAACAGTTGATATCTATATTATTTTTGTTTCTAATCCAGTTGTGATCACCTGAAACCCGCAATGTGGACATCTTTCACCCAATTACAGAGAACCACCCAGATTTGTGAAGAAGGAGGAAGAAAAAGGTGAAGAAGAAGGCGCAAAAAAGACAACTAATCCTCACCCAAAGATCTCCATCTTGGCTCCCATATATCACCATACCCTAAAATCCCAAATCTAAGGTTTTCACCCTGTGAGATCACACAATGCTATCCAAACTACAGCCCCGTGATCCCAGTACTATCCCTCATTTTTGGAAGCCTGTTTTAAGGCCTCAGGTGAAATGCAGTGCTTCCTGAAATTTCTGTGCCTGTCAGCACAGAGAGTCCGAAATTCTCGGCATCTAGAGTTCTCACAGGGAAGAGTCAATCCCAGATTTCACTCCACAGGGATGTGTCCACTTGAACTCCTGGTGGGCACCTTTCCATAGGAATTGGGGCTCTGGCCCACTGTGGGAGAGGGATGATGTTGCTCCAAGTATCTTATCCCACAGCAGATATGCATTTCTTTGGATGGGGCTTTAAATCCCACTATCCTAATACCCCTTACTGTTATTTATCTCCCTTTCCTTCTATTTACATCCAAGTTTTTTCAGTTATTCTGGTATTTCCAAACACGTCTTCAGCTCTGGGAGTATGTGAGTAACTCCAGGATTCCAGTCCTATGTGGATGTGTTTAATATCTCAGAGCATCCCAAAATGCCACGAAACATCTTTCGTGAGCAACTGACTGGAGCCCTCAGCGTGTGCTCATTGCCCTCAGAATACGATAAACGTTTGCATCATGTTCCAGAAATAATTGTGGAGTTTGGGATTTCCCTCTGTGGGATTTTTGGAAATGTGTTGCTGAGGAAAAAAAGTGACCTTGAATTCAGTATTTATATTTTTAAAAACACCCAATGTCTATCTTTATTTTTTTATTGATTTTGTTGCTGATTTTTTTTGTTTCTCTTACTGTTTGTAATGAAGTCATCCAAAAAAAAACCCCAGCTTGTCTTTTTTTTTCCAACAGAAACTGCAAAACCTTGAAACGGAAATTTGTTTATTTTTCCATAAAATCCATGGGAAATAAACCACATTTCTGTGTAAGCTCAAGACCGGTTTGTTTGCTTGTTTGTTTTCTCTTGCTCGAGCTTTATGCATTCCAATTTATCACTGCAGGGTCACATGAAAGTCATCTTCTTTTCCTTTTTTTTTTTTTTTCCTTTTTATCCCTTTGAATAAATGATGGAAAGGCAGCACGGAAGGTGCTGTGTAAAAGGCACTCTCTGATATCATTAACATGTGAAAAGAACTTGTCAAGTATAAAGTAATACCAATTCTGCCCCCATGACTGCAAATATTTCCTCTCTGTACATCTATTTTTCCCAAGTATTCCTCAGCAAGGCTGTTCCCTGCGCTGAAGTTGCCATTTCCAACAAAGCAGATGATTTATCACTTTCATATCCACATTGATTTCGGTGTCAAACTGGACAAAGACGCATCTGAAACAAAAATGATTGAAGAGCGAGGGAAATTGATTTATGGAATATTGATATATGGAAGAGCTCTAGTGCCTTGCACTTTGGGAGCGCACTGGGAATTTTTATAGGAGCGTGGAAAAACTGGCTGGAGGCAACAGGGAGTGAAGATGTTCAGTTGGGTGAGCTGAACTTTAGTTGTTTTTAGGGTGAAATCCTTGGTTCAGGCACTGTTGATCACCCTTGAGCAAACACAGATTTACAGAGTTTGAATAACATGGAATCATGGAATTGTTTGGGTTGGAAGACACCTTAAGGTTCATCCTATTCCACCACCTTCCACTATCCCAGGTTGCTCCAAGCCTTGTCCAACCTGGCCTTGGACACTTCCAGGGATGGAGCAACCACAGCTTCTGTGGGCACCCTGTGCCAGGGCCTCACCACCCTCTCAAGGAAGGATTTCTTCCTTGTATCTAATCTAAATTTACCCTCTTTTAATTTAAAAACCATTGTGTAGAAATCCTCCTGGAGGATTTTTAGGCTTGTGGTTAATGAGCGGGTTTAACAGATGATTTTAACCACAAAATTTGGAGTTGACAAAACATAAGGTTGAAGAGTAATGGGCAAAATCCAGCTGTGCTTTGTCACTGAGCAACTGGTGCTCAGTGCTGCTGGAGCTCCAGAAAGGAGAAATGAGATGGAATTCCCTGGACTTTCTGTTTGTGAGGGAAAAATTCCACTACAGCATCATGATCTTACTTTGGATGGGCTTGGTGGAAAGAAATCCCCATCTGTAGTAAAGCATCCCACACCCCTGAGTGGGCATCTCTGTATAACAAATGAGTTTCAGTTTACCTTTAGACATTTTATGAAGTTTAACTAGAAAGTTCTGTGCCCTTCTAATTGTAACTGGCTCAGTGCCAAGAGAGAAGAGCCTGTTGGACCTTGTCACTGTCCTTCAAATCCTGTACCTCTCCCTTATTGGCAGCAAGCCAAATTGTCCCTCCTAAAACATTCAGTATTTAGGAAGGAGCCCAAAGGAAATAAGGGGATTTTTGGAGTGTTTCTAGCAGGGTGTCAGAGGTTTTCTCGGACACCTGTGCGTGGCTTTTCTTTTGTTTTCTGTAACGTTTGTTATTTTTCATTTATTAAACCTTTTACTTTACAAAACACCTGTGAAGAGCAGTCTCGCCAAGATTATTTCAAGGCAATCTGCAAGGGCTGGACCCTCAGAGATTGATACATTTACAGGCGGTTCATAACACTCTCACCACGTGTTAAATTGTATCACCCATCCTGTGGATCATTTAGGTCACTCCTCCCGCCATCATCAGACACGATCATGCCACCAGACATCATCCGCTATCCCTGGCAAAGACTTTCCTGGGAAAAGAGTCTGGAAATGCTGGAATTCTATGATTGGAATGGTTTGTGTGGAAAGATCTTGGAGATCATCCTGTTCCAACCCCAGGGAAATGGGGTCATTCAGTTCAAACCCCAGTTTCCCTATCCCAGTGGAAATCTTCCACTTCCC
The DNA here is from genome assembly GCA_013397395.1 of Sinosuthora webbiana. Taxonomy (NCBI): domain Eukaryota; kingdom Metazoa; phylum Chordata; class Aves; order Passeriformes; family Sylviidae; genus Sinosuthora; species Sinosuthora webbiana. Next base: position 16,396 of record VXBN01005160.1, on the reverse strand, counting down.
CATCCAACCTGGCCTTAAAAAATTCCAGGGATGGAACAGCCACAGGTCCTCTGGGCAAACTCTACCAGGACCTCACTACCCTCACGGAGAAGAATTTCTTCCTAATATCCCATCTAACCATACTCTCTTTCAATTTGAAGCCATTCCCCCTTGTCCTGTCACTCCAGGCTCTTGGAACATGTGGATATGATCCCAAAGAGGGAAACTGAGGCATGAAGGAATGGGTTCACTGCTGTGACTTGGTCTGTGGGGTGGAAGTGAAACCTCAAAGCTGCCTTTTGTGCACAGGGAACCACCCCCTTCCCACCTACAGGTGAGAAGTACGTTTAATTTCAGCATTTATTCCGCTTTAATGAAAGAGAGGAAACTGAATCCTCTAAGAGATCTGTTGCCATCGATAAAAAATTAGAGATTAAAATGCTCAGAAGAGATTAAAGAACTCTGAGCTCCTGTGGAGAAATCCCTTATTCTTCATAAAACCCTCATGGATTTCAGGGAAGAAGGCCAAGGGGGGATTATGGGAAGGCATCGAGATGTCCCTGGTTTGTGAGGGGTAGGAAAACACAGGTAAGAGTGTCTTATCTTGTGTTCTGTAGCTGTGTTAGTCTCTGCTGAAGGATTAGGGTTTGTAACATGGAGATACTGGATAAGTGGGGTTCTCCCTGAGGTGAAGGTGTCTGAAAGGTACCTGAGGGTATCAGAAACACCTGAACAGGGCTCAGAGGTGGACAGGGAGACCCACACCCCTCTGGGATGGTATTTGGATGTTGGGAATCCTCCTGGGGTGTCACTCAGGGCTCCAAATGGAATCACAGAACCATAAAATATCTTGAGCTGGATGAGACACACAGGGATCAAGTCCAGTTCCTGGCCCTGCACAGGACAATCCCAAAATTCACTTCTTGAACTACTTGACCTGGGCAGAAAGTTCGCCTCTCCCTCACAGCTCCTCTGGATTTGCATTATCTTGGCTTTTCTTCATTCTCCACAACAAATAAGTCATTTATTATTATAAAATCCACATTATTTGTAACTGTGCAATGACATTCAGACCAGGAAGGTCCAAACCCCACATTTCCCACCTCAGTCATCACAGGCTGCTATGAGAATTATAAGGAATGCCACATTCCCAGGAGCTGGAAGAAAGGATCTTTTCTGATTAAACTTGGTCCAAACCCAGAAAGGACTGAAGTAACAAAATGGGAAGAGCTCTGGGGTCTCTGTTGAACACCCAGCCCAAGTGGCCTGGATTCCATGGATGAATCCAGGTGGATTCATCCAGATGAATCTGATGATGGGCTGATGCTTCCATTTCTGTCCAAGAGGAAGAAAGAAAAGGAAAAAAATAAAATAAAATAAAATAAAATAAAATAAAATAAAATAAAATAAAATAAAATAAAATAAAATAAATAAACAATTTATTGACTCAGTTATCAGCACAAAGGGTTCATGGTGGGATCCATGGGGTGTCCTGTGCAGGACCAGGAGTTGTGCTCCATGACCCTTGTGGGTCCCTTCCAGCTCAGAATATTCCATGATTTTCAAACATCCTGGGTGCCTATTTGACAAAATCAAGAGGGGGCAAGGCAACATCCACGTTGAGAACTCCAGTTGCTGTTAATTCCTGTTTTCAGCAGACCTGGCCTCTGGCACTCACTCCAACCTTTGCCATTCCTTCAATCTTATTTTCTTTAGCTCGAGGAAATTCCTGTTTTCCATGTCCCACTGCCAAAACCCCATGAAGTTTTCTGTGCCCTATTAATATGGATTGTCACTAGAAAGCAACACCCGTATTTTGCATTCTTTTTTTTTTTAGTGCTGGAAATGACAGATTTTTCAAAATTAAACAGCAAAACAGTGTCATTTCCTATTTTCTTTTCTCCCAAAGCTGATGGAAAGCAAGAGGGTGCCTTTCTTTGACTCGTAATGAGGATGCAATCTCAGCCAAGAGATGAGCTGAGCTCAGATCAGGCCCTTGGTGAGCCGGGCTTACTCGTGCAGAGCATTTGTAACACATTTAACAGCAATAGAAAGCACGAGTCCTGCAGCAGTGCTGGATTAGCAGGGACCTGGAACAAGATATTAATTATTTAGAGCTACGTCTGGAGAAATTGAGTCCTTTACCCTCTGGGACCACCCTCCTCTCTCTATCTCTCTCAACCTGCCATCAATTTATTCTTGAGATTAATTCTGAGCATGTTTCTCCCTCCCTGACACTGCCTTAAACTGAGGGAAAGTACATTGCTGAAAGCGGTGGAATTAAATTTGCCACACAGAGATGTGGCTAAGAGATGAAATAGGCTCAGCAATGTCTAAAAATTGACATAAACCCTGAAGTTTTTGGATTATTATGTCTGAATCTTTATTTTTTCTGCTGAAAATCAGAATATCACTGGGATACTTTCTGAAAAAAGTTTATTACACCTTTGGACTAAGCTTCTTTTTGTTTGTATTTGTTTATTCTTCCCTTCCCATCTTGTCACTGGATCCCATGAGAAGAGCTCAGCACCTCTTGGGATCAATTACAGATTTAGAGGACCTGACACAAAATATGGTTTGGGGCTTTTCTACATGAAAAGAGTCACAGTGAAGATTAAATTCTGCCCCAAGTGTTCAGTCCCCATTCCAGCTCCAGGGAGGGAATTCAGGCTGGTGAATCTGGGCTTGCTTCTTTCAAACTCATAGTTCCTACAATCATCTACTAATCCTATTTTTAAGGCACTTTTTTAGTCCTTTTACAGGTAAGCTCTTGGAAAAAATAGTCTATTTTGGACATTTGATAAGACAAAATTCAGAACTGTGTATTGTAAGTGAGGAACACCAAACCTTCCAAGTGCTCTCTGACCTGCAATTGTGGCTACAAATCTCCAAACCTTGTCCCCTGTGGGAAATGGACTTGTAGGGAATTCTCAAAGCCTGACAGAAGGTTCACACAGTATGTATCTGTTTGCAAACTTGGAGATAAGAAATGCTGACTTAGAAATGCCACGGGATAGGACAGACATTGTTGAGAGAGAAATAGAACTAGAAACAAGTTCCAAATGGTGGCCTTGTCAAATAAGACCAGAGACTTTGGAGAAAGCAGGACCCACGAGGGGTAATTTTAGATGATTGGCTTTGAGGCATTAACAGCATTGTGTGGCAAGAGCTGATAGGCCAAGAAATGTTTATAATGTATTTTAATTAGGAAATAGTTTGGTTTCTGATTGTGATGGCGTGAATTATAACATCTGTACTGTCTCACCCTTCACATGAGACTGAAAACGGAACAAAAGTTTTTAAAACACCTCTCAGTTGCCCCATCTCTGAGTCAGAAAAAGAGCATAATCCGACAATCCCCCATGTCCCCTGGGCTCCACTGTCCCGAGTTTACCAGCACAAAACCCGGGACTGTGGGAGCTGGTGGCTGAATCAGGGTTTTCCTCAGCGTCCTCGTCTGCAGGAGCATCTGGTGGTGATTTCTCTCCGCACATGGCTCGCTGCCTGACGGAGATTTATTGTGATTTATGTAAACACAGCAGGCAGAGGCTTTGCCAGGGATGCACAGGGAAACGGCTCATCAGCTCTGCTCCGGGAAAACAGACCCAGGGGAGGCCTGGGTTCTCCTCACTCCCAGCTTTAGGGTTTGCAAACAATTCCTGCCAGGGAGTGATGGCACCTGGACCAGGCAAAACCCAATTGAGCAGAAAGTCTGGGCTTGCCAGGGCCGGAGCGTGGCTGGTGAACGGGAAGCAGTCGACACATCCATCTGGAGCAGGTGGGGAGGATGGATTTGGGATTGATGGACTGGGCTTGGATGCGCAAGCCTGGGTTGGGTGTCTAGAGAGGGATTAATCTTTATCTCACCTCTCCTTGGGGCTGAAGGGGATGTGCTTGAGGTGGCTTCATGTGGGTTTTGATGCCGCGATTCTGATTTTAAGCAAATTGTTTCGTTCCTGAGGGTCTCGGTTTGCCCATCAGTTTCACATCAAGGAAGAGGAGCTGCTCCCATATCCAGGGAATTCTGAGATTCCTGGAAACTTCCATGGACTGAAATCTTGAACCAAAAAGAACCATTAGGGGACAGCACAATGCTCCAAATTTTTAAATCAAGGATCGCAACCAAAAGAAAATAAAGCAAAAGGAAAATGAAAGTGGAGATGATACTGATCTCCTGGAAATAACTCCATGCATCATCATTCCCTCCTCCCCCTCTTCCCACCCCTGCTACAGCTGCAGCCATGGAGATTTATGGATGCACACATTCTAATTTGCTTTATGTTTTGTCTGGAGGAAGACACAGCTGTACGGAGCTACTTTGTCAGGAAAATGTCACATTGCACTTAATTGCCTGATAAAGAATGACAAGTCAGAAACAATATCATTATCGAGTTTAACTTTTACTTTTTTTTCCCCCCCCTAGTATATAATTTAAATTTTATAAAGTTTGGGTTCAGAGGGAAGAAAGTTGTTGTGAGATTCTCAGTAATGATTTTTCGCCAGAAAAACCACTCAGTGAAATGCTGCCATGTCCTCACACTTTCCCTCCATATTTTAGGGTAATAATTGAGAGTTGAGTCCTTTCTTACTGAAACATCTGCTTTGTGCTTCCATGGGCGAGATGAAAAACACATAAAAATTAATTTGGCCAGTAATTAATTGATTAATGGGTTTAGCAAATGGAGATAAACTCTGCTGCAGCCCCTCAGCTCTGGAGCCAGGCTGGGAGATCTTGGGAATATACAGCCTGGAGAAGTTTCCAGGGAGGCCTCAGAGCCCTTTCCAGTGCCTAAAGGGGCTCCAGGAGAGCTGGAGAGGGACTTTAGATAAGGGATGGAGTTCCAGGACAAGGGGGAAATGGCTTTAAGATGAAAGAGGGAAGGTTTAGATGGGATTTGGGAAGATTTCTTCCCTGTGAGCGCGGTGAGGCCCTGGCACAGGGGGCCCAGAGGGGTTGTGGAGTCCCCATCCCTGGAAGTGCTGAAGTCCTGGTTGGATGGGGCTTGGAGCAACCTGGGATAATGGGAGGCGTCCCTGCCCATGGCAGGAGGTGGAATGAGATGATCTTTAGGGTTTCTTCCAACCCAAACCTCTCTGGATTCCATTCCATGATTTCTGGAGCCGAGAGGCAGCACTGGGTGTGACCTTGGCTTGTGTCAGCACCTGAAATCTCTGGGAAAGGAATCAGGACTTGTAACAAAATCCCTGCCTGGGAACAGTCACTTCCTCTAGAAAGGGGGAAAAGAGGAACCAAGAAAACCCCCACATAATCTCCATTTAATTCTGTGTGGATCTCCCCCACGAAATCACACCCCATTTTTCAGCTGCGTTGCCACTGAAATATCTGGATTCAGATTAGAGGATTCCAGGGTTCAACAAAACCATCTCCTGCCACCTCTAATGCCAGAGATGGTCACGTTGTCCCTGTGACCATCCTTCTGCTTCAGCCCATGGCTTTACAACGATCTGCTTTGAAATCAAATAAAACACGAGGCTCCAAGATCAAAATCATCCTCGGATCAAACAAAACTTCTGGAAGAATTTCTGGAAGAATATTTCAATATTTTAGGAAGTTAAAAGAATCTGTTGTTCCTTTTTCAGCTCTTGGTGTCTGCATAGAATCTCTGTTGTTTTTTGTAGGATGTTGAGTGGAGGAATCTGAATCTCCTGGGAGAGATTTCCTGGGAAATCGTGACTTTGTGCATGTCATTTTTATGCTTTCCCTTTTGAACCTGGGATTCTGGGAAAGAGGGGATGCGTAATTTTTTTTTCTCTGTTCAGGAAAAGAGCGAGTTCTCTTCAGCCCTGGAATTCTTCATATTTCTCTTCTTTTCCCTATTGTTTTCTTGAGTTCTGGTATGTTCTCAGTCCCACCAAAAAGGGTAAGATCCTGATTAACTGAATTTCTCTTTTCTTCTCATTGATCCACTTGCAATTGTCTACTCTCCAGCCACGAGGAACATCTCAGTACCATTAAAAAGGGACTTATAGAAATTATTATAATGCCAACAAGGTGAGGATCAGTCTCTTTTCCCTGGTAACAAGTGACAGGTTGAGGAGAAATGCCTCAAGTTGCAGCAGAGTAGGTTTAGATTAGCTATTAGGAAGATTTCTTTACTGTGAGGGTTAGAAAAATCCACTTTTCTCAGTTCTCCTTCTTTCTGCTGTTGATCCACCAAGTTCCAGGATCACGTGCTTGCAAAAAATCAAATTGGGAGGAGGAAATGTTCATTATCCTGGCTACTGTCAGCAATGAATTCGTGCAACACCCTCAATAAAAGTTCTGGAAAGAGTTTTAATTTAGGTTTTAGTTCCTTGGAAATTCAGAGAAGAATCTGACTCTCCCCTTGTTTGGGCAAGCTGGTAAGATGCAGTCCAAACCCAGAGGGCTTTAGTTCCCTGGAATCCCATCGTCTCCAAGATTTTTCCGATACCAACACTGATTCTCTGGTAGCCAGAGATCCATTCCTTTTCACAATTCCTTATCAGCCGTGGTCCAGCAACATTTCCCACCCTGAGTCCCCTATTCTGTGCCACGAACCAATTCCAGCATTCAGAATTCATTAATGCATGGTTCAGCTGGATTGTTTCCAAGAGAGGAGCATGGAAAAGTATTTTTCCCAGTTGGAAGAAAAGATTTTCTCCTTGGCAGCTTTTTAATTCCATTTTGTTTATTTGTTTTGTATTGGGGGTTTTAATTGTTGTCTTTGTTTTGTTTAGTTTTGATATTATTATTATTATTATTACACTTCCATGAAAGCACAAGCAAGCAACCAGGACATGGATCAGCAGTGAAAGCAGGGAATTAAGTGGTGACAGACCCTTCTCCCCTGCATCTCTTCCTCACTTTCCCTTCTTGGGATCCTATAATTTTTTCCAATGATGTCTTCTTGGGAGTTTTTCTCCCCCTGCCAACCCAAGTTAGGCAGCTCAAATGGAGGTGAGGAGAAAGCCAGGTAATCTTGGTGTCAAGTCAGAGCTGACATAATTCCACTCTGGGGCCAAGAAACATCTGGAATTCCCACTGCAGGGAGATTTTTCACAGGGAATTGCAAAAGTTTGGAGCTGGCAGAGCTTCTTGTTTCACTGCTCTGGGCAGATCTGCTGCAGGGCCTGAAACAAAATCTTTGCTTTGCCTTCATTTTTTTTTTTTTTTTTTTCAGAATTTTAGGGTCATTTAGGCTGGAAAAGACCTCTAAGGTGGTTGAATCCAGCTGTTAACCCAACATATCCCTAAACCACATCCCTAAATTCTAAGTAAGGACAAAAGAGTCTCATTAACTCCAGCACCCAGGAATTGTCTCCAGTTCATCTCTGGAGCACCAGGAGTGGCTGAGGGAGCTGGGAAAGGGGCTCAGCCTGGAGAAAAGGAGGTTCAGGGGGGACCTTCTGGCTCTCCACAACTCCCTGACCAGGGGGTGCAGCCAAGTGGGAGTTGAGCTCTGCTCCCAGGGAACAAGGGAGAGGACTAGAGGAAACAGCCTCAAGGGGTTGTTTAATTGGATATTAATTAAAAAATATTCACTGGAAGGATGGAGTCACTATCCCAGGAAATGTTAAAAAAATCCCGTGGAGATGTGGCATTTAGGGGCATGGTTTAGTCGTGGCCTTGGCAATCATTGGACTTGATTGGAGGTCTTTTCCAGCCTTAATGACTCTATTATTCCATGATCTTTTGCTGCCATGGGTCTACATTTTTCCTTTAGCTGTCCCAATGCCATTCAGGTCCCTCAGCACCCCTCCCATACCAAGGCTCAACCTCCCCTTCAATCTTTTCATCAGTCACACATTTCCCCATCAATAAATTCATATTTGCCTCAAGCAACCTGCAGAAAATAACCTCAGGGTTGGGAGCAATCCCTGCAGAGCCTGCTGGGATATTTTTTGCCTTTTTGATTCATTTCCATTATCCATGGGCAGCTCCCTTAAATCTGTGTTTTAGGTGGCTTTTAATCTATTTTCTTTTTACTCATTAGTCACAACACGAGTGCGAGAAGTTACTTGTTCACAAAGGTTAGAGGGGGTTGTTTGGGAAAAATACTTAGGTAAAATCCCCTGGATAATGGGTTGGAATATTTTATTCAGCCATGGGAACATCAGTCAAGGGAAATGCCTGTGGGAAATAACGGGAATACATAATAGCTGACATTTCCATTGCTGCAGGAATTGTTCACAATTACAGTACAACTCCATTAGTTTTCCTAAGGAAATTGCTCTTTCTTGAAGCTGGAGATTAACACCTTTGTATCAGGGCTTTCCATGTGTCCACGGAAATTTATTTCCCAGGATGCTGTGGCAGGAACCAAACCACACACTGGTTTTTTAGATGCACTGCAGGATAATTTTGGAAAGAGCCAAACTGGAATAAAACCACTTTCTGTGAGTCTTACTAATGGTGCAGCCATGAAAATGTGGGCTTGGAGAATCTGTTTCACAGCCTGCAGAGCTCTAAACACAAAGTAAGAATATTTTGTGGGAAAAGACGGATATTTTAACCTTCATCCCAGGACATTGTCACCACAGCATTTTCCTGGGCTTCATTTCCCTGCCTGGAGTAATGTCGTGGTTTTCAGCCTCAATTTTTAGAGCTGAAAATAAAAAAATGAACCTGTTTATCTTTTTCTAAAAAAAGTATTTTTATTAATAGAAGAGCAGTTGTTCTTTTCTAAAGTTAATGATAGCAATCAATGAGCAAATGAAAATATTTCCCTCTTTCTGCAGTTTGTGGAATTATTGAGTGCTTCTTCTTCTCTGTTTTTCTCAGGAGTGGGAGGCTGCCCTGGCTGAAGCACCCAGGACTTACGGTTGTATTTTTTCATCTGGGTTTTGGGGCATTATGAGTTGGAGCCATTTCCTTCTTTCTCCTTTGACAACTGTGAATTACCACAGGCAAATCCAGTCCCCACAGTGGCTGCTGAAAAACTTTTCCTCAAGCATTACAGACCCAGTTTTGCTGGATTAATTGGACCAAGGATGAAGAACTTGCACCTCCCAGAGTCTGGGAGCTGGATCATTTTTTGTTTCTCCTCCTTCCTGGAGAAGACTCCCACTCAGATCTCCTTTATTTTGTTTTTGTGACACCAAAGGTGGGTGACACCAGCCCCTCCAAAGAGGCTGCTCTCCATTCCTTGGAAAACTGCTCAAGTTGCCTCATTGGGGCTCTGGATCCCAGAAGGACAAAAATGACTCTCCAAAAGTCTTGTCTCTTTTGCCACACCTGCCCATTCTCTGTTCATCCTCCAGGTATTTCCTGTTGAATATTCCTGGAAGCAGGAGCTCCAATATTATGCAGAACCAAGGTGAAACCAATTGCATGACCAACAAAATTCTCCAGTGAAAAAGGAGAGAAGGTCTTAGCTTGCCATCCCTGTAAATGTTAAAAAAAAACATCAAAAAAACCCAAAAAAAACCCAGAGTTTCTAAACTTCTGAATGAAGATGTGGGCAGGTGAACAAGGCCTGTCTCAGCTGCAGTCAAACTTCTCTCTGTTCTGAAGAGCTTTTTCTCTTGGCAGATGTCTACAAACAGCTTTGTGAAGACCAAGAGACATTTCTCCCTCTCATGGAGCCCAAAATGTTCTCTTTACTCTTAGTTCCTGATTGTAGAGCTGCCTTTTAGTTTGTTCACCTGAAAATTACGGGGTTTGTAAAATATAAATCTATTCAAGAGAAGATAAAAGATGCCATGTGATATAGAACTGGTTTTAACTTCCACCAATCCAACTGAATAACTGGAGATGTCATATCAAGGGCACATGAGCCTTGCATGAAATGTGATGCAAAGATGACAAGGTCTTGTGTCCAGGCTGGAAAATAAAGGGACCAGGAAGTGTCAGGAAAGCCCACGAGAGTCTGAGACTTTAATTTTTATTTCTGTTTGCACATTCCTCTTAGGAGTACGGAAAACAGCATAACTCTTGGATGAATCTCAGTGTCCCAGGTCAGTACAGAGGGCCCGTTCTTCATTGCAAAAACAGGCTAGGAAAAGCAGCTGTGATGGAAAATCAATTTGATTCCAAATATTGGTGTCTGCAAAATTTGGGATTTAATCAGGATTTAGTCTATGTAAGTTCTAACCGATCACTTATGAGGGAACTTTTAGCTGCCGTGGGGAGAAGAAAACATCCCTCCACAGGCTGGAGGGAATCATGGAGGAAAATCACATCAGACTTGCCCAAAAGCCTCTTTCCCAGGCTAAAAACTCCAGGGATGCAAAAAATCTCTCAGCCTCCATTCATGTTTCCCTGAAAGAGCGAGGCATTTGGGAGGTTTGTGACAATGAAATGTCAACTATGATGTTAAAAGGGAAGTGAATGTTCCCCATGGATGCTTGGAGAAGGGAGCTGCAATGGATCTGAGGAGCTTCGCTCAGTCTGCACAGGGATTTTTCCCCTCTGCGTGTCTCCTTTGGTTTTTTATCATTTTTCCTTCTGGATAAACTGCTCCTGAAAAGTCAGGAGACATCAAGACTCCACAGGCTTTTTTAAATGCCACTTTTAATTGCCAAACTCACTGTCAATCCCAGGTTTTGTGGCTACTCCAGGGTAAGACAGTGGTCCCTAGGAGAGTACCAGGGGTCACAGTTTTCACCCTGCAGGCCCTCAGTGCCCAAAAGCTGATGGAGAAACCAACACAGAAAAATGACATCTCAGAAAATCATTACCTTTGGGTGCTGTTAGTGCTGCTGGAGGGGAAGAGCTGGAAAACAGAGGAAGAAAATGGAGGAGCTCCAGAGAGCAACTTTGAAACTGGAGCAGAATCTCTTGCATGTGAAGGTTTCTCTGGGAAGAGATGCCTTGGCATGGTCCTTATTCCTTGATCCTGTTTCTCCTGTTCTGCTGGAAGTTCTCAGCCCTCTGTAGGCACTGGAGCAACCTGCTTAAGGACTTGCAAGCCCACAGATATCACCCATCCCATCCCATCCCATCCCATCCCATCCCATCCCATCCCATCCCATCCCATCCCATCCCATGGATGGAAGAATCCCTGTGGATGGATGAATCCATGAATGGTGATGAAGCACCTATCTGAATTTGGATTCTCCTACATTTGTGCTGAGGTGTGCTGCCCTCAGGCTCGGGGATACTCTAAACCAGAGCCTTGCAATTATTCCTGCTGGAGCTGCCCTGTTCATGGAATCATGGAATGATCTGGGTTGGAAAAGACTTTCAAGATCATCTCATTCCAGCTCCCTGCCATGGGCAGGGACACCTTCCACTGTCCCAGGTTGCTCCAAGCCCCATCCAACCTGGCCTTGGACACTTCCAGGGATGGAGCAGCCACAGCTTCTCTGGGAAACCTGTGCCAGGGCCTCAGCACCCTCACAGGGAAGAATTTCTTCCCAATATCCCACCCAAATCTACTTTGTTTCAGATTTAGAGCCATTCCCCCTTGTCCCATCACTGCACGTCCCTCTAAAACGTCCCTTCCACCCCAAAGCATTCTATGATTCTATGATTAGTTTATTAACAGCTGTTAATTAAGTGGCAGTAGGTGAAACCTCACACTCAATACAACAGAGAAGTTGCAACACGGGACACATAAAAATGTCAACAAACACTTTATGATTTCCAAACATCTTCCTTTAATTATTGCTGAGAGCTTCTTGGTACACACAATGAGCTGGGTGTGAACAATTCAGCTCCCTCACAAAATTTATGGATTGAAGGGAATCTGGATTTGTTCCCCTTCTCCTCCAGCATCCTGCAGAAGAAGGTGTGGCTGCTAAAATCTGTGTGTTTATAAATTATCATGTAATTTCATAAAACTGCTGTGTTCTAACACCAGAGATGCTCAGTCTTCCCCCCCCCGCCTCAGTGAACGGAGGAGAGAATTGAAAGGACAAAAGTAACAAAACTCATGTGTTGTGATAAAATCAGTTTAATAATTTTCTCCAATAAAGTCCAGTTTTATGGGTGTGTGGCTTTGCCTCCAACCACCCCTTTTTTGCAGACTTTGATAAAACCGGGCCGTTAAAAAGTAAAATAAAAGAGATCACTTCCAAATTAGATAATAAAGCTGGGGCCAAGCAGGTCATTAGTGGCTGTGAAGTTTTTATGGCTGTGCCATTGAGCAAGGTGGGGAGGGCAACATGAGAATTTTGCTGGGGGATTGGTCTCTCCTTGGTTTTAAGAGAACAGAGAGTGCTGGACCCTGCTGAAGTCATCCAAAACAAAACCAGGAACAGTCACAAATCTTTCCAAAACCCTTCTGCTGATTGCAGGTGAGACCTAGGGCAGCAAGAGCTCAGACTTCGGTGGTTTCCAGCTTGTATTACAAATTCAGGTTGTATGTAAAAGATGCATCAATTGTTTTTTGCCTCTTTCTTTGCTCTTGTTCAGGTGATAAAGTGGAGTAATGAAGGCAGGATAAAAGCTCTCTCGGGTTAAATGAACCCAAAACAATCAACTCCTTTTGTTGAAATAAACTTTCAGCTTGAGTTGAGCAGAGCAGTTACTCAACCAGCATCAAAAGCTTTTTGCCTCTTAATGGTTTGTTGTTTGGGGCTAAATTTCTAAATTAAATATTGTCTGTGAGCAAAGAAAAAGGATTTCATCCCTGGAGAAATCCTTCTTTTCCACTGAGGAATTCAGCTGTTAAATGGACCTGAATTGTTTCAGTCCAACAGTTCTGAAGAGCAAAAATACTTCAGCTCATTTTTTTTTTTCTTTTTTTTTTTTTTTTTTTTTTTTNTGTTTTTTTTTTTTTTTTTTTTTTTTTTTTTTTTTTTTTTTTTTTTTTTTTTTTCTGCATTAGTGCCAGTTCACTGGGCTTTTTTGGGACTTATTCTATTACTCCTCTGCTGGTATCTGTGGAGCTGCTCATGGCACAGTTTCTCTGGGTAGATAAACGTAGTGTAAAATCTACAGTAACTATGCATAGAAGGTAAATGCCATAATTCCTATACACACACTTCAGCTGGGCAAGGGGGAATAGCCTCGAGTTTCTCCAGGGGCACTGTTGGGAATGATGAAAGTTTACAGGAAAGTTTTACAGATATGAATGCTTAGCAGAAGGCTCTCTGAATGTGGAACCTGAAAGCGGAACAGAGATAGAAGCAAGTTTTGATATAGAAAAATAAAAGATGTCTAAATTAAGGATGGCTGAGGCAGTTACTGGACAACTAAGAAAGCAAAGGTTAAGTCAAGTTGGAAAGAGGTTTTATGGCTAGTGCAAAGGATATGTTAGACCACAAACAAACAAGATGTTTTTAGCAAGCAAAAAGAGGTCACAAGAAAAGCAAAAGATAATATAGACAAACAAAAACATGTTTTTTACCAAGTAGAAGAAAGGTCTAAGAATTTTCCACTGCGAGAAAAGAGAAAAACAACTTTAAGCTCAAACTGTAACATAACATGGTAATGATGGTAGTTATGATAGGCTAGAAGAAATGGTAAAAGTATTGTCTATGACGCTGATTGCTTTTTATGTATTAAGATGCTCAGTAAAGAAAACTATATAATGCACTGTAACCAGAGTTAAAGTGGCTTCAGGTTTTGCCTATAAGCTGATGCTGGCAGCTATAGGCTTGGCTCTGTTACCCACGACCCATGATTTCTGTGACTTCAATCTGTGAAATAAACAGCACCTTTAAAGAGCTGCCTGGAGTCCTGTATCTCTCATTCAGGCTCTTACAGGGCAGTTCAGGTTGGATATCCTGAAAGATTTAATTGAAAGTGGTTAAGAACCTGGAGCAGGCTGTCCAGGGAAATGCTGGAGTCACCATCTCTGGAAGTGCTCTAAAAACAAGTAGATGTGTCAGTTTACTACATGGCTTAATGAACATGGTGGTGCTCAGTCAAAGGTTGGGCTGGATGAGCCTGGAGGTCTTTTCCAACCTTAGTGAATCCATGATTCTCTGGTTTTTACGTTGGAAGCAGATGTACATTGTCCTGGCTGGGCCTGAGCTGGTTGTGAATGGGAAAGAATGTGGGTATGGATGGCACAGTGCTAATTTGAAGAATTAAAGGGAAATTGTTCACACAACTCTTTTTCCATATGTGAGAAACGAAGACCACTCCTCAGTTAAAATTGAAGGAAAATTTAGTAAGTGACAATAGGGGACAAAGTCAATAAAGCAAAAGGAACAGAGTCACTCCAGTCAATACAGCAAAACCCCTTATATGCCCTGGGTATTGCATCAGCCGACTACATATTCATAAATGGTCATACATATTCAAATATTTTAACATGGTTCCTCCTTCCTCCCACCTTTTTGGAGCATGTGCAGTTGTCCTAGTCCTGGTCATTTGTTACTTTTTGATACATTCAACAGATTTCGATTCCTTCACTGGTTAAATGTTAACATTACAACAGCTCTTCTCCAACATGGATATCACAACACAGTACTCGCATTGAAAGAACTTAAACTTTAGCAAAACTTCTCTAACAAAAGTCAACACTATAAAACACATAGCGTTCACTCTAAGCATTGCGAAAGCCAACACCGTAATATATTTATCACGCATAGAATCCCAGAATGGTTTGGGTTGGAAAAGACCTTAGAGATCATCTCATTCCACCCCCTGACATGGGACACTTACTCCTAATCCAGGTTGCTCCAAGTTCCATCCAAACTGGCCTTGGACACTCCCAGGAATGGGGCAGCCTCAGCTTCTGTGGGCAACATGTGCCAGGGCCTCAGCACCTTCCCAGGGAGGAATTTCTTCCCAATATTTCACCATTTCTATCCCATTTCACCCTATAAAATAAACCAATTCCAGACCATGATAGTCCATGCAGACCAGAGAGGACGGATGGGCGTGCTCTGTTTCGATCCTGATATATTGCCCCCATATTCTGACCTTGTTTTTCACTTTCAAACTTCCACCACAGCTATGGAGGTTCTGCTTTGCTTCCCACGGCGATGGACACTGCGTAAGCTGTGAGTCTGTTCAGCACTGCAGGGCAGGAGAAAACACAAAATCCACATCCAAACAGAAATCTGGAACTGGGGCATCCTCACTCCTTCCCAGCCTATGAACATGGTGTGGCCAAGATTATTGATTTTTAAATGCCGCCACATCTGATAGGCTTAAATTGAGCTCAACGCCTTCACCAGTGGCAGTTCCTTCATCCACCCAACGCCCAGCAGCTTCTTTCTCAGTTTGGGGAATCATACAAACAACAAATTGGTTTCTGAGAGTCTTTTTTTGTAGAATTACCATAACAACAAGGACAGTCATTTAAAGCAAGACAAAAATGCAGAATTTCTGGGCTGGTTCCTTATTTGCAACTTAAATTGTTCTAAGCAGGAATCTGTGTTGGGCACATGATGTTTTGCAGAGGCTTTATAAGGACTTCAGAATCCATCTTTGCTGCCTTTGGAAAAGCCAAGATTGAGCACTGCAACTGCAGCATAAATCTTTAAACCGTGTTTTTACTTACCAGGAAAAATTCCTTTGCATAGATGTATTTTTGACAGGGGTTGCATAAAATGCTGTCCATAATAAGGGGGTTTTGAAATCTTCCACTCTTTTCATATATCTGGGAAGTCTCATAAATTGCTTTTTATCTACGAGCTTATTTTTTAAAGTCCGTTTTTCAGTGCTGTTTTTTCGATGAGTTGAAAAACAACCATCAAACTCCACAAAACAGACTGAGAAAGACAGTGGCAACCTAAGAAGGAGCTGCTCCAAAGCTGAAGGTTTTTTTAATGGAAAGCTCTCATTTTGGGCCCTAATACAAACCTGAGAATAGGGGCTGTCACGTCAGATCACTCCCACCATCCCCATCACTGCACAAAATTATCCTCAGCAAATCCTTTGGCCTTCCTGTGATTTAGTATCTGTTTATCTCTCTTTGGGGAGTGGGTTTGTCAGTGGGGAAGCTGCTGTAAGGCCATTCCAGGTGATCCCATAGAATCCTTAAAGTTGGAAAAGATCTCCAAGATGGTCAAGTCCAACCATTGACTAAAAACCATCACACCCACTAAAAATATTGAGTTTAACTGCCATATCTACTTGTTTTTTTGAACCCTTCCAGGGATGGGGACTCCACCACTTCCCNCTTGTCCTGTCACTTGTTTCCTGGGAGAAAATCCTGACCCCCACCTGGCTACAACCTCCAGTCAGGCTGAGATCAATAAGATCTTTCTTCTCTGAGCCTTCTTTTCACCAGAATAAACTCCATGTTTATTGGATGTCCATGGAATCCCAAGGATGGCCTTGGGATCAGTCCTGGCTGGATGCAGCCTCTCTCAATGTCAATTTGAGACTGTTTAGGAATTAATATGCATATGAGCATCTCACATGGAGGATGACACTTGACCCCGTTGGTCCAGACACTTGGGCTCATTCTGCCCCGTTTAGGAGCCACCTCATGGGATTATTATTTTTTGTAATCATAAATAATTTTGTATCAAAACTTGCGTCGAGGGGTGGGTTCCAGTTTGTTTGGTGTGACAATAAAGGATTTTA
>VXBN01005159.1:38302-134287 GCA_013397395.1 Sinosuthora webbiana | reverse complement strand
GCGATTCCCCGCGGAAAGCGGCCAAGTGCGGCGAGGGTGCATTTCTTCGGTGCGTCAGATTGGGCCGGCGAATCTGCTTTTGAAAGCAGCCGGGGTGTCCCGGCAGTGGGCGACACAATGTAGCGCTCTCGCCGCCTTAGCCGCTGCCACCGCCGCCCGGCTGCGCTGGGCTGGTGTGATCTGGCTCGAGCTGGGCTCGGCTGTGCTGTTTTGCGCGGCTCTGTGGTGCGCTGGGCTGGTCTAAGCGGGGCTGGGCTGGGCTGGTCCGGGCTCGGCCGCCTCCGCTGCCGCAGCCGCTCGGCGCCGCCTTGGCCGAGGGCACCACCCAGCGGTGCGCGCTGGGACTGCACCCGCCGCCGCCCGCAGCCCGCGCTGCCGCTCGCCCCGGCCGCGCGCACACTCGGGGCTCCCGCGGCAGGACGCGCTCATATCCTCGGGGGAGAGAAGTGCTAGAAAGGATTGACTGTAGCCCTGGGGGAGTCCTGTCGCCGGAGCACCGTCGGCAGCTACTTCGAGTCCGTAATCGCCCCTCGCTGGTCCAAGTTCGCGGTCTGATGTGCTCTTGGCCAGCGATAGGCGAGTCCGCGCCCCTCGAGAAACGCGGCGGTAGAGCGACACATCGCATTTTCCAGGGCTGCGTGAGGCAGAGGCTGATCTCGGGGGGACTGAGCCGCCTTCTCTGGCAGGAGAAACCGTCCTGGAGCCCACGCAGAGAGCGCACGCCTATAACAGCCGTGAATGGCACTAGAACTAAGGGAGAATCTCAGGCTGAGGATGGGGAAGGGAGATACATGCTAGCACGGCTCCGGCACGGACGGACACGCATTCCGGCCAGTCTTGCGGCTAAAAGGGAGGAGTGGCCGTGCTCACCGCGTGGGCTTCCCTTTCACAGGCAGGTTGCTTGGCCCGTAGCGGCTCCTCGTCCTTGTCCAGCCCCTCTTCAGCATTGCTATGAGGGCTGGGCAGGATGGGCCTCAGGAACTGGAATTCGCTTCTCCCCGAGCCGCTGGTCAGATACATTTCATAGCGGTAAGCTGGCGACAGAGTGCCCGTGCTGTCCACGCCCACGCCGTCGCTGGTGAAGTCTCCGTCCACGTAGCAGCTGGAAGAGGGAGGAGGAAGTTCTGCCCGGATGCGAGCTTTGCAGTGTTTGCTTGCTGTCAAGACGAGGATGGACAACAGGAAAAGAGACGAGACGCAGCACAGGGAGGCGATGAGGTAAGTGGTGAGCAATTCCTTCTCGGCCGCCTGCGGCTGCTGTCCTCTGGCAGGATCGTGGCCAAACTGGTGGAAGGCATCGGAGAAATCGTCCACCAGTGCCACGGCGAGGGTGGCAGTGGCAGAGCGCGACGGCTGCCCGCGGTCCCGCACCAGCACGATGAGCCTCTGCCGGGCCGCGTCCCGCTCTGTCACGGCCCGCGCCGTGCGCACCTCGCCGCTGTGCAGCCCCACGCGGAACAGCCCCGGCTCCGTGGCCTTGGCCAGCTCGTAGGACAGCCACGCGTTCTGCCCCGCGTCCGCGTCCACCGCCACCACCTTGGCCACCAGGTAGCCGGAGGGCGCCCAGCGCGGCACCAGCTCTCCGGCCGCGCTGCTGTCGGGGGGCGGGTGCAGCAGCACGGGCGCGTTATCGTTCTCGTCCCGCACCACCACGTGCAGCACGGCCTGGGCGCTGAGCGGCGGGGAGCCACTGTCAGCTGCGCGAACTGTCACCTCGAAGGCGCGCACCTTCTCATAGTCCAGTGGGCGCAAACTACGGACGGTTCCACTCTCCGCGTCCACTGACACGAATGATGCCATCGCGAGACTGCCTGTCGGTGGCGGCACTAGCGCGTATCTCACGTGGGCGTTTTCTCCCGCGTCAGGGTCCGTGGCACTGAGTCGGCCCAGGCTCCTCCCCGCAGGCTCGTTTTCGCTCATCACCATAGTGTAAATGGCCTGAGTGAAGGTGGGTGCATTGTCGTTCACATCCAAGAGCTGCACGAGCAGAGTCTTCCATGCCGAGAGGGCGGGTGAGCCCTCGTCGCGAGCCCGCACCGTCACGTTGTATTCCTCCACCTGCTCCCGGTCCAGTGTCTCTGATGTCACCAGCGCGTACGCGTCGGCTGCCAGCAGCGTGATCCTGAAGGGTTGCTCTCCTGTCAGCTCGCAGGTCGTCCTGCCGTTGTCCCCCGAGTCCCGGTCCCGCACGTTGAAGAGGGCCACTACGGTGTGCGGCGGGGCGGCTTCGGAGAGGGTGCTGGTGAGCGAGGTGATGATCACCTCGGGGGCATTATCGTTCACGTCCTTCACCTGCACCTCCACCTTGCAATGCGTGGACAGGCCCCCTCCATCTGTGGCTTGGACGTCTATCTCATAGATCTTTTTTTCTTCATAATCCAAAGGCTTTTTGAGTCGAATCTGCCCTGTCTCTGGGTTTATTTTAAACGTTTGGAGATTTTCCTCTGAATTCTGAAATATGGAATATGCTATTTCTCCATTTGTTCCTGCGTCTAAATCGCTAGCAGACGCTATTACCACTAAGGTATCCTGGGAGCTATTTTCCATTACAGAGACTTTATACAGGGTCTGGGTAAATACCGGGATGTTGTCATTTATATCCAGAACTACCACGCGGATTAAAGCTGTGCCAGACCGCGGTGGAGTCCCACCATCCACAGCCATGATGCTGAAAGCAACTTCTGCCTGCTGCTCCCTGTCCAGGGCTCGATCCAACACCAGCTCGGCGTACCTCCCGCCGTCATTTCTCTGCTGGGTGTAGGCATGGAAATATTCGTTCGAGCTGATACTGTAATGCTGGAGACTATTGTTCCCCACATCTGGATCGTGAGCGCTTTCCAACAAAAACCGATTCCCCGGCATTGCAGATTCTGGGATCTTTAACACTATCTCTTTATTTAAGAACACAGGAGAATTATCGTTTATGTCGGTGAGTCTTACCTCAGCTCGGAAGGACTGCAGTGGGCTCTCCAGCAGCACCTCAAAACGCACCAAGCAGGGCTCGCTCTGTCCACACAGCTCTTCCCGGTCCATTTGCTCTCTCACCACCAAATCCCCGGTGCGCTGGTTCAGCTCTAAATACTGCTTTTCTCCTTCAGGAATGAGTCGAGCCTGACGAGCCAATAATTCCTCTCCAGTTAGCCCCAAATCCTTAGCGATATTCGCCACAAAAAAGCCTCTCTCCACCTCTTCGGGCACAGAGTACCGAGCGGTTTCTGCTCTCATCCCCGAGACGCAGAGGATAAGGATCAGAGCCACCGCTCGCCCGGGGAGCGGCTCCTCGCTCTTCCTGAGCTTCATTCCCTTCCAGTGATCCAATCTCCTCTCCTGTGAGCTGGATGCAGCTGCCGATACAGCCTGCCGACCCCCGAACGGAGCAGCCCGAGATGGTGCAGCCCCGCCCGCCCGAATCGCGGAGGCGGCGGGACCGGGAGCTGCGCGGATCTTCCGCGGTCAGCAGCGGCACCAGGCGGCCGATCTGCAGAAGGATTCGAAGATTTCCCAGCGCAAAGCCTGGAAAGCAGAGATTAACGGCTCGATTTCTCTCTTCAGAAGTCAAAGCATAGAGATTTAACCGTCCATACAGCCGTATTCAAAGTATGGCCACTGGCTGAAGGAGCAATGCCTCTGTTTGCCTTCTACTTCAAAATGGAATTTTTTAAAAGCTGGCTTGTTCCTTTTGTTTTGGCTTCCCCTCCCTTCCCCCCACTGTGAACGCTTTGAATAAATTGCTTTCCGGCTGGTCAGCTGAAACAGCTGTGCATTGTTACAGGGGTCCACCAGGTGAGGTGGTCCTTTAACCACGGCAGCTATCGCCAGAGTCATTCTCGGAATGAACCGAGGTTGTTCCCGCACTTCACGACCTCTCCTGCTGGGAGCCTTTGGCAATGGGCTGGAGGCAGCATCTCAGCTCCACTCAGAAAAAAACCTCCTCCGCCTTGCTCCGAGGAGTTACTGCTTCTGAGACCGTCCTATTTCCCAAGTGGTTCTGATTTCCCCTGCATAAATTCCACCCCAGATGCACGGATTTATTCCCGAAATTCTGCTCTTGGCTTGGCTATTTCCTCAGTGATGACTGAGGCAAGTGATCTCGAGACAGCACACTCACCCGAGGGAGTTCCAAGTATATTTTATTGTTTTCTGTCATCACTCATTTGACTCTTTAAAATGGTTCAACGACAGGAATTATCACATTACTTTGTAGATCAATACCGACTGACTAAAGAAAAACAGAAAGTTTCTTGACAGAAGCTGTCCTACTATATTCTATAGTGCCGTAAATTGAGTGTAAATGGTTTCTTCTATATTACTGAAAAAAACACAAACAATACTTGTAATTATCTTAGTTTTTAAAAATCGTGAAATGGTTATTTCAACTTTATGGGAAGAAAAAAAAATACATTGCTCAAAGCCCACTCTTTACAGTTAGGAGGACCTGTAAACTCCTGATCAAATATGCCAAGTGTGCCAATGCCAGCAGTACAAAGTGTAAACACCTTTTGCTTATTTTGTAAGAAATTCCTTTGCAAGCACCACTCAATTTTGCATAATATCTGTTTCGCCTGGTGTTGAATACAGAGCAGAAAATTAGGATATTATTACAAAGATCTCTCCATAAAAAGAAAACAAGCAAAACACGAAAGGAACCCCCCAGAGAAGGCGGTGTAACCAGAAGGTAAAGATCTGCTGCCAGTTTTCAGTATTTCTCGAAGTATGTAGAAGCAGTAGCACTCTCACGATCATACATTATTACGTAATCATCATGCAGGACGTTTCTCCTCCTCCATCGACATCACAGTTACAAAAGACCAACATGAACAAAGTACTGCTCAAGGGGAAAGTACTCTCACAGAGAAGGCTTCGTCTCCCTGGTACCTTTTAAGGTAGGTGTTTGGTCTCTTTGTTCCCTTTTCCCTGTGAGGACAGACAAATTTGTCTTTCTCTTCGCTTATTGATGGGCAAGCCAAGGGTTTTGCTCAGAACTGACATTTAGCTGCAGCCCCCTGTTTGCAGGGCAAACTGCATCTGCAGCTCTGGGCCCTGCATCTTCAGAGAGGGGAGCACTGCCCTGCAAAGAACAAAGAGAACGGTTTTCATTTGGGTGGTGAAGCAGGCGTCACCGAGAAGCTTAGAGGACATCTCACACCACTGCCTGTGTCATGCAATCCTCTCTACCGAGAGCCAAAGAGAAGACAAGACTTGGTGGGTCTCTGACCTGGATGAAGATCACCCGAAGTCAGGAACCATCCCCCAAAGAGGTACTATTGCAAAATCTCTATGAGTCTGAATAAAACTTTTATGAGTTTTGAGTAATTCAAAATGGTAAGAGCCCCAAACAGAGACCACTTTCTTACAAACCGTAAATGTGGTTTAATGTTGATATATCAAGAAGGGTCCTTGTCTTCCCTGAGGCTACTGTGATTCTGACATCCTGCAGTAAAGTGGGTCCAAGTCATCTGTGTTTTTGAAATACGAAAATATTAACTGACCCTGATGGTGTTTGTGTTTCTCCAGCCTCATATATGTTCATCATCCAGTCTACTGTGAAGTGCTAGATGGATCCTTGGAAACTCTCCATGGAGTCCCCACAGAATCCCATATTAAGAGGTGACTGACTCCAACAACCACACTTTTGTGCCCAACACTATCTATGCAAGTCACAAAAATATAAGGGAATTTAATGGCAGAGGTTCCCACCTCCTTAGCCTCCAGCAGTTTGTAAGACAACCAGAGTTCAGTGCTGCCACCACCCTGGTGAATGGCACATGGCAGTCCCGAACACCAGCTCCCACCAGCAGTGCAGGGGACATCGTTGGTGACACCCCTTTGCACAGTTGTCCCCTCAGTCCCACCTGACGCTGGAAAAGCTACTGCATTCCCATACTGCCACCTCCGGGAGGACGTATCCCTAGGAATGGTATCATTCCTGCTCCAGGTCCCTACGGGCTCTACAGAGTGCATGGGCAGGACCCACTATGGGGACACATCTCTACCTCTACTTTTGACCTTCTCATGGCCCAACTCCTCCCCTTTGAAGTGACACCAAAGACTTGATCTAATACGAATACTCAGCATGGATATGGGTGCAGCTGCCCAGAGAGGTAGTGGGTGCCCCGCCCCTGGAAATATCCAAGGTCGGGTTGGATGGGGCTCTGAGCAACCTGATCTGTTTGAAGGTGTCTGTGCTCATTGCATGAGGGTTTGGACTTAACGGCTTTTAAAGGTCCATTCCAACCCAAAATGTTCTATGCTTCTATGATGCAGAGCGGCATGGTTAGTCAGCATTTGGGGAGCAGCTGAGCCCTGCTGGACCCTCCTGAGAGGCCCCTCCCCCAGCAGCCGTGAGACCGCCTCTCTCATCTCCTCCCACCCCAGGGACTCCTCCACTAGCAGTTTCGCAACTTCAATAGCCTTTGCTGCCAGGGCGTGACACACCTCCGCCCGGCCTGCTCGATCGCCTCAGCCCTGTCAGTTCCTCACCTGTGCGGCACTCCAGTCGCCTTCGCCCCCGAGGTTGGCCGCATCCTGCGAGCACACCGAGCTCCGCTGCTCGCCCGGGCCGGGGGGCAGCCCGGCGGGGAAGCAGGGGAAGAGGGGCCTGAGGAAACGGAACTCGCTGTTGACGGTCCCAGCGGCGAAGCAGACGTCGTACACGTAGCTGCGGGGCAGGGAGCCCGCGCTGCTCTCCGTGGCAGTCGGGGGGAACGTGGGCAAAGTGTCTGTCTCTCCCCGCCTGGCCCGCCGCACCTTCGCTACCACGGCAGCCACAGCGGTGGCGAGGAACAGCGCCGACACGCAGGCGAGGGAGGCGATGAGGTAAAGAGTAAGCGGCCCGTCGGGCTCGGCGGCCGGTGCCTCCTCGCTCACCCGTAAATGGGCTTCGGAGAAGCCGTCCACCAGTGCCACGGCGAGGGTGGCAGTGGCAGAGCGCGACGGCTGCCCGCGGTCCCGCACCAGCACGATGAGCCTCTGCCGGGCCGCGTCCCGCTCTGTCACGGCCCGCGCCGTGCGCACCTCGCCGCTGTGCAGCCCCACGCGGAACAGCCCCGGCTCCGTGGCCTTGGCCAGCTCGTACGACAGCCACGCGTTCTGCCCCGCGTCCGCGTCCACCGCCACCACCTTGGCCACCAGGTAGCCGGAGGGCGCCCAGCGCGGCACCAGCTCTCCGGCCGCGCTGCTGTCGGGGGGCGGGTGCAGCAGCACGGGCGCGTTATCGTTCTCGTCCCGCACCACCACGTGCAGCACGGCCTGGGCGCTGAGCGGCGGGGAGCCGCCGTCGGCTGCGCGAACTGTCACCTCGAAGGCGCGCACCTTTTCATAGTCCAGCGGGCGGAGGATATAAACATCCCCGTTTTCAGCGTTGACTGACACTTCCGGCTGCTCTTTGCCCTCCTGCCGCACCAGTGCGTAGTTCACGCGGGCATTTTCTCCTGCGTCGGCGTCCATGGCCTTCATTCGCCCTATCCGGAGCATGGGGCTGTTGTTCTCCGTGACAGACATGGTGTAAACCTCCTGGGTGAACTCCGGAGGGTTGTCGTTCACATCCGATATCTGCACGAAGATGCTTTCCTGTGAGCTCAGCCGCTTCGTGCCCCAGTCCGTGGCTGTGATGGTGATGTTATACTCCGCCGTCCTCTCCCTGTCCAGAGCCGCGTTTGTTCTCAGTTCGTAGTAATTATCAAAGGTGGGGGTGAGACTGAACGGCAAGTCCCCGTCGATGGAACACTCTGTCCTGCCGTTGTCCCCAGAGTCTCGGTCCCGCACACTGAACAGAGCCACCACGGTTCGTGGCGGGGCGTCCTCGGGAATGGAGGCGGTGAGGGAGGTGAGAGCTAGCTCCGGGGCGTTGTCATTCACGTCCAGGACCTCCACCTGCACTTTGCAATGCGCAGACAGCTCTCCACCGTCTGTGGCTTTCACCACCATCTTGTGGGATTTTGCTTCCTCAAAATCCAGGTTGCCCACGACTCGTATTTCACCGGTGGTCGGGTTCAGCTGGAAGAGCTGCCGGGATCGCTCCGATGTCTGGGTAAAGGAATAACGCACTTCCCCGTTGGACCCTTCGTCGGGATCCGCGGCAGTGACTCTGACCACCAGTTGCTCTAGGGGGCTGTTCTCAGCCAGACGCACCTCGTAGACCTCCCGATTGAAGACAGGGATATTGTCATTGGCATCCACCACCACGATCCGGACCTGAGCAGTGGCCGACCTGGGTGGTGACCCCCCATCGGTGGCGGTGAGAAGTAAATTCAGCTCTCCCCGCTCTTCACGATCGAGCTGGCGCTGTAGGACAAGTTCCAGGTATTTTACTCCATCTTTTGCTGTTCCAGTAGCGAGGGAGAAGTGAGGATTGGGCCCGAGGCTGTAGTTCTGCAAACCGTTAATGCCCACGTCCTTGTCCTGGGCGCTTTCTAGGGGGAAACGGGATCCAGGAGATGCTGTTTCTAGAATTTTTAAAACCATCTCCTTCTCCGGGAACACGGGCGCGTTGTCGTTTACATCACGGACTTCCACCTCCCCTCGGATAAGCTGCAATGGATTTTCAAAGAATATCTTAAAGACGAGCGTGCATGTATCGCTCTGCGGACAGATCTCCTCTCGGTCCAGCGACTCCTTTGCCGTCAGGACACCGGTGCTTTGATCGAGTCGGAAAAGCTGCTCGTCCCCCTCGGACACAACGCGGGCCTTGCGAGCCGCAAGCTGGCTCAGAGGAACCCCCAGGTCCTTTGCAATATTGGCGATAAAGGAGTCCCTCTCCATTTCCTCCGGCAGAGAGTAGCGGAGGGTTTCAGCCCCGCTCTGACACAAGCAAACACACAGAATAAACAAGATCACTTGCCTCTTGCTGTCTCCGCTCCTTCTCCCACACGCCATAACTCTCCAAAAAAGCCATCCACCGTCCTCGGCGGCTCCCAGCATTTTTTAGTAGCGTCCGGAGTAGAGCGGTGTTGGCCAGCAGTCCTGGGGTGAAGGAATCTGGAAGCCCCCGAATGCTCCGGCTCCTTTGCTAGCAGCTCAGCCCACACGGTTTTTTGTCTCCCTGTGTCTGCAAACCCGGGGCGGACCGAGGGACGCGCCGGTCCACGGCCAACACCCCCACCCAGCGTCGGAAGGGAGAATATTTCCTCTCAGTCGGGGCAGCGCTGCTGATTCGGGGTTTGCTGCCTGAATCCACACTCTTTGTGCCAAAGAGAAGAAAAAAGTGCCGTGTAAATGCCCTCCTGTCTCGGAAATGAGATCCCTGCCCGCGTACAGAGCGCTGCTCCGGGTATCGCATCCCAACCTGCGACCACGAACTCTTCATACACAGCTTTTGGTTTGCGTTGTGTAGACACGGCAAGATCCACTGCCACAGAAGAGTTTTTCCTTCTCTTCTCCACTTGTTAATCAGCACAGGGCGATTAGCAAGTGTGGCGAGTCAGAGAAGGGATTAAAAATGAGAGCTGGTGCCAGAGAGCCGACAAGAAATTGTCCCTAAGTAAAGGTTCACCATCGCCATAGCTTGCCACCACAACAGGAAGAGAATGCTGTTCTAGGGGACATAATCCTAATGCTGTTTTTTTCCTTAGTGGATATCACATCTCGCCCGACTTTTACACTTTTCAATGTGAAAAAGGTGATAAACTTGAAGACCTGTATCTGCCTAAGGATATATGGACAACAGCCAGTTAATACAAAAGGCAAGGAAAAAAAACAGGGAGCACCTAATTTGAAGTCCTTGATACACAAACGCTAACGAGGAGCTAACGGAGACAAGAGCAAAGATAAGGTCTCGTCACACTAATTGATGGGCCATTAAGAGAATAATTGAAACGTAGACTCCAGAGGTTCAACAAGAACCTTTGTAAAAGATAAAGGAAAAGAAAAAAGTTCTAAAGATTCTCAAGGGTTATCAGAAAAGGTGTCATGGAAGAGAACTAATTGATTACGAGGTGTTTGAGGGGGGCTCCAGGAGTCTGCAAGGCTTATTATGAGATGATTAGAGACAGAATCAAACTCGCTATGAGGGAGATGCTTACAGCAGATCTATTAGGAAAAACCTTGGGAAAACGAAGGTGGAAGGGGTTGCCGAGGGGTTCTGAGCACAGTCGGGTACTCTGAGGCAGGATTCGTGCCGGAAACCGCATAAAAACCTCTGGGTCAGGCAGGCATGGCTGGCCCCGAAGACAGATTTACACCTCGACTGCTTCAGCGACGAATGCACACACTGAGGATGTGCACAGCTGCCTGCGAGCTCAACCCAACCCTCCTCTTACAGATTTAAAAAATGAAAGAGAAAACATAATAGAGCTTGCACTATTTACCTGTGGTTGGAGCATTTGTAATCCAGATTTTACTATAAAAGGAACTAGTCTTTAAAAAGTTATAATTATAAAGTATCATAACCCCCTTGGTTCTGACACATTTTCTTTAATTTCCTAGATGTTTTCCCCTTATTTTTGTTTGCTTAAAAGGAGTGACGCTGTCCAACAATACTCAAGAGGTCAAGTTCTAGAAATCTCTGATGTCTTCATTTGTTTTAAAATAAAAACTTTGTGACTGTATCAGCAGAAGAAAGTAGCAACTAAAGTTGGCTTTAAGATTCCTGGAAACTTTAGCTACTAAAAGATCTTGCACTAAGTAATTTTCGGCGACTGCCTCTTATTGCCCCTTGACTAGGAAGCGTGATAAGATCTAAACCACTAACATTCATCAAAGGGTAGCTCCTCCTTTCTTCCCTTCCAAGAACACGTCCATCTCTCGAGTTGTGATCATTACCACCAACAGAGAAGTCGAATCATAGGCCAAGCACAGCACAGATGTGCTGGGAAAGTGGCTTCTCTCCTTTTTTTGCCACACAAAAATAACTGTGACACCTGTAATCCACTTGCTTTGTGCCCGTTTCTTCAGGTCTCGGCACCCCCGAGGGGGAAATGTGTATTTCCTTCCACTTATCCTAATCTTTGGTATCACTGCGCAGCAGGGGGAAAGGCACAGGCCGAGAAGAGCTTCCATAGACACATCCTACCCTGAGTGCAGGAGCCCAGTTATTGTTGCTCCCATCATTTCAAAAGGGAAATGGTGTCCTTCAGCTTCAGATGTAGAAGGGTGTAAGAAGAACAGTGATCCTTAATGGAGCTTTTGGCTGTAACAATATCTTTCTCATCAGAAGATGCTGCTCTTTGACTGACGTTTATATTCTTTCAAATTTTAGAAAAAATGATAAAGAGAGTAACTTACCGTGCAGTACTAGAAAGCTAATTCTGATATTTTCCTTTGGGTGAATGAAATGGATGGGTATTAATTAAACAAAAAGAAGTTTGAATACCGCCAGACAGAGGCCCATTGTATTTTAGGACAAACGAAGGAACTATACCCATAATAAGAAAGATTTGCATAAATATGCCAGAGAATTCACTTATGTCCTCGGGCGTACAGTGATGTTGCAGGCTTCCTCATGTTTTGTTTTAGCGATGACATCTTTATCCTAAGAAGAACCAAAAAACCCAGTTCTCTTCACGTTGTCATTTAAAACGTTATGCTAGAAAAGCATTGCAGCAACATATCCTGCTCAGTTCCTGGTATGGCTCCGTGTTTCAGAAGACAGTGGTGCTAAAAGAAAATTCTGCCCCCACAGCTGAAGTCTGAGCAATTTCAATTTCCAAAATCCTTCTTGGTCTTTCATCTTGGAATTCAAATCTGCCGAGTGAAATCTCAGAGGTGTCGTGCCAGGTTTTGTGGTCTCCTTGGATAAAGGCTTCTTCCCCACCCCTGGAGCCACTGTCCGCTCCCCTCCAGCACACCCTGAGGGCTTGGGAGGAGCCTGTAGAGCAGAAGAACAGATACTTCCCAGAGTCACAGCGTTTTCCACGCCTGAGTGCGAAGATGGACCAACACTCCTGACCTCTCCTATCCAGACATCTTCCAGGATGGATTGCTTCTTTCGTCTCTGTAACAATCAGGAAGTGTCCCGAATTCCCAGCTATCCCACGGAACTGGTGGCCGGAGCTCTCAGCTGGATGTAAATGCGAGAAAGCTGGGAGAATCATTCCTAACCTTCTGGCTCTTGGTTATATTGCAAATACCACAGGAACCTGTTCTGAGGCTCGTTTTCCGAGAGACAAACCAGCCTCCTCCCTCTGTCTGCATTCAGTACAGCGGGTGCTTTCCCCATCAGTCTGTTAAAAGCAAACATTTATTTCTCCCGGTAGTAACTCGGTGCTTACCAACCAACCGACTCTGAGTCATCCCAGACCTCCTGTGAAATCCTCCCAAATCCCGCAGGAATGGCCCTGGGAGGCCGTCTCCATCCTTCACATTCCCTGTTTCGCTTTGTGCTTTTCCAGGCACGTCTCGATGCGGCGATTCCCAGCACATCGTTTGGAAAGGCTGTAAACCGGGGCGTTTCTGCGGGGCTCTCAGCCGGTGCCAGCCGCGCAGCATCTGACTGGTGCTCACTGGTGTCCCCCCACCCCGCCCAGCAGCGGCAACGCGCGCCCAGCGCTGGCCAAGAGCGCCACTGGGAGGTCAGCGCAAGAACTGCACAGGGGCGTCTGCCCCGAGCCTCGGCAGGAATCTCCTCTCTCACCTTCTGGCTGTTGCAAGGACAAATTCCGAAATACATTTCCCGTCTGGACTCTTTGGCACATAAATGCGCTCCCTTTTATTTGTTGAGATGTTTGGTTTGGCATTTATAATCCAGGCCAACGTGAAACGTCCTACACAAACCTTCCGTCAATGTGCTTAACAAAGACACGGACAAACGCAGGAAATATTGCTCATGCGCTGTGCATTACATTTTCCAGAAGTCAGGCAATAAAGGCGTTTTCGAGCACAGGCTGTTTGTGGGAGACTGAGTTTTGAATAATTTCTATTTCAGAAGGAGATCTGCAGCTGTGGGATGAGCTCTCCTAGAGTATTCCACAGTCAAGAACCAATTCAGTATTAATAGCAGCACAAACCTCTGCTGCCCTTTGGATCAGCTGCAATAGATTTCCAAAGAATATCTTAAAGATGATTCTGCAGATATTGCTGTCTGGACAGATCTCCCCTTGCTCCAGTGACTCCTTTAAAGTCAGGACTTCAGTGTTTTGATTGAGGCAGAAGTGCTGCTGCTGCTCCTCAGGCACAGTGGAGAACACATTTCTTCCTAGGTAGCAGTATTTCCTTTCTAATGACACCAATTAATGAGTCCATCTGCTCTAAAACCTCCCTGTGTACCTTCCAGTTTCAAAGAACTGAGGAAAACTCCCTGCTTCAAAAGTCTGAGTTCACATGTGTTTGCAGAGACATTCTGCCTTCCTCAGTCTCCAAAGACAATTCTGGACAGAGGGTACCTGCCAGACTGACAAAGAGCAGGTTTAGATTAGATATTAACAAGAAATTCCTTATTGTGAGAATGGTGAGGCCCTCAGGTTGCCCAGAGAAGCTGTGGCTGCCCCTGGATCCCTGGAAGTGTCCAAGGTCAGGTTGGACAGGGCTTGGAGCTACCTGCGATAGTAGAAGGTGTCCCTGCCCATGGCAAGAGGTTGGAACAGGATGATTTGGAGGTCCTTTCTAATCCAAACCAGTCTGCCATTCTGTGTGTGCTAAGATCTTTTCCAGCCTTCAAAGGCAATAAATTCTTTCTCTCCTCTCCATGACAATCTCAGTGCTTCTCATTTGGAAATAAGTCCTCTCAGCTGCAGCACTTTGCTACCACGAATGCCTTTTGAAGGCAAGTAAGTATTTTCATCTTTGTAAACTTTGTGCTTAGTGAGATCCAATTTTTCCACCTTCAATCTCACTCCTAGGTCAAATATGCAGAAATTTTCTTCACAAATCCCTAAACTCACCTGGGGTTTTTGTGTCCGAGATCTCAAACGGCCAACAAATAATATTTCAATTTCTAGAAGTTGTGGGGCAAGTATAATCTACTGAGGTCTTTTTTCCCGTGTTCTTCTCTTCCATTTCTTTGACTCCTTCCACAGTTTCCTGCAGTGGCTGTTTTGGTTGACTCAGAGGAGACAGATTCAAATGGAAACTCATGTGTTCAGCAGTCAAGCAGCACAAGGTTGTCAGGTAATTCAAGTTCACTGGGTAAATATCCTTGGCTTTCTCTGTGTTTTTCACGAAGCAACAGAGAACAGGATGATTTTCTCAGCGACATTTAGAAAGCCTTGAAAAAGACATTTCAGGGATGGAAGTGCCACACAGGCATTCATGAACAAGGGCAAGAACATTCAGGTTTGTGAAGAAATCTTTCTGTGATTGGCTGCTTGAAGATAAGCATTAGAAGTGTTTGAAGTTAAACAACTGAGCATTATAATAAGAAAGTAAGTACAAGGCAGTCAGTCCTGAGCAGAGAAATAGCACATTTTGTCTTAAAAGGACATGTCAGGAAGTAATGGATATGGGAAGAGGTCGGCTCTGGACAGGCTAATTTTGGAAATCTGTCTGGTGATCTGAGCAAGAAAACAGGGGTTCAGCTGAGAAGCAAATTTGAAAGTGAGGGAGAGAAGGGGAGAGCAGAAGGAGGGGACAACAGTGGTTAGAGGAGGGAAAGATGCAGTGCAAGAGGGACCAAGAGAGGACAACCTTGAAGCTGTTTGGTTGACAAGGCTAACCAAGCAGGGTAAAGACAAAGAAACACAGGTAGGATCCATCCTGAGAGCCTTTCTTAGGAAGGACTGGTTGATGTGGCACTTGTAAGAAGAGAATCACAATAGGCATTAAAGGGAAAGTGAGGTCAAATCAACCAGAATAAAAATGGTACAGGGAATTCTGTGGAGGAGCAGAATGGCAGTAGATGCAGTTTGAAGTCAAAGCAGGTGCATGGATCAGAAAGGGACCAAAATGGACACAAAGAAGGAAGAATCAAATGAGTTAGGTAGGAGGAAGAAAGTGTATATGTGATCCTTTAAGCTTGCACTGGTCTTCGTCCAAATCTTAATGTCTGGGTTAAGACTTAGATTTCCTCACTTTCACCTTTCTTCCTAAGAATGCCTTTCTTTCTGATGGGAGATCAAAAAAATTATCAGAAAGTAGCAGCAAACCAAAAGGAACCCTTCTATCTCAGCCAGTGTAACAGAAGTGTCCAGTACCCAACTTTCTGTCTCCTGATGCCAGGTTTGGCCCTTCTGCGAGCCAGGTTCCAAATCCTGTAACCCTTGGATGGCATGAACCTACTGAGATCAGCTCTGGTCCAGTGCTTGACCCAGTGCAACCTAAAGGGAAGGTCAGTGGAGAAGGGATTCGAGCACATCTTCATGGACAGCGTGGTCAGTGCTGGAAGGAAAGCAGAAGTTCTGAACTGAGGTTTTCAAAAGAGACAGAGGTCAAGTGAGTTACGGTGTTTACTCATGGCACAGGTGAACATAGATGAGGGGATGGCCCCTCAATTCATGTCTAGTGCTTCTGAAGGCACAGTGACCAGTTCAGCAGTTAAATAAGCGGCCAACACTATTTCTAAACCAAACCCAGCTGAGTGGTAAGGGCTGTGTAACCCCAGCATAAGAGAAATCTGGCATATGTTTTACTGAAACAGCAGAGATGTCCTTTTTGGGGGGGAGGATACTTGGGAAAGCAAAGGGGTTTGGGGCCCTCTGTCTAACTTCCTTTGTCCTCAGCTGCAGGTCACTTTCTCCCACATGATTCCAGTAGTAACTGCAAACCAGGCACCCTCTGGGGTCACAGGATGGCCCTTGGACCTCTGGCACAACTAAACCATCCCCCAGAATACAGAGTGACCAGTGAACTACCTGGGTTGTTGTTTACACAAAGCAGTGAAGTTTACAGTCGTGTTTTCCCACATACCCTTGTATCTTCTCTTTTATTGTATTTTTAAATGCTTTTGTATTTTGACAAAACTGGGCAGTGAAAAGCCATCTTTCTGCTGGATGATCCTTTGACATGTTCAGTGCTTTTGACCAACAGCATGGAGATACTCTGAAAGAAAAGAGACTTACAGAAAAAAAAGGGATTCACAGAAAAGAAAACATCCATTCTGTAGGCAGAAATCCAGAAAAAGTTTATTAATTGTTTAGGCAACAGACAGGTACTCATACCCATATCCCATTTTCTAAAGGAGGGGACACACTTGCAAACACAAACTGAAAACCAATTTCAAGACAGATGCACAAACATCATTCCTAGTAAAAAATTATAAAGTAAACAGATACAAACTAAACACATTTAGCAGGTACTACTGAAAGTGCATGACAGCTAATTTATTTTCCACAGAGTTTATATCTAGCTAGATGAAGCACAATCCTGATGTCATGGTACTCCTACTGCCAGGTTTATATGTTTGGGAGCCAGGGGGGGAAAGTATTTTTATATTAAAACCCCTGGATTGCATCAGTGATGAGGAGGGCTAATAGAAAACAGCCTGTAGTTCCTGTATAATTGTCATATATAGGACTATTACCACTTTTTTTTGGTCAGGCTTAACCAGATAAAACTTGGACGCTCCTTGGGATCACTTTAATGCGGTTTATTGGCCAGCAACAAGTCGGTCCTTGTCCTGAGCTCTGCCCTGGGAGCAGCAGAGGCGGCAGGGTGGAATCCGGCTGCTGCAATTCCCACATTTTTCCACCAGATCGCAGCCGCCACAAAGGAAAAACCCAGTGGAGACTATGCAAGTCACGGGAAGGAGGGGCGGGGCTGCGCCGGGAACACCCGGGCTCGGGAACACCCGGGCTCGGGAACACCCGGGCTCGGGAACATCGCGGGGCCGGCTAGGGAAGGGATAATGCCCCGGACAGAGGCAGGTCTCTTCTCTATCTATCTATCTATCTATCTATCTATCTATCTATCTATCTATCTATCTATCTCTATCTATCATCTCTTCATTTTTTTATAGATCTACCTATCAATTTATTCATCCTTTAATCCATTTATTTATCTACCAACCCATCCATTCATCTGTTATCCATCCATCATTCAGCATCCTTGCCCACAGGATCTGGGTTGTGTTATGCTGCTCGCTGCCCTGAGGGAAGGAGCATGCACTCAGATCCAGGGAAACCATTTCAGATCCAGGAACTCCAAGCAAGAGGCTGGGCAGAAGGGGGAGATGTGAGGTCATGAGTGAAGCGGTGGGATTGTGAGGGGGGATCCAGCACGCTGGGCTGAGCGGAGTTTGGGAGGGGATGTAGGTCATGGAGCAACCACGGGGATCGGTTTATCCCTTGGGGTCCCCAACGCTGGCTTTCTGCCCTTGCCACTGAACAGAAATGAAGCTGCAGCAGTATTGAGCAGTGTGCTGGTTTCTCCCAGCACTGGGGCTACAGGGCAAGTGAGGACAGCAGCCAGCTTAAACCCTGGGAATCTGGGATTGGTGTAGGACACACCAGCAGCTAAATAATCTCCTAACTTGCTTCTCTGTCAAGCCAGAGTCTCTAATGCAGAGAGTACTTGTACCATTTAAAACATGCTTAAAGAATTGTGTCCACATTCATTACTACATGCTTGTCTTCCATTTAATCTTTACTGAGAAAAAGAAAGGGGTCAGAGGCACCTCTTCAGAGAGACAGTCGTCAGGAATATGTATATAGAATATTTCTCATCACACACCTTAGTTTAAAGTAAAATTCCCAGGTTTTCCCACGACTGATTTAGTGATTTAAAATACATTTTGAGAAGCAAGTATATGCTGCACTACTATAAATCTCCCATTTAAATTCCTAAGGTATAAGCTTGTCTCCTTTTTCCTTCTTCTAAAAGTGATACCTACAGGAAGTATCACCTCTGGATATCTGATGAGAGGAACTTCAGCACTGGACTGGAGTGATTCTTGGCCTTCCACTCAAAACATGCATTACACTCATTAGCAAGTGCCAGTTAACAACTGAATAAGTGTCTCTTCCTCATTGTTTTCTTTTGCCTACCTCATGCTATTCCTTGATGTATTAATCAGGGTAACTAAAGAAAGAAATACTCTGAAAAAAGCCCCCAAACCCAGTACAATCATAGGTGATTCTGAGAGACATTAAGGATTACTATGGGTTGCCTGGGTGAATAAATCTCTTAGATTGAACTTTTTAATCCCAAACTCAAGTGAGTATTCCTTGGAATATATGGGGGAAAAAAGCTCTGTGCCCAATACACAAACATCTGGTATTCTGAGGGGAAAACTGGGGTACTGAATACAGTGACAGGAACAGACAAATGTTCATTACAGTGTTGTTCAGTAGATGGAGTATGAGTTATTTACATTAAAATGCTAAACCAAGTGACTCCCACTTCCTACTAAATGTGCATATAAAGGCATCAGAGAACCTATATGGCAAAACACTTAAGATGAACATAATTAACCTGTGTTCTTGCCTTGTACACAATCTTTACTTATTTATGCACGTATTTCACAAGTAGAACATCAGAAGAATCAAGACAGATGTTGAACTGCACAGATAATTGAGGTCCAGTATCACCAGACACAGCAAAAATTTTCTTAGAAGCAGTCTTGCCTGAAGGTGAACTACAACAGCAACAACAAAAGAAAATATGATGGTACTCTTTTCATTTGTGTAGTATTCAGAATGATGGCTCAGATGCTCAGCAGCTTTGGAACAGTGGGACACAGCTGGCTGAAAACACAGCTTCCACAAGGAAATATCCAAACTGGTCCAGGATCTTGCAAGAGAGAAAACCAGTGAGGCCTGGTACCTTCAATAAGAGGTGGATTACAGCAACAGCTCTAATGTGATAAGACCGAGAATCTTATTTAATTTCAAACCAACAACAAAAAAATAGGCTTGTTTGTAGTTGATGGGAGAAGAAATTCTGAGAGTTAATCACACAAATCTAGTAATACTGACAGCCTCTGTTCAACAACTTCTGATTTACACTGCCTTTAAAAATAGATAAATATTTTAGGAAAGAGACACCATCTTCTGAAACATGCTGCTGCTTTCTGCTCTTACACAGAAGCCATCCATCTGTTGTCAGCTCAGTAATTTGAAATCTAGTTGTAACATTACCACAATGCACATGCTGTGTATGGCACATGGGAGCAGCCAGCACCATGCTGGACATAAATTTTTGTCAGAGATCCATGACCCCGTCACAGAGGTCAATAGCAGTAAGTGCAATCCACTTAAAGAATTCCTGAACGGAAGATGCATCACGTAATGCAGTCTCCTGCATGCATTGCAGGGTATTTATAAAGCTTCTAAAGCTTTGCAGAGAGCTTTCTTTTGTCCTAGGATGATGATTAAGAGGTATAATGAAGAGAGAACACATTACCAATGCCAGACAGATAATAGCTAATGGGTCCTCAAGACAAATAAGAAGGAAATGCTTTGAACTTTATTTCAAAGGTGAATTAATCAAACCCCTATGCCTTCCCCTGGGAATAAACTCTTCTGAGGTGACAACAAATGGTAAAGCCAGAAAACCTTCCCCTGCCCAAGAATAGCACCTAACAAAAGCAAGCCCCAAGCTGGTGCAATTAACAATCCACCTGAATACCCAAATTAAAAAGACTCAATAGGAATGGTCAAATGTATTTTTTTCAAAAGAACAAAGCAGTGCTCTAACAAAAGGTCTTCATGCATCATTTGAAGTTTCACATCAAATTAGAGGGAGGGAGAGATGAGAAGAAATCTTTCCTATTGGACAGACATTTGCGTTTTCCTCTGAAATAAAAATGCGTGAGATTATACATAGTAAAATCACTTGGAAAGGGATTGTCCTGTCAGTGAAATGGTGGGAGACACTGAGGACATTTCAGAGGGCTGCAGGTCCTGGTTTCTTGGCCCATGGGAACAAATTCCTAAGTCTATTCTGAAGGTTTATAAATTAACACTGCAAATTTCCCTATATGTACATATATACAAATATATACACATAAGAGTTTTCTTACATGCTTGTTCAGACAAACTGGAAATGGCTTTTTAACGAGGTGTAAATTTCCTAAATTCTTAGAACCCTTTAGTTTCTTAGGCCTTTAAAAGAAACAGAAAGTCGATAAATTTTCTTGTTACTTGTGTTATCTGAATGAGTAGAAAAGTTAAGGAAGTAATCAATTATTAAAAAAAAATGTTATAGAAGCATGTCAGCTTAAACATGATGTTTTGGTGGTTGGGCCCAAAATGATCATTGTTTGGAAAAATATGCATGAAAACAATTAGAAAGCCACGCTGGCAAAGACCATGTATTTCAGAGGAAAAGCATCTCATATTGTGGGTTCTTTCCCTTTCTGCACCATTGAATGTTCATCTATAATGTTTAATTGTTCAGGAGTGGCTGTGTGACTGCTGAGAGCACCCTGACCTCGCCTCCCCTGCTCTTGTCCTGCCAGTGCCTTAGAGATTTCCTGGCTCTTGTCATGGATCCCCATAATCCCTACTCAGAGATCCAGCAATAAATTTACCCTTGCTTTACTCCTGCCTTTCTACCAGAGCTGGAAGGTCCACTGTTCCAAGTATTATGGAATTGCATAATCAAAATCAGATTTCTGAAGCATTTTCTGCATAGAAAACTTCTAGCCCTCTCTGGATGTTTCAGTTACTGTTGTGCATGGAACAGACTGTCAGCCAGTAGACAAATAATAATAATTAAACAGATCAGGTTCATTTATCTGTTTATTTATTTATTTATTTATTATTTAGGTGTTAGTTTAGTTATTATCTGGATGCCCCATCCCTGAAAGTGTTCAAAGCCAGGTTGGACGGAACTCTGAGCAACCTGGTCTGGTGGAAGGTGTCTCTGCCCATGGCAGGGGGCTGGAACAAGATGATCTTTAAAGGTCCCTTCAAACCCAGGCCATTCAGTGATTTCCAAAACACAAGTATTGGACTTGGACACAAAGGCAAACGTCACAAGCAAAGAGGAAGAAGTGCTTCAGCCATCAGGAAGCAGAAGCAAACAGGCCAACCCCCAATTCCTACTGTATCATATTTTATTTATTACTTGGTTTTAGATATTCCTCTCATTGTGTGGCAACAGCTTAAACTCATCACAAGCCTAATGAGGAGAGTGCAGCTTAATGGAAAGCAGATTATGTCAAAGAGATTTGATATCTTTCTCTGACAAGATTACAAATAGGAATCGTAATGGAGACTATATTGCTGATATAATGTAATCAGACTTTTTTAGACTTCTGGCTTTGGGCCTCTAACATTTAGATAAAAAACCTAAAAACAAGAGTGCCATGAAAAATCAGAATGGCACATACTGAATCAAATTGGCTTTGTCAAGTTGATAGTCTCACTGCAATTAATGTGAATGCATCAAATAATTGCAATGAGACTTGTAAAGGCCTATAAATACTGTTCTATTATATACATATAATCTTATTTTACAATGATACAGAGACATAATGATCGTGTAAACATACATTTGTTCCTGGAAAGTTTTCAGATTACATAAACATTGAGACGTGATAATCGAGAAAGCCTGTGAGCAGCTCACAGAGCTGTGAAAAGTTTGGCATGGCACACCCAGGCATTTTTAATACAATAAATCCCAGTGCTATTCCTACAGGAACAAAGAATCATATGCAGAGACCTGGCTCTGGACAGACCGAAAATTTCTGTAGGCTGCCTCTTGAACACCACTGGGATGGATAACAAAATACATGACAACAGAAGAGCACTGAAGAGAAAAAGAGCATTTCTTTGTAGCTGTTGTGACTCACCTTTCACGTGTGGCCTTCAGAACTGTCACTGGTTCAAAGAGGAGCAGTCAGAGCAATAACTGGTCTGGAGAACAGGAAAGAGACCTGAGGAACTGAGTCTCCAGCTCACCATTGGGAACTTACAGGTGGTTTGGTCAGAGTCTGATGAACTGAAATCTAGGAGATGGCTCTTTAACCCAGCAAGGGCATCTCACACACCCCTGTTTATTATCCATCAGTTTAAAGAAATGAAAACAGGGAATAAGACACAATTTGTAACACCTAAAGGACATGGCCAAGACATTTGCTCTGCTACCTCTCATCTGATACCTTTAAATCAGTAGGTGGGGTCTTTCTAGAGGTGATTCACATTCTATCCTGAGTCAGTGGTCTTGTTGCAGGGAGAAGTGCATCTGAATATGTACAGAGCAGATCAGATGATCACAAAATACATTCTGTATCTGTGAAATATAAACATTAGATCTAACATGCTCCAGGTGAAATGTGGCTTCAGTATTTAGCCTCTCCACGTTTGATTCTCAAATTCTAGATAAGTGTTAGCTC
This sequence comes from Sinosuthora webbiana, assembly GCA_013397395.1. Classification (NCBI taxonomy): domain Eukaryota; kingdom Metazoa; phylum Chordata; class Aves; order Passeriformes; family Sylviidae; genus Sinosuthora; species Sinosuthora webbiana. Next base: position 112,143 of record VXBN01005159.1, on the reverse strand, counting down.
TCAGAAATCATCAAATTATTAATTAATGCTCAGAGTGCCCAGAAAATACATTTTAAGCCATAGAATGAATCAAATTCAGGTTTTATTCTGCTTTGTGCCCCTATCATCATCTCTATCTCCAGTGACAGAGAACTGGAGATTTTCTCAAAAGTTACTGGAACAGCAAAGTTAAAAAGAAGTTCAGACTTCATACCTTTGGAAACACACAGAAGTCCCTTTCCTTCTGCTCAAGACATTTGTGAGCATCAGATGCTGCATCCTGTGAGTCCATTTCCCACAGGATTCTTTCAAATGACAGACTGATCTCTGTGTTACCCCTCAGGGACTGCACAGACGTGTTTCAAGTAGAATAAATTGGTGTGGTTCTCTTTTTATTCTGTAATTTTGGAAATATCACTTATCAATTCCAATTATCTTCTGAAATGTAGATATAAATCCAGCTGATTCTCCAATGTATTGGTTCTGCTATTTATTTTCTCCTTTGAGATCTGTAGAGCCAGTTCTGCTCTGTGTTTTCAGTATCACAAATATGAACTGAAGTGTTAATGAAGATGCATCTGCAGTGCCAGATGTTGGCTGTACCCAGCTCCTTGCCTCTCTGCCATTGTATATTCTGAAATTATGATCTTTAAGAAGATGAAAATCGATGGGATGTGTTATATATTATCTTCCTCTGGCACCTGTACATCAAACAGTGCAAAGAGTCTGACTTTAACCAGAAATGGTTTTTCCTGATGAGACAAAATGTACTTCTTGCTTATATTAGGAACATGCTTGATCTGTGTTCAGACACTAAACAAGGGATTCTTAAATCCTGCATTTACAGCCTGGGAGAGCTCATCTTCCAAATCCTCTCCTGTAAAAGTTCCTCTGATTCTGGAAAGGCAGGAGTACAACACAGTGACTGCTTCATTGTTCCAGCAGGCCTGACAGAATCTAATAACTTAAATTAATTATATTTGCAGCTGAAATGTTCCAGAAGGTGTGAAAGAGCATGCAATGAAGGTAGAAGTCCTTTGGATAGGGAGCTGGAAAAGAGAATGTCTGAGGCAGATGTCCTGTTTGAGAAATGCCCAGAGTGGTTCACAGGGAGAATGTGAGGCAAAACCAGCATCCCTCGGGAAACACTGCCTTGCATAAAGCTTTTGAAGTCACGTTTATTGAGCTAAAAGGCACTCTGATAACTCAGAATGGGGGAAATATCTCACTAAAGATAGATATACTTCAAATGTTGTTAGTTACTACTTGGAATTTCAGTTGTTTGTCCAAATTCTGTGTTTGTACTTACCTAGGTCCATAAGGCATGAGCTCCAGAATGTGATTTTTGGGTAAATTCTTCTACCATAACATAACTACCTCTGCAAATAATTATTGTTTCTTCTAGTCCAAAGGAAATGCAAATTATTAAGCCGCTTTTCAGTGTAATATAAAATTAATATAATTGTTATTTTTAGTTAAGGCAACACAATTATTTATTGCACCAGCTCTGTAAATACCGATTTTTGGGAAGCATGTTTGATTATCTCTGAAATAATACATTAACATTACATAAGATAATAATATAATTATATGATCGGCTTATCTCTGAAATATCCTGAAAAGCAGCATCTCCTCTGGGCTGTCACCGTGGTTTTAGCTGGTGTAATCTAAGGTAAAAGGCAATGTACTCTGCAAGTCACTTGTGTACTTTGGCTTTTTTTTTACATCACTGCTTGCTGCTTTGTTTGAGTGTTTCTTTAAGCCATCTACTCCAAATTAAAAATACAAGGAGTTCAAATACACTCCTACATCTCTGTACTTTGGTACAATGATTTTCCAGAAAACTTCCTATTTTCTAAACAGCAGTCATGAAGCTTTTGTTATACTTTTAATTAACTCCAGTTCCTAGGTCCATGTGTAATTCCAACTGATTTGTATTCTCTCTGTTTCTATAATATCCGGATGGCCGCATCACACAGGAGAGCCAAATGCAACATGTTCATAAACTAAGCCAGAACCAAAGAAATATTATCAACTGATGAGAGTCTTGAAGGAAATTAAATGTGAGGCAAGAAGGTTTAAAATGTATAGCTTAGGGAGAAAGAGATGAGAAAGTGAGATATAAGTCTACAAAAATCAAAAGTGTGCCAACACTGAAGTAAGCAGAGGCACAGGGGCACAGAACTAGGCATGTGCACGGAGTGATTTAGAGGAAAATGTAAACTGAAAGCTAAGGAACTGTTGGGGTTTATTTACATATAGATCCCTGCAAGTCCAAACACAATCTGCATATAAAAGCACATTCTAAAATTGATTATAGCATTTTTTTTGGTGAATATTCTGGAGTGAAATAGAGACCATGAAAGAAAAACAATCAATCTTCCTGACCCACTTGATCATTTGTCTTCTAGTACCCTTTCTCCAGCTAATTTTTAAATTAGGAAAATTAAAAATTTACAGGGAAGGACCTAAAATTTAAGAGGAATTGCTGCAATTACTGAAACAAATAAGCATACTTAATATAAAAAACTAGGCTTAAATTTATCCAGCTGTGCAAAGAGAAAGAAAGGCATGAATAAAAATTAGGAAATTTTATCTCTGCCTTATAGTTGTGCTTTGTATATGTGTGTCTAGTGAAAGGATCATCATAATGCAAAGGAAGCTTAAGTGCCCACCTTGTTTTTATCACCAGCATGCCCAAAATAGTTTTGAACAAGTTTGTTTTTAACCAGGTTGCATGAGGTTTTGACAAAGACCACATGGCCTGTGACTGCTCAGAAGTAATCACGATATCAGCATAACTGGCAACAGCATTTCAGGCATGTGAGGAACAAGAACACCCATGGGAATTACTGAAAAAATGGAATCATTAAAACAAGCCACTTTTCCCAGGAACAGCTGTTATTATTTTAGAAAACAAAACTTGCTGAAGGGAACTGGAATCTCACAAGATCTGGTACTTAAAAAGAAAGGAAAAAAGAAGATAATAAAAGAAAAAAATTAGAGCATTTGCAGATTAAGCAAGTGTGCAAAACGAGAAAACCTCCTTTGCAGCATCCTGAGGCAAGTACCAAAAAATGGGCCAATATTAGCATATGTATTCAGCACACTTCTGGAAGCAAGGACGTGTTTAGAAAGATTCATGTGTAATACCTGTCTTTTGTACTAGGGAAAATACAAGACTAAAAAAATGCAGAAAGGGTAACAGAGGACACCATTAAGGCGAGATGGAGCAGGCCAGCTGGACTGTTATGATTTAATTAAGGAGAGTTTGACTCAGTGGGATTCACACATGGGAGATTATTCCTATCAAATCTGACAGAATTTTTCACAGTGGTAACATATCACAGAGGGAAGCTGTGGACATAAAACCAATTTGACACTGTACTGCACACTGTTAAATTAGAAAGTTAATGATTAGGGTATGTACAGCATGAAAAGCTTGCAAGAGGAAAGAGCTGACTTTGAAATCAAATACATGAACTAAAAAGATACAGTGTAGACCACATTTTAATTCATTCAGCTTCATCAAATTACATGTATCAGCCTACTCCTAATAATCTTTTGGTCAACTAACCATAGAGGCATAATACACCACTTCCAGCAAAACGTGAATTCCCATCTTCTACCTAAAAATGCCTAAATTGTATATTATCTAAATGTGATGAACTCTTTCTTGGATTCCAGTCTTGTCTTTTTGTCCTAGCAGCTCCCTGTCAAGCACCTTTATTAAGAACTGGTTTTCCTGTAATTCACAGAGCCAAAGAACTACTGAGGTTAGAATGGACCCTCTGCAGATTGTCACCACATCACACCCACTCCCTCCACCCCCCAAATCCTGGGTAAGTTAGAGCAGGTTGCTTAGGTTCTCAGGCAACTGAGTTTTGAATATATCCAGGAATGGAGACCCGTGGGCAACTTCCATTAGAGCATGAAAGTTTTTCCTCATGTTTAGACCTGATTTTAGTGTATTTCCATTCCTGCCTATTGTCCTGTTGGACAACCTGTGTGTTTGCTTTACTCCCTCTTTACCACCCTCCCAGCTATTTGATTGATTTTTAATTTCCCCCTGATTCTTCTCTTCTCTAAGGTAAGCCCTACCAGCACTCTGAGCATCTCCTTTTAATGCTGACTGGTCTCCAGTAGAACTTCCTACCTCTAGTCACAATCCTTTAAGTCTGGCAGTTTACCTGGTTCTCAGGTCACTTCAGTATCCACTTATCTAGGCCATAATCCATCATTTGTCTGTTGGAGTGTTACAGGACTAAGCACTGAAAGCCTTACTCAAGTCAGGGTAAACAAAATCCACCGTTCTTCCCTCACCCAGTGATCCAGTCATGATTGTAGAAAGACATCAGGCTGATCAAACATGATTTCCCCTTCATGCAATCATGCTTTCTATTCACAATCACTTTCTTGTCCTTCATATGGTTCAAAATGACTTACAGGGTTATTTGCTCTGGATCCTCCCAAGGACTGAGATGAATCTAATGAGCTCTGGTTCTGTAGATGCTCTTTCTCACCACCTTGCTCTTTGTCACCACCTCCCTCATGTCATTCAGCAGTGGGCCCTCAGTTCATTCGTCTTCCTCTTGCTGCCAGCATACATTGCTTTTCCCATTCTTCATTAGATTCAACTCCAGCTGAGCTTTGGCTTCCGTATCCTACACTTGTATGCATATTGAACAGCTTCTCTATGTTCCTGTGGGGTCACTTGTCCCTTCTTTCACCTTCTGTATACTTCTTTTTGATATTAGAGTTGAGCCAGGAGATTTTTGATCATCCATGCAGGCTTTCTGCCACTCTCATCTGATTTTCCATGCATTCTGGAGCTTGGAGAAGGTAAAACTTTGAAATCTCCAGATCTCCTCTCCAGAACTATCTTTTACATGGTTCTTATTTCAGCAGTTCCTGAACAGGCCAAAACCCACACTGCTGAAACCTGGGAGTCTACTCTGGGGTTCAGAGGCTGCTTTCTGCCCAGTTCCCTCCTCCCAAAATCCTTCCCTCCATTCCATGATCCCTAAATCCAAGACTGACCCAGCCTTCACACTCCAGACCAGTCTTTCTTGTCTCTAAGCATCAAGTCCAGCAAAGAACTTCCTCCCCTTGATTTCTCAATCCCCCGTATCAGGGAGTTACCACTGATACACAGTGGTATATATATACCATGCTTGTGTCCCGCTCTGTTGCTTTTTCAGCAAATATCACAGAATGGTTTGGTTTGGAAGGGACCATGGGACACCTTCCACTAGAGCAGGTTACTCAGAGACTCTTTCAATCTGGTCTTGAATACTCCTAGGGATGAGGAGTCCACAGCCTCTCTGGACCCAGAAAGAAATTTTAGAGGAACTCCAAGCGATTGCTTGCTGAAAAAAAAAATTAGAGAATGCTCCTAAGCTCCCTTCTTGGCTAAGAATGAAAAGTTTGGTGATTTTGGCCCTGAAATTGTATTTAGCTAAGGCTGAAGTTATTTGTGCAAGTTCACAATGTTTCTGGATAAAAGTTTAGAGTTGAAGGCAGTCACTGTAGATAATATCACAAAAATAACAAAGAATGGTAAAGTTAAAGAATGACTCATTTATTTTACCCAGTAATGTTTACAGCAATGTAATCTGTTACAAAGATCACTCTAAAATAGCCTAATATTTGGAAGGAAATTAAATGCAGGCTTTGACAGTTATCTCTTCTGAAGATCAGAACTGGGGCCACACATATTGATTCTCTGTAATAACATTCAGTTTGCAGACTCTCAGAACTCTCAGTTTGGCAGGAAGAAAGCAACACATTTATCACTGTCAGACTGATATTGTGGTTATTTCATAGACAAAAAAAAAAATAGTAAGCTTCTTACCAATAAAATGCAATACCATATCTAAATTAAGTGATGTCTGGAAAGTTGGGTGCTGTGTTTTCATACACATTGTAATACATTTTCTAACCCACACTCTGGTGTGGCATTTAGTTCCACCCTTTGCAAGATACATGTGTGAAAGCTGCATCACATCCCTGCATCGTGGAATCTACTGAGCTGGAAGGGATACATTGAAGGGGGATCATTGAAGTCCAGCTCCTGGCTCTGAGCCTGAGAGCATTGTCCAACACTCCTGGAGCTCTCTCAGCCTTGGGGCTGTGCCCATTCCCCGGGGAGCCTGTCCAGTGCCTGACCACTCTGTGGGGAAAGAATTTTTTCCTAATATCCAAGCTAACCCTCCCCTGACACAGCTCCAGCCATTCCCTTGGGTCCTGTCCATGGTCACGAAGAGCAGGGATGGGAGCTGCCCCTCATGAGAAAGCTGCAGACCCTGGTGAGGTCTGACCTCAGCCTCCTCTCCTCCAGCTGAACAAGCCAAGTGTCCTGAGCTGCACCTCCTGTGGCTTCCCCTGTAGGGCCTCCACCATCTTTGTACTCCACCTAAGAGTTTTATAGGTCTCTAATAACTTTAGATCTCTCCTCTACTGTGGCACCCAACACTGCCCCCAGGACTCAAGGTATAACCTGCACAAAGTGGAAGTACAGCTCCTGAAACCCTGTGTCAGTATTATTCCTCTGGGAAGAAGATGTAAAAATTCTCTTTTTGGGAGTAATTTGCAAATGGAGGGAGAAAGTCAGAGGAGGAGTGTTTGCACACCACCGTGTTGTGAGGCACTTCTGTACCGCAAATAGAAGGAGATATATTGCACATAGGCTGTGAGTATAAAGCAACTAGATGTTAAAATTATTTTTCTTATTAATTATTATTCTTATTTTTCTGCAGGCTTAATCTCTAAGGAAAGCTTCATCTTGAATGTGGATATTTTAGTACCTCTCTGTTCTGCTGGTACACCAACATCTGTGAGCACTGTGGAAACTGTATAAATCTGCTCCTCACAGGATCTCACTAGCACTTGTTCTTCTCACAACTCCCTGGATCCTGGACTCTGGAATAGTTTTGTCAAGCCAGGCCAAGTCTCACCCAGGGATCTACCTCAGGCTTGTTGTTAGGGATGCCAAGAGTTAGCACTGCCCCATCCCAAAGCTGTACCACTCATTCTCTACTCAGAACTACACAGCTCCTTAAAACGTGGATGTTTCTGGGTCCCCTCCATTACTGCTCTTCACAGCATCTCCATTGTGACATCCACCATGGAGCCAAAAGGCTGCAAAAACCTGCATTTTGGACTCTGGCCACACCATCTCTCCTTGATAAATCTTTTTCCTCAAATCTCATTTATTGATACCCTGCCACAGTGCTCTGTACCATAGCCATTGCCCAAAATAATATCAGGGGAAACTTCCCAGCTGTCCAAAATGTCTTGATGTCTCAGTTGGCCCCTTGTAACATTTACATAACCACTTCCTTATTTCCTTCTACTTAAAGAACCTTGTGTGCCCTTGTGTGTGTGTCTGAAGAGGACCTACCTTTTTTACAGCTACTCACTTATGCACGGAGACCGAGTTTGTGCTGACTGGTGCCCCAGGATGCAGACAAGAACAACCTAAAGGTAAGGCTTCAGTGAGTGGAAATTAAGATTCAACCCTTTCAGCTCTTAAAGACAACTTAACTCCAGCGAAGCATCAAAAGGAAGGAGGTTGTAGATTTCTTTAAGTAAGAACAAAACGCCCTTGAGCAACAAAGCGACGCAGAGCGAAGGAAGCATGAGCAGAACAGAATGATTCACACATGACAGACACTGGGAACTGTGCAGCAAAAGGTGCTTATTGTGCACAGGAGCATCCAATTGCAGGAGCACCAGTGGGCCTGGCTCACCCCACTGTGCTGTCACCCTGGATTACACAGAGTTTAAGTGACAGGAAATGTACAGGGAAATCCCAGACTGCTCTGACACAGGAAGATGGCACACAAAGGAGGGGCTTGCATCATGAGAAGTGGTTACCCAGTAAGTTTTTGATTCTTTAAAATTAACATACACCTTTAAATACCTGTGCTGGCAACGATGCTGTTTGGTCTCTTGACAAAGTGGTAAATCAAATACAGCTTCTTCAAGGGTTAAACTCCTTAAAATCTCCTTGGTTTAGCAAGACAGCATTGAAAAACCCTATGTGAGTTAAGCTTGCACTGTGCATAATCCATCTCAATTCCCATGTTTGCTATAGTGGAGCAACATCTATTTTTGGAGAAGATAAACAAGTGTCTATTATCTCTTACTGCTCTTTCCCTTCATCTGGTGGTTTACCTGCCATGCACATTTTCAATCTCCTCTTAGCACCCCCTCCTGCCCTATCATTGAGGTCACTGCCCTGTTTTCTCTGTTCTCCTTCCATCCAAAAGGGCGTTATTTCCACAAGCAAGACTTGGTGTCTATGTCCCAAACACACTTCAGCTTTAGCTCATGATGTTCAGCAATTCTGCAAGAATTTGTGTTTTGGTGATATGATCTGTCTGCTTTCTAAATTAATTTTGTTCTTCAAATCTGGTCCAGTCCTGAATAAAGAAAACTGTGTCTTATTTCATGTTTACTCCTCAACCTACAGTATGACAGCTAATATTCCTCTGTTCCTCTTCTTCTAGAAGAAAGCCTTTGTGAATCCTTGTGCCTGGCCTCATCTTCCTTTTCTCCAGTAAACTTTCTTTCCTTCTCTTTTGTTGACCATGTAGGTTAACAGTCCTTTTAATGACCTTTTCCTCCAACTCTGACTTCTTCCTTCTCTCCTCAAATGGAAACTTAATTTTTTTATGTACTTGAATTTGCAGATAGATTTCAAGAAGGAACCTGGTTATATCCTGGAAATGGTGTGGAATAAATCACCACAATGCTGATAAACATTTGGCTCTGAAAAAAAAACCCAAAAAACCAAATCCAGTGTTTAAACTATGGTTTCTGTCAATTTGGGATGACATTTCATGCATACTCCTACAGGGATCTCTCATGCATCCAACTCTACAAAATTATTTTACTAGCACCTTATATGCGACTGCCATGCACACAAAATCTTGGCTGATGCCAAACTAGGACATGGAAATAGGGAAGATTTCCAGAATTCAAAAGAACCTTGTCAATTTGGGAGGGACAATTTGAAATAAGACAAAATTTCATAATGACATATTCAAAAAGGTACAGTGAGGAAGGGCAGAACAAATAGAGCAAAATGAGGAATTAAATGAGTGAGCAGAACTGCAGAAAATATCTGGGGTTATAGCGGTTCACAGGCCATAAGATGACACTTTCAAAAAACCAGAAAATCTCATTCTGGTGTATATTATCGGAAGTGCTGTGTGTAAGACAAGGGAGGTAATTATTCTGCTCTACTTGCTACTAGCGAGAGCTTGGTTCCTGCTGTGAGTACCACATTTAAAGAAGAAAGAACATAAAGAATATCCAACAGAGAGCAAGAAAGATAAGGGGATTTTCCCCTAAAATCACAGTCCTGAAGGATTGCTTAGATAATAGGTAAGGAGGCTGGGGAAAGGTGAGAAGAGTCTTCCAGTTTATCAAAGGTTATTGCAACAAAAACAGTGATCAGTTGTTCTCTGTGTCCTCTGGAGGAGGGCAAGAAGTAATCTGCTTGATTTGCAGCAAAGAGGATTTACATTACACCCCAGAAACACTTGCCACTCTAAGGATACTTAAGCTCTGGAAGAGGCTAACTGGAGAGTTAGTAACATCCCTTAAGAACAGTTTTGACTGGTGTGTCAGGGATTGGATCTGCATGGATTTAAAGTTTCAAGTGAGGTAGAAAAACATTTGATAATCTCTTGTATCTTCACTGTCATTTTACACAGCATCTACACATATTCTGTATGTTATGCTACTGGACCAGGGCGTTTCTCTGACCTCACTCTGCATTTTCATTGCAGAGTTAGGAATTCCTGAGAGCCTTGCTGAAGCGTTTGCTAAATTATATCAGGTTGTGCTCCAACCATCTCCAATGTAATTTGTTATTTACACACATGCTGACAAGGTTCATTAATAGCACTATTTGATGACAACATTTTATTATGAACCAGAACAGAATACAAAAGTAAATTATTACAGGACAGATCCTGCTAGAGCAGCCTGTGACTATCAGGAGGTTTCTGTAGGATTTTTGACACTGGACTTCACTAACTTCCAAAATTCTTTTGTCAAGTAAGACCCACAGAGCACAGCACACCTGTATTTTGAAGTGTGATGTTTTTCCATTTGAAAATTTCAATATATATTGCTTTTTATTTATAAAGCTTACTTTTATTTTTTTCCTTGGAAATCCTCTTTCTCCCCACGTGACGCTGAGTGAATTCCTAGTTCCTGAGCTGCTTTGACAAACAACAACCTTTTCAAATGGCAGAAACCCATTAGCCTGATATTTTCTTTTGGTGACCTGCATGTTGAATTCACCTCCTTCCTAGATATGACAAGACAATGTTAGTCTCTCAACACATAATGTGGTTAGTGGGTTTAATTACAGTGAGCTTAGGAGCTTTAGATTTGCAGAAGAATAAAGTATTTTCAAGTAGAGAAAGTTTGCTGGAATTTTACATTTAACAAACTTAAAAAACTGTCCAGTGGGCCAAGGTAAGTGTTTTGAGTAAATTAAATTTAAATAAACAGATAAATAATATACTTATACTGAGGTGTGATCATGACTTTGCATTTTTAAATTTTCGTCATCTTTCACTTGTCTGTTTCTGGGATTTGTATTGTTTCATGCCAGGAAACAAATCAGAATTGTGAGAATTTCAAAATATATTGCATGTTTTCTTTCTGAAGGATCAATAATTGCTTGAACTCCTTTCAAAACCCTAGTTCTCACTTCTGTGCATTATTTTATCAGGCAATCAGTGATGCACACTGCAAGGTGAGAGACCTGTGCCTCCAATGAACACATGATCCAGCAACCAAAACACAAAAGCTGGGAGATAATAGGCAAGAAATAACATCCACCAATTTTTATTACACTAAGATAGAGATGCAAGAAAATATTGTTAATGCAGACTTAAGCTACTTATCATAAAACAAACCTATCAGGAATAAAAACCCAACAAACCCCAAATCCCAAGAATTATGAAGTGAAGCAACCTGAACCAAAGGTCCATAAAATATTCTAGAACAAGAGGCTGGCCCAAACATAAGCCAGTTAAATTGCTGCAGCAGTTAATGACTGAGGAGCTCAGAATTTTATCTGTTATTTTATATATTTTTATATATTTTATTGTTTTAAGCTTGTGAGAAGTGTACCCCATCAGGTGCTTTCAAAGGTCTCAGATTTCCAGAAGGAGAAAAGGAAATAAAAATGCTTTTTCCATACGACTGTAAAAAAGCCTGAAACAACAACAGAAAAAAAAACCCAAGCAAACAAACAAACAAACAGCCCAAAAAACCCCCAAAACAACAGCAACAACAAAAAACAACCCTCCCAAAACAAACAAACAAACAAACAAACAAACAAACAAACAAACAACCCAAAACTACAAAGCAGCAACAACCAGCAACAAAAAAAACCACCCAAAAAACCCACCAAACTGAGGAAACCCCTTTAACAGTTTTGTCCTTTCCTCTGGGCCTAGGTAGGAAAGGATTGGTTTTTAATGCTAGACTACCCAGGTAGTCAACTGCCAGTTTCTTTATTATATTGAGGAACAAGCACTTGGTTCCATCCCAAAGTTTTCCACTTTCACCTGGTATTTAAAACTTATTAATTCAGAGAAAACCAGAAGAATCTCAGGAATAAGAGTAGGACAGGTTGGGATGTGCTCTCTTCACCCTCACATAATAACAGAGCCACGTTCCAGTGTATTTGCATGATAAGAGCAGAAGAACATGCCAAGATCTGCACAGGCCACAGTGGATCAGCCTCAGGAGTCCTGGGAAAAGCAGACTGGGCCACTCTGCTCCAGGAGCTGGAATTGCTCAGGGAATCCAAAGCCTGGTGACAGAGAAGAAAAGAGAAGAGGGCAGAAAATGCTCTACAGTAATTTTTGTCTTTTACTACCTGGACCTTCATGTCATGTGTACCATAATTTAGATTTAAAGCCAACGGAGGCACCGTGAACCATGTTCCTAATTTGTCCTAGAGGTTAGGGAGATGGTGGTGGTGCTGGAATACAGGCAAAAGGGATACAACCTCTTTTTCCATTGAGTCAGCAACATGCAGCTGGTGCAAACCACTTGTTTTTGTTCCATGCCTTTAATCTGTCTGCAGTCTGGAGAAGAATACATCCCTAGAGTCTTTACCAGACCTTGAATTCGAGCAGCTGTCACTTTAAATTTATTTCTTCCTCTGTCTGGGAGCTATTTTAGTGCCAATGCAAGCACACGTGCTCTGAGCAAAGCTCCCCAGAGCAGCCACCATCACAGGTACACTCCTGTGTTTCTGTATCATCTTCTTTCAACAGGCTTGAAGTAGGTGGCAAATATTTTTATTTTTAGTGTATTTTTTGTCTTTTGTGTATTTTGTGGACAGTTGTAGTGGTCCTTTTCACCACTGCTTCCCAAATCATCTTCTGTGGCATAAAGCCTTGGGTGCAGCAGCTTAGAAGAGTTTAGGGTGGTGTTGGGCTCACAGCAGATCCCCAAAGGATGCTGGGAAAGGAGTAGCACAAGGACCTGTTCTAGGGATCAGAACTATTACAGGTCTTCTCCACTGCAATTGTCTATGTCTGCATCTCTTGAGGTCCAGCCTGTTTAGTCAGGAATTGCTTTTCAGTCATCCCAGACTCAGGAGTCACACTGCCCCATTTCTGCCTTTTTCATTGTTCCCTGAATCCTCACAACCAATTCTCCTGCTCTGCCTCTTTCTGTGCCTAAATGTCCTACATTATGAGATAGTCACCTCTACAAGAGGCTGGATTTCATTCCATTAGTCATCCTCTTCCTTTACCCTGTATAAATTGTGTTGTCATCATCCCTTGCTCCCCAGAATACTTCTAGTTTTAGAATTAGGAAGCCAAAGAAACAAGAGAAGCTTTAAATTCTAAAAAATCAATCTCACTTGATTTGCCTGATGTTAAGCTGTTAATACTTTCATCAACCTAGAAACCTGCATTCCTCCCACACTCCAGCAATAATCTGATGGCATTCAAACTGGGGAGCAGAGCAGGGTGTGGCAAGGCTTAGGGAGAAGGGAGACTGGGAACAATTTAACCAGGGGAAAAAAAATACCACAGCTCATTTAGCTTATTCACTCAGGACTTATTAATGACTAATCAATATCTACTTGACTCCAAAAACTGAACTGCTTGAAGAAGATTAGAAATAACAAAAAGTAATTTTGCTGGGCTTTCTTGCTCTGTCTAAATCAATATTTTAGTAGCTTTGCCCTGTGAAAAGAGGAACCTCTGGCTAGACAAGCTTCCAGGAGCAGACATCCCTAATAGCCAAAAGGTGAGATTCCCCTGTCAAAATGGAGATGTTCGTGGTGCAGACTGTCACCTTGGAGCTCATTGTCTGGGCTCTCTTGACAAAGAGACAGAAATAGGCCTTTCAAGGGTCACCTCATCTCCCTCAGAGATAGGACAAATGACTAGAATTTCAGAAGAATTTATTTCCCTCCAATGGATATGAAAGGAGACTTAAAGATTAGATCAGATGCAGATATCTGTGATGCAGACTTCTCGGATTAGGTGAGATGAGCCTCAGTAGACTTTGTAAATCTTGCCCACACACTCCATTTCTCCTATGTAACACGAAATACATAAACACTAGGTATAACATTAAATATTAGATATTTTATTCCTTCTCTAATGAAAATAAAATTCGATCTCTAATGAAAATAAAATTAGTCGATCCCTTACCAGGTTTTAACTGACTACAACTGTACTAATTAGAGAAAAGGAGACTGCTGCCATAGGAACATTTAGAGGGCAGATAAACAAAGGCAGCTTTAAACTCCAAAAATCAAGTCCACTTGGCTTGTTAGATATTAACAATACACACAATGAATGTTTGTTGGTAGTTACTGTTAATAGCCATCACAACAGAGTCACATTGGTTATTTTAACAACCTTATTCTAATTTGTCTGTTAGTGGTCACTGCCATGGAGAGGGTGTCATACAGGCAGGGCCAAGAGGTTCAGTTCTTGATGAACTCAGTCCATGAGGTGAAGGTGATCAGTTTTGAGAAATAATTCTCCCTTTCTTTGCAACCTACAAATTCAATGTTTTCTCCTTTTATAAGTGTTTAATTTTCTAGACAGTTTTAAGCCATTCACTTGTTCACTGCAGCATGCTGGGGGTGTTACTTCCCCAGGCTACTAAATGTGTCTTGGCCTGTGACTTGTTTCTTGGTTGGTGCTCACATTTATGTGCATTTGTTTCTTTTTTAATCTCTTGATAAACTGCTGCACTTGCTGTCCCCACCACCACCTCACAGCAACAGCAGCCCTTTCCCAGTTCTTCAGGGTGTGTTTAGTCACCAGTATCTGATCAGCAATGATCAGTTTATTGCTGGGGGCTCTGCTTCAAATGTTTCAAGGCCTTCACTGCTATCCTATGTTTAAATTGTGTATTTAGCAGAAGTTGAAGTTGACACGAGGTTCTTGGAGGAAGGATTGCAGTCTGGCACAATTCACATAAAGCCTGTGACCTGTTCCTGGCACTGCTATTATTACTTTTACTGGAACACCAGGTACAAAAATGCTTATCCACTGCTTGATAGTTGTGCAATATGAATGTCTTCGTGTATAAATTCAAAACAAAGTGGTATTAATTATATCCTGCCTATGGAGTTCCTACTTCCAGGGATGCAACAGGTTTCCAATCTGGCTACAGAATATTTTGAAAGCCTCATCTTCTCTAGAAACAGTCTCAAGTGCCTTGTCCAAAAATACAAGTACTCATAATACTAGTGAAACAACTGTAGCCTTATTTACAATTTAAAGAACTTCCTTCTTCAAGCTGCTCTGTTTGAATTTGTGGCTCTTACTCTCCTTGTTTTTCAGTGAGACTTCTGTGTTTACGTTAAAAAGGAGCATAAAAAGTTCAGCAGAGATTAAACAAGACTGTTAAAGAAAAGAATAAAGAGCCTCATCTGGAAAGTCTGCTAAGACTTCAACAGCATAATTCCATACTTGTGATTTGGAGTAAAACTGTTTATGACAGTTTGCAACACTGGGGACTAAGAAAACATGGATAACATTTCACATATTTGAAAACAAGGGATTTTCTTTTAGACTGAGTCTTCAAAAACAGCTAAGATTTTCTTACCTGGTGCTGTTCAGGAAAAAAAAGAGCTCAAAAGCCAGCACTTAGACCAATATCC
This sequence comes from Sinosuthora webbiana, assembly GCA_013397395.1. Taxonomy (NCBI): domain Eukaryota; kingdom Metazoa; phylum Chordata; class Aves; order Passeriformes; family Sylviidae; genus Sinosuthora; species Sinosuthora webbiana. The sequence goes on along the minus strand of VXBN01005159.1, from coordinate 96,983 downwards.
AGTTATGTGAAGTCCCATCTTAAAAATGCCTTCCTAAAAATTTTCACAGGGAAAGAAAACAACAAATTTCTCGAAGGAAATAAATTTTGCATAATAAGGATCATAACTAACACCAAATACTATTTGATTTTTTTCTGCATCAGAGAGCTGGTGCTTTATTGATAACAATTCTCTGAGTCAATACTGGGAAAAAGTGAATTAGAATAAAAAAGCATAAAGAACAGAAAAGGCCAGTTTTCCTAACAAGTAAGAGAGCATCTCCTCCAGTGCAACAAGGAAACTCTAAATATTTTTCCAGTTGTAAGGATATGGTTTCATCAGGCCCCACTCAGTCTTCTGGACTTCTTCAGCAGACATCTGCCAAAATTCACCAGTTCTGGACAATTTCTCTAACAGCAGTAAAACCACTTCTTGTAGGATCTGGTGTGGTCACTGCCCAAGCAGGCATATCCAAAGAACAAACATTTTGTTGTTAACATTGCTCGGGTGGAAAAGGGATAGTGCCTGCTAATGCCTTGAGTCTACATGAGCTTTTTGTTACCCATATTCACAGTAAGTCATGATAATCTTATGTTAGCAGGGGAAAAGAGCTGTCACAGTGACCTTGTTGGATGTATTTGAGGAAGAAGCCCAGCTATGCAGCTGCAGCAGAAAATGTCTTGTACTGACAGAAAAAAGAAGTGTATGTAATAATCCACTTTTCCCAAAACAGGCCAGCAAAGACAAACTTGCCCCCAGCTTTTATTGTGGCATGCTACATTTCATTACTGTTAAAAACTAGAGGTTGATGAAAGACCTTGTGCCATTTGCCCACTGCATGATCAAATTCCTGGTTTATTTCTGTTATTTCCTCCTTGTCCTTGTCACACAGAAGACGAACTTGACAGCGTGTCTCCATTTTGAGGGGGTTGTCCTAAGGTGCCAGTCAGCCAGAGAAATGTGAACTGCCACATCTCAAAGAGCTGAAAATGGTGAAATGAAACATTCACAGTTTAAAAATCAATGCCTTTAACTCTTTCACTTTTACAGAAAAGCTCCTTTATCTACAACTCTCTCCCACATTTTTTCATGTGCCAAAAGCTCCAATTCTTTTCTAATAATTTTTGACACTTTCTCTGAGACTATTTCCTGAGAATAGGACAATCAGGGCTCTAGAGAACAAAAAGAGAAATTGTGTCATGTATGCAATTTCATATTAAAGGAAACAGTTCAGAAGAACTGTACTGATTATGTGAGCAATTGCAAAAGAAACCAGTGCAAAATTTCTAGTCTTTTGCACCAGGGAACTTTGGAATGAGCTGCTTAAAAGTAGGTTTTAGGGCTGTTTGCTGCAGCATGTACATGGTCTTGACAATTAGATTTGTGACATTTCCCTATCCCACACTAAATTGCAGTTGGCAGTGGCATTATTTTAATTATTACACGTCACTATGGCCCAAGTAAAAGATTTCATCAGAGTCCAAGCTTCAGTACACTCCACTGTTAATAAAAAGATGACTTTTGTGAGATAAGAAACAGGCCCTGAGAAGCTGTGGGAATATTGGAGGGAATGAGAAATTGCTAGATAAGTATCTGCCAAAAATGACTGCAAGAAATGAGAACATTTCTGGACAGGTTTTTTATGTGCTGGGCGTGGATTTTCAGTAGCGATTGTTATTTTATCAAAGTATGGGCCCATAGGCTTAATCTAAAACAGTTGTTCTTCTTTGTTAAGTATAAAATAGACCTTTGGTGTGATGACAGGCTGAGAATGTTGGGGCTGTTCAGCCTGGAGAAGAGAAGGATGCATGGAAACCCTACAGGGGCCATCCTGTGTCAGAAGGGGCCTACAAAGAATCCAGAGAGGTACTCTTCATCAGGACCTGACAAGAAATAGTGGGTTCACACTGAAAGTGAGGAGATTTAGGTTAAATATATGGAAGAAATTCTTCCCTGGGAGGGTGGGGAGGCCCTGGCACAGGGTGCCCAGAGAAGCTGTGGCTGCCCCTGGATCCCTGGAAGTGTCCAAGGCCAGGTTGGACGCTGGGGCTTGGAGCAACCTGGGATAGGGGAAGGTGTCCCTGCCCTTGGCAGGGATCTGGAACTGGATGATCTTTAAGGTCCCTTCCAACCCAAACCATTCTGTGATTCTGTTCAGTGATTCTTTATCTTCATTCAAGTACAGCACAAGAATTGGCTCTGGTCCCTTAAATGACTGAGTATTTTTAACACCTTTTGGAACTCTGGAGAGAGACCTGTGAAAGAGACTGAGCCACTTTGCTGAATTAGTGGGCAAAGAGCCTGAAATTTGTGTCAGGAATAAAAAAGATAATCCAGGCATGCTAAGTAAACAGTAAAAAGCAAAACCACAGTTTTATGAAAAATGGGTCTTGTCAAGTAAGTGCAATACAATTTTTAATTACTCATTGGCCTGATTTATGTAGAAAAGTGTGTTAACAAAAACCCCAATCAATTTCTGTCCCTTAGTTTTCCACAAGAGTGATGATATATAATAAAGCTGTAATCAAAGAATCATTGAATATCCTGAGTTGGATGGCACCCACAAAGGTCATTGAAAGATTCTGGCTACAAAATATCTTACAACAGATAGAACATGACCAGTGTGAATTTTTGGGATCTTCTGTACATCCTCAGGGGATTTCTCCTTCACCAAATGTTGCAAAATGAATAATGCATAAGAAGATACAAAATTATTTAAGGAAAAACATGCAGATGGCACATACTATCAGAAATGAGACACTTAGGTCAGTCACACAGACTAAGCTCAACTGGTTTGGAAGGTGGAGAGCAACTGAGACACATCTACTTCACAACATCCAAAGGCATTATCTTATATGATCAAGAATGTAGGTCATGTGTCTGACTAGAGGAATCATATCCATAACAGCCACGGGTGGGCTTTGGACCAGTCACTGAATGAATCCACGGGAGCTTATGCTGAGCCATGTCAGCTGGGATTTTCCTGGATGTGGAAGTGTTGCTAGGGAAGGATTGGGACACTGGTTAGTGGAGTGTGGGGATGTTTGACTTGTTGTTCTGTGTCAGCCATTGGCCACTCAAATTTACGAACAGCTAAAAATCCATGAGCCATCTGTTGCCAGGAAGGAGGGACATGGCATTTCAAAGCATTCTAATGAGTTTTCTGGAACAGAACTTGGGGTTGGTGGGTGGGTTGGAGAGCAGAAGAGAAGCTGACGTGATGGGCTTAGACAGGAAGTGTTTGGACAGATTTTAATTTTAAATGTGTGTCTAGACACGGGCAGAAATCCAGTCTTGCTGAATATGCCCAGTTCTGCCCTTTAGGGGAGCTGGAGCAGGGGAGGAGAAGGAAATACATAGAAAACACAGGAAGATGCAGTTTCCCCTATGCATTTAAAAAAGGCCACAGGACTCGTGGTTGAGCTAACTTACCAGAGCAGAGGAAATGACCTCACCCAGCTGCACAGGCAGGAAGAAACTTGGGATCTTTCAGGATGTGATGAACCAAACCATTATTTGCCCTGTGGGGGAGTAAACATCAGGTCATCTATCCCATTTGCCACCATAATGCCATTATTGATCAGCTGCACGTATGGATTTTGGAGCCAGCCCTATGCCTTTACAGAGAGCAGGTACCAGCAGCCCAAAGCCCACTGGCACCTACAGCCAGCAATATAAACATTTATGGTGCAGTGTACACACGTCCTTACACACTGAGGCCAGGGACCATGGATAAATGCCCCTGGGGTTTCGGAGATTTTAGTACAAACCTCTGTGCAGGGGAAGGACAAGGCTTTGTGTAACATAAATCACCCTGAGGGGTGTGCAGCCCTCCTGTGAGTGCTCATTGCACGGTGTAACATCTGGGCTGCACACACACCTGCAGCTTGCCTGTGACCTATTTATTATCTCACACAGCTGCAGAGTTCTGGCAGCCACGGTGGCAGCAGTGCTTCACCACAGAACTCACTTGCTACAGGGGTTTGGCTTTGGAAGTTAATCAATGCAGAACTAACTGCACCATCAATATTGATCAGGCTGTGAAGGCCTTGGCACTATAGCACTGCAATATCCTGTTACTTCCAGGCTGCTTTGCAGGAGCCTGTGTGCATATTAATGAATGAACCTACATGGCCTGACAGGTTCACAGAGGAGCCCAGCAGAGCACAATAAGGGCCGAAGCTAAGATGCTTCATAGGAATTTTAATTTTTGTCTTAGATGCTAAAAAAATGTGTCAATATAATTCACAGGTCAGCAGTTCCTGCCATGAGCCCAACAGCATATTTGACAGCTTTAAGGATGATATGGGCTGTGCATTTGTGAAAGGCTGCTTGACCCAGGGGGCCATTAGCGAGCTCTGTGAGCAGACCAGCCACTCCCTATGACTGAAAGTAAGTGCATTTAGCGACCTGGACTGACCTGTCACACTTTGAATCTCTGGTACCTTCTAATATTGTGAAAGAATTCAGTCACGTAACCCTTTTATCACTTTCTAGCTAATAAATATCTCTTTGCTCATGCTGCTGGACAGAATCTGACTCAATGTGGCCAGCTGAGACCTTCTGCATATGAAGGGAGCCTGAGGATAAAATAAAACTAGTTTCACCTTTTTCTTCCTTGAGAACAGCAGGAGATACTTGTGCCTGCCATTCTCAGTGCAGCCACCCTTCAGGGTAGGATGTAGCTCATCTTCAGGATTGTATTTATATTGTGACTGCACTAAAGTAGATTAACAGGAGATTGTTACACGTGGCTTTGGAAAGATTAAGGTAGCTTTTGTGATGCTTGGTGGCTGCTTATATTTGTACAAAGTACTTTCTGAGTCTACAAGTAGCTGGACGAACACAATTTACACACCCTTGGGGTTTGGCAGATCCTCTTTATTGTGTAAACACCCATCAGGAGCTTTGTGGATCATTTCCTCAAATGTCAGTACCTAAGTGTTGCATAATCCCCTTTTAAGCATGTAAGAAGACAAGCAGATTTTAGGCTAGATTTTTCATTATTTTAGGCTTGTCTCTTATCTAGCATACACCTCAGAAAACTTTTACACTGAAGGTGAAAGGTGAGAGCAAGTTCAGCAAAGTTAAGCCCCTTATCCTGTCCCCATGTGGCCCCGGTGCCAGATGAAACTGCTCACAGCTGAGGCTCAGAGCATCCGGGAAGAGCCAGGGTGAAAAAGCTGCTCTAGACAGGTCCTGAGCTTCTTGTGCCAGCCCACGGACAAGATCCTGGGTCCTCACTGGGCCTAAGGCTGTTTGCATCACAAATGATGATAAGGAAGTTGGGCATCAGTCAGTAAAGGCTTTAACAGTGTAGATAATTTGGGGGTAGAAGTGGGAATGTGTGGAAGGCCTTAAGTCCTACTGTAGAGTTGATTTGATTTCTAATTGCTCAGCACATCACTCCACACCTGAGAGACTTCAGGCAGGATTCTTTAAACACCTACAGAAGGAAGTTCTTCATGGTAGGGAGTGATTCATGCCTCCCTTGATGACAACTAAGACACACTGTGGGCTTCGTTAGGATATTTTCATTCTAGCTTCCCCCAGAACCACACACATTGCTCCCACTGAGTCTGCACTGAGTGGAATTTGAGCCACAGAAAAGCAGAAGGATTTATCTAACAGGAAAACTATTGCAGGATTAAAAGTCTAGGATGGCTGTGATTGATGTGTGTTAACAATTACTACGTCTTGTCAGCCTTGTGCAGTGCCATTCCTGTAATTAATGGGCAAGGACTTTCTAATTCTCCTCAGTGCAGCTCAAGTGGTGCCAAGACACTCGAGATGTCCATAAAACATTGCCAAAGGAGCTGGAACAGGGCTGCCAGGGCCAGCTCTAAAGCTACCCCGTTTCAGTGCTGAAGCCTGAAATCACATGTAACACCCTGGCACTGATGCACCACCCACTGCTGAGCTCCCAGGGAGCCCTTCAGGCTCCCCCATTTGGTTCAGGTTCAGGTGTGACTCCTGCTGGGATGGCACCTTGGTGAGATGGTCACTCTTCACCTAACACTGCCCTGTAGGTGTGTCCAACACCCATTTTTGTGCCTGTTGCCATGGTGTGCCTGGATAATAAGATTTCCCACCTGGCAGCAAAAATGGGATTATCTCTTCAGGATTCCTGCTTCCCACAGGTCCCCCCCTCCATAATGAAGGAACAAGGGAGTTGAGGAGTGGGAGTGACAGAGGCGTAGGGCTGCTCTATTTGGTATGAAGGCCAGCTTAGTATTTCTGACCCTCTGTCAAGGTTTTAAAATCTAGTTTTCAAGCCTAGCATGTCTGTTTTGTAATATGCTTCAGACATCAGGTCCTAAATGTGCATGAGTCACTTGCTGTCCTTTTGCAGACAACAGTGACACAGCTCTGGGCACCACTGGCAGGCAAACATTTTTAATATTTTCAAGCTGTGTGATGTTCTGAGAGATGTTTACTTCACCACATCTCTGTCATCTTTTGATGTTAATACCTGTGTCAGAGTGATTTCATGGAGGCTGTCCTGGGATATGAAAGGGAATCCATGGTGCAGCGTAAAATATGCTCTGCTCACCATGTGGCAGAGATAATTCTGTGGTACTTCATGCTGAAGGATTTCATTCATTAGTTCTCTAAGCCAGCCTAAGGCACCTGAACTACAAATATTCTAGAAGCAGGTGCCCAATGTCACCATAGTAGAATCACTTTGAAAACTCAGATTTTCATGATACCTAAGCAGTGTTATCCCCGACAGTGGGTATTGAAGTGTTCTGTACAACAACATAACCACCTCCCAGATTTTTATATATACAATACATATAGAATGGTTTGGGCTGGAAGGGACCTTAAATATGATCTAGTTCCACCCCTCTGTTATGGGCAGGGACACATTCCACTAGACCAGGTTGCTCCAAATCCCATCCAGGGCATCCCCACCCTCACAGGGAAAGGTGTTTTCTATCATATACTCTAAACTGACAATCTCTTAGTTTGAAGCCACTTCTCTTGTCCTGTCACTCCAAGCCCTTGTAAATTGTCTCTCTCCATCTTTCTTGTCAGCTCCCTTCAGGTCCCGGAAGGCCACAGTGAGGTCACCCCAAAGCTTCTCCTGTCCAGGTGAACAATCCCAGCTCTCCCAGCCTTTCCTGCCAGCAGAGCTGCTCCATCCCTCTGCTCATCCTGGTGCCTCCTCTGGCCTGGCTCCAGCAGCTCCAGCTCCTTCCTGTGCTGGGCCCCGGGGCTGGGGCAGCTCTGCAGGTGGGCTCTCACCTGAGCACAGGGGCAGAATCCCCTCACTTGACAGCCACACTCTGGGATGAGCCCAGGGTAGGGTTTTCTTTCTCTGGAAATGATTGGATACACCCTCCTCCCACCCTGGAAATGCAGAGCGGTGACACTGGATCCTCCAGGGATCCCTCCAGGGATCCACAGAGAGGAGGATGAATCCAGAGAAGGAGAGAGTACAGTATCCCCATATCCAGAGCTAATGGAAATTTAATGTATATGCTATCAATATCGATTCCATAGCATGCTGGTTGAAGCTGCACAAGGTCAGTTCAATGTGATAAAGCATTTATTCTCTCAGAGCTGTGCTGTGCATTCCCTGCCTGCTCAGATTTGGTGCAGCCAAGCCAGCCACTCAGGCATGTGTGAGCCTAATACAGCTTCTGATATGATTCCAGCCACCACATGAAGCCCTTCACACCCACGATTTGTTACTGCTGTGCTTGGAGCCCTCAGCTCTACTTTCCAGAGCATCGATTTGCTTCATGCAGGTCCAGCTATGTGTGATACCAACACATTGCTCAGCTGCTCACTCTTTTCTCCTTCAGAGACTTGTAAAGGAAGAAAACAAAGGACTTCAGCCAAACTTTTGATTAATGTGATATTTCTGCATATTTACAGAAGCCTTAACAGAACACAGGACTCTTGGCACTGTCTTAAAAAGGTGTCTGTGTCGAGGAAAAATCAGTGGTTTCTGAGCAATCAAATAACAGCAAAAATGAGGAACCTGCTCATTCTTTGGTACTCAAATGAGGAAAATGGCTCAGCTCATTCCTTAATATTTGTCTTACACAAGATCCACAAAACTGCTGCTAGGGGAGAATTGGATTTGGAAGGCAAATTGTACCTGGTTTATTTTACCCAGTTGTTGACACAAGCAGGTCTTGAATGAGTGAAGTAGAAGCAGAAATGAAAGAAGCTTTTAAAAGGTATCAAAACGACTGCACTTAATTTCATGACTGATCTTCATATCTGAAATTTGGGAAAAGCATTTTGGGTTTATGCTCTTCCCCTGATGTGAGATGATTGGAAAACTTTTAATCAGATCCCCCTGCATGATATGCAATGACCCACGTGCTGAGCAGAAAGAAACTGCACAAGACTAAGTCTGAGAAGCCTAATGTAAAATGAGATATTTGTTTAATGACAGGATGTAATTAATATACAACATAGCTCAGGTTTATTGTTATAAAAGCCCAATAGTTTTCATCACTGATCTTGTATGCATAGAAACCAGACTTCCAAAGACAATATGCTCACAGAAAGTATAGATGGATTTTGAAAGACATAAATTTTTCAAGTGGTAAAAGGCCCCAAAACTGTAATTTCCTTGTTACCCAACTCTGCAGTGTATTTGGTCGTGCTCATTTTATAGTCAGCAGGAGGATTAAAGAACTTTTTTTTCTTAATTTGTGTTGTTATTGACCACCTCCAGTTCTCAATTTCCATTGTTGTGTGGTATTAAAACAGTAACCCTTAAACTGTGGTGGAATGTGCAGATTCTGCCCCCACCCAGCCCTGGTCCTCCAAACATACTTCTTACCAAGGGTTTCTCCTCCTCCTGGACACCCAAAACTAATATACATAATCTGTATATTAGTTATAAAATAGCCAAATTTCACTGTAGACATCTCAGCATTCCAGTCTAGAAGGTTCAAATATGGATAAATCTTTATAAAATCTGGTAAGGTGCCTGATTCAATCTTCTGAAAACACACTGAATGTGTGGGATGTATATCCTCCTAGTGCAAACCAGCCTCTTTTCAAACAGCTCCAGTGAGAGCTCCTCCTCTCCTCTGAGAGTTTTTTCTCTGTTCTCTCAGCTCTCCATACTGGAATGATTATCATCATTGATAATCATGCTGGAATGATTATCTTTTGATTATGAATTAGAATGATTATCTAGATTATGTTTTGTCTCCCAAGGCACGCAAACATACAGTAAGCACCTGCAACAAAGGCAGCATTGGTAAATGTAATTTTGTGTTAAACCCAGCAATTTGGAATTATACTGCAGCTCTTGGCTCATTCTAATAGATTTAAGCCTTGGAAAACCAGCTGTGTATGGCCACTGATGAAAAATGAATGAGTCAGAACTGGCTTGCATAGGGGAAAATGCAAGCACTCAAAAGAAAAACCAATATTCAATTAAAATCTAAAAATAATCAAGTGTAGAAGTTTCCTGTAAGAATTAAATCTTTGTACTGAATTTTTGCCAGAGGCATTGAGAGAACTATTTTATGATGAATACAAAACAACAGTATTCTTCTGTGTGTTTAAGCTACCCCTGTAACTACAGTTGATGAACATTTTGGGAGCTGTTGGATTAGTCACCAAATAAAAAAACCACATCTAAATGTACTTGCATAGCACATTTGCATAAAAGAACAGTTCCCTCCCCAAAGCTTAAGGTTTTTTTTTTTGTCTTGTCTAGCCTTTAAAAGTGAATCAAGGATCCTCTTTCTCAAGTAGCACCTTTTTATTGCCAGTAAAACAAGACTGGTAACAAAAGAAAACTCTAAATAGACCACATGAGGCCATTGGTGGTTCATGCTTTGAGATATGAATTCTTTTATTGGAGCTTTGCTGTGATGTTTTAAGATTTGCTGCAGGTTCTTAAAAATGAATAGGAATTGTTCTATTCTGAACTGTCAGCAGTTTGGAAACTTAAAACATCCAGGACATGTCTCAAGAAATCCAGTTGTTCTCTTTGATCCTAGATTAAAGGGCCTTTAGAAATTTCAGAGCTATGTAGTTTCTTACACAGTTCCAATTAACACGACACTTGAGCTTTATTCTGTGAATGTACAATAATGTAGAAAACTCCTTGGTATTCCCTCATCAGCTATATTCTATTTAAAAATACATGTATTGGTTTTATATCAACATCCTCAACCACATTCAATACTCCATTTATACCCATAGGTTTAGTAATTCACAGAACTTCAGCTTCACAGATTCTTACCAATAAATCCCAAAATGCATGCATGGCTTGGTTTAAGAAAGATATTTTACTTGTGTTTCATACACAAAAGAAACTGATAATCAACAGTGGCTTAAAAAATTAACACTACTCCACTTTTTCACAAGTGTACAAAAAAGAAATAATGAATTTACATTCAACGGTAAAGCTTAAAGTCCACTCTAATAATAGTTGCATTGACATTCACATACACAAGCACAGAATAAATATTTCAGGATTCTTATAAGAGCATACAGCATACATACAGTACTTGAATTTTACATAAGGAGTGTTAGTAGGGTCGGAAATTCATAATCTCATAGAAAAGTAAAACTAAAATCAGAAAAGGTCGTGTGGGAGGTAACACCAAGGTACTGCACAGAGCTAGCAGGTTAGTAAATCCATTTGTGTGAGGAGCTTGCTTCCTTCATATTAGGACAGTTTGTTTGCAAAGGTGTATTCAAAGTGCAGAGTAATGCAAAAAAAAAGAGAAGAAATTCTTGTATTTATTAATACATGCAAGAGGCAGCCCCCAAGTCACCCGACAGAATAAAGCTGTTATTGGCAAGTGGCCGATATAATACAGATGTTTCAGGCATTTTTTCTAAAGCACTTTAATAGCAGCAATTGTAATTTATAATGGCTCTAGATTGACTTCTGTTTGGGTTAAAGGGCATCGTATCTCTTTAACATTTACAGCTATATTTCTTTATAAATAAATATCTCAAATAACAAATAGCATAGTTAATGTTACTTTTTTTCTCTCTTTTGCATAAGTGTCGTGGAAAAACTCTGACCTTCTCAGAGACATAATGTGCAAAATAATGTGGAAATAGGGACACACAGCATCACAGTTACATTCCTGGGATGTCAGCCCAGCCCCTCTTACTCTCTGAGGGCTAGCCTTACCAGGGTAATGCAGGGCTTTAAGGGACAATTTTTTCCAATGGCTTGATTGGTAAAGAGATAAAATTTATGGTGTCTTAAAGAGCTGTAAATGTGAGGTTTCATTTGAAGCAGTGTGTACAATACGTCATGTATAGGAGTCAGTATTTCCACACAGTGACTTCTCGGGATTTGACAAGTCTGCTCATCTCCTTTCAGACATTTTCTCCCCAGCCTGAACATCTTTGAACATTTTTGTTCATTAGGTGTTTCCTCTGTTGCATATTTACCAGCTCTTCTTGCATTTTATAATCTGATCTCGTATCACCTAGCTGACATCTGCACACAAATATTTCCAATCAGATAGAGGGTGCACAACATTAAAACTTTTAAACCTGTCCTGTAAGTGTCATCAAGACAGGAGCACAGGAACCACAGTGCAGAGTCCAACCTCTCACTGGCTGTACTGTGAAGATTCTCCTTTTCGGCGTAGGAGAAAGGAAACTTGTGTCTGCTTTTTAGATTCTGAAAACAAGCCAGAGTGGAGAAAAAGAGTTAACACCAGACTTAATAAAGCTTTTAAGACAAAACCTGTTAAGCAATTTAGACAGACACTGAATTTCCTGCTGATTTTCTCAAGTCTGTACATACAGGAAATTTGTTAACAGTAGGAAGAAGTTGGGATTTGCTACATAGGAGAAATCTGCCATTATTACAAAAACTGGCTAAGAGGATTTTTTCAGTATAACTCCCTCACTGGTCACTGTTCTCAGTGGTGCTGTTGCCCTTTTCTTTTTTCTCCTGAGTCTTGTTTCCCTTCTTCTTTTTCTTCTTTTTCTTGGTCTCTTCTTTCTTGCCAAAGGTTATGAAGTCACTTTTGTCAATTTGGCTGTTTGGTGGCTCCTGCCGGATGGAGATGATTGCAGGAGATCCTGGGATAATGAATTTGTCTGGCAACTCACCAGGACCACCTTGTTTGGAATTGCCCGGTCCAAATTTAAAGGTCCAGCTGTTGCTGTTCACACCAGCTCCCACTGGGGGGGACACCTCTCCCGCCTCAGGTTCTGAAAAAGTCAAAACAGCAAGAAAAACTTAAAGCATCTTTAAACACAGGCACTCAGTGAGCAGCAGCTTTTTGTTTGAAAGCTCTGGCCTCAGCCTACAGTGACTCCTGCTTGCCTGGCTGCTCATCTGGGGGTTATCCAGATCTAGTTGTCTCATCTGGTTCTTGTCCGGTCTGCTCAGTGTTTGCATGCACTGACCCATTCCATGTGCTGTTGGGTGCAACAGGCTCTGGATCCCATTTTGTTCTTTTGGATTTGAAGTGTTTGGAGTAAGAGATCACTGTGATGTAGCCCATTGTGGTGTTTTATAGCAGGAAACAAGCATGTGCATTGCACGGCAAAAGGGTGTGTTTGAAGGTGTTGAGTCTCCAGGGACAGGGTTGGAAGAGTGGCCAGGGCAGGGGGTGACAGCCTTGGCATTATGCACATCCAGGTGGATATTTTGGCAAACCATCATGTCATGGATGTGTCCAGGAATCCTCATGCCGGGAAAGAAGGGAGGGTGTCAAGAGGGTGGAATGGAGCCAGACTCTGCTTGGTGGTGCCAAGCAACAGGACAAGAGATAACAGGAATGGATGCCCAGGAAGTTCCACCTGAACACGAGGAAGAACTTCTTTCCTGTGCAGTGAACAGATTCCCCAGAGAGGTTGTGGGGTTCCCCTCACTGGAGATATTCCAGAACCATCTGGATGCAATCCTTGGCCATGTGCTCTGCTTGAACAGGGAGATTGGACAAGATGAGCCACTGTGGTCCCTTCCAATCTGACCCATTGTGTGACTCTGAGCTGGTGCATCCCAGAGAGGAACCTGAGGCCAACCAGCAGGTAGCTCTGTAGGTGTGGATGCAATGTGGCTGAGCAGCAGACACGGCCCCAGAGCAACACCAGGAGTGAACTGAATTGCCTGGGCACAGACACTGCAGGACTGCTTCCATCAGGGTGCACAATCTGGTCTCAGAAATATTCATGGTCTTCCCAGAATCATGGAATATCCTGATATTCTCTTCAGATGAGTTATTTTATACAGGCAAATATAAAGTGAAGTTATACCCCAGTTTTAGGCTTGCAGTATGAAGCAAGTTTTAATCTAATTTCCATTATTTTGATTAGATTGCGTTAATCAGATTGAAATGTTTGCGTATGTTGCTCTGACAAGGACAAATTTCTAGCATAATAAAATGCAACAGAATTAGGTTTTCCTATGAGAGAAAGCCTTAAGACTTGGTTATTTTCTTTCCTTTTATACTTTGACCATTTGTTGTAATTTATATAACTCCCAATTTTGAATAGGAACAGCATATCTATTTTAATGTATAAGGTTAAGTGTTTAAACAACTGTGATCAGGGGAAAGCTCAATGTTTATGCACTGATGCTAAAGCCCTCAAATCAGAGGAAAGCTTTATTATCTACACCCTAAAAAATATAGCAACAAAACATGGGAATCTGACCCTTGTAACACTCCAAGCCACACACAAATCCTCACAATACCACAAAAAAATTCAATACCACTGATTTGGTTAAGTCTCAGCATTATGTATCAGAGCTGTGTCCAGCTGAAGAGGTAATGAAATCTGGGATAAAGAAGGACATGGGAACTGTGTTGGAAAACCATTTCAGAGGGGCTCCATGTCCCTTGGAAGAGGAGATGAGGACACTGGATGGGGGAGAAGGAACGGAGAAGTCGTAGGTCTCCTGCTGGTTAAAGAGGGCAGGAAGAGAAAACAAAGCAGACAATCTAGACAGAGATCCCCAACGTTTTGCCAGAAAACATCTGGTACTGGCTACTCTGTACCCTTGCAGCCATAATGATGAATGCTGCATTAACTTTTGCAGTTCCTGTATTTCTTATTGTTTAATGAACCTTCATCTTTTGTTACGTTGTTTGTATAATTTTCTATTTTATGAAATAAATGGGGTGTGGTGCATGCAGGCATAAGGCTCTCCTTTTAGGTTCAAAAGCTGAAAGACATATTCTGATGCTTGACAACCTATCTCCTGCCTGGCAGCAAAACTACAAAGCTGGGAAGCAGGATTCCTTCTTTAAGCTTTTCTGTAGTGATGCAGCAGGTCCAAGTTACAGAGCCCAAGCAATGTGTATACAAAATACATCAGAACCATCTGTGTAAGAGGTTTGGCAAATGAAATCTTGAGCATCTCTGAACCTCCATGGCACACAGACATGATATGACTGCTCTTACAATGTGATATTTAATCAAGAACTAGAAGGCACTGTACATTTCTTTTCCCCCTAAGATTGGATTTAATGATGAAGAAGCTTTGACTTTATGTTCTTTCCAGGAACTGCTGATGTTGTTTTAGTGACCTTAACCTCCTGAGTCTCAAATAGCTTTTCTGAAGTTATTATTAATGTAAAAGTTCCTCTATTTTATCAGTTGTAGCTTTTCTGTAAATTTCCTATGGTCTCAACTATCAGCTTCAGACTTTTTACGTTTCCTGTGAGTAACAACAATGTCCTAGAAAGTCCTTTCATGATAAATGCATTAATATGAACCAGCTTTCATTTCTCCTTAATAAACTGTTTTTTTCAGGTGCCTTCTATATCACTTTTGTTTCCCTGAGACAATAAATTACAAAGGTGGAAAATGTGTGTCTTGGCCTTTTTCCAAATTATTAATCAATTCTCTTTCTACTGCAAAACAAAAATGTGAGCTTTCATATTACACATAATAAATTAAGCCCTATTTGACAGATAAATCCTCTCTTTTTTCCCAACAAGCCCACACAATATGCATTCCAAACTTTGGCCCAGACCCAACGCTCTTTTTCTGTTCCTGGCAGGAAGAAGACAGCTGAAGGTGACCTCAGATCATGTTTGACCCACCCTTGCTCTGACTGGGGAGAACCAGGTAGCAGAGAATAGTGGAAAAATTACTTTGTAGAGCACAGGGTGAGAACACTCTGTGGGCTGCAGGGCCACCACAGCACAGCTGGAGCTGCAGGGCATGGCTGGGCCATTCTGATGTGAGCATAGAAACATAAAATGATAGAATGGCCTGTGTTGGAAGGGACCCCAAATATCATCCAGTTCCAACCCCCTGCCATGGGCAGGGACACCTTCCACAAGACCAGGTGGCTCCAAGTCCCACCCAACCCAGCTTTAAATACTTCCAGGGATGAGGGAGCCACAGCTTCTCTGGGGAGCCTGTGCCAGGGCCTCGCCACACTTACCTTATATTCTTACTAACCTTTAATCTAAACCTACTCTCTGTGGGTTTGAAACCATTCCCCTTGTCCTGTCACTCCAGGCCCTTCTAAATAGTCTCTCTCCATCTCTCCTGTGCCCTCCCTTCAGGTACTGGAAGAGGCATTTAGGTCACCCTGAAGCTTCTCTTCTCCAGGCTGAGCAATCCCAATTCTCTCAGACTTTCCTGGGGAGGTGCTCCAGTCCTCTGATCAACTTATTAGGCTGAACACAGGACGTGGGACAAGGACAGTGACTTCATGTTGTCGGTCTTACCACACAAACACAGTAACATGCAAGAACCCAGGGTATCCCTGAGGTAAAAAATCGCCTGCATGAAACCTCCTGCCAGACTAATGGGGTGCACATACACATCTGCACTACTGAAATCTAATTCAGAGCAGGAAACCAACTCTTTAATCTGGTTCTGCCTAGGCAAATCAACTCACCAGCTGAAGTCAGTAACATTTGTCACAAAAACATCTGACTTTGTGCATCCAAACACAACAAACCCATCCCACCTACCCTGGAGTCAGGATTCTGTCAGACTATGGGGGTTTGCTTGCTTGCAGAATTATGTCTGGTTTTGTCCCAGCTCCTGAATATGTTTGCTGTCCTTATAAACTAAGCATTTTAATACTCCTTAACACTCACTAAGCCATAGGAAACTAATTATCCTCACTGCTGTGTGGAGAGCTTGCATACAAAAAGACAGAAACATAGAGAATCTACTGAGTTAATAGCCATAATTTCCTAAAGTGGGGCTTCTCTAGTCCTCAGGAAATTTCTCTTCTGCGTGATTTACCTGAAAAGATGTCTGTTTATCTGTATTGGCAGGCTGGAAGGTCACAGTTCAGCTGTACTAACAAAGTTTTATGTTTAGGCATTTCAGATCAAGAATAAATGTCATTTACTACCAAGTTTCCAAGGCTTCCTTAAATGTCTCTTCTGTTTCTTATCAGCAGGGATTCAACAACAAAAGCTTTCTACTTATGTGTCATTTTTCATTTAATGGGATTAGTTGTACTTCTCTTGCATATTTCCTGCATCTTTAATTGAATGCTTCAAATTTGTTTGTTAAACTTAGAGGAAAATCCAAATAAAACAAACCCCCTGGTTATATTTATAATACTCAATTTAAAACATTACACTTCTTTTCTTCCTACAGCTAGAGAGAGGGGGTTGCCAGAGTTCATACATAAAAGCCCAGAGTCTGGTCATTTCCTGAGGTAATTTACGGGATTACTTTGGACCTTTTCTTTTATTCTCCAGGAATACTTCAGACTTCATGTTCAATGACCAAATAATTAAATTTTTAAATGCTTGCATGCAGCAGAACCCAAAATCTAGGCTGCACCTGCAGGTCCTGATGCTTCGTTGCCTGTGTGTCTGCAAGCTAAAACGGGAGATGAACTTTTCACCCCATCCCTTTCCTACTCTCACCGAAATACAAATGTCTCAGTAGACTTTAAATGGAACCCAGACCAGCAGAGATTCTGCAGCTGAGTAGGTCACATATTTAGCTGGCATGAAAGGACTTCTAAGCTGTCTTTCAAAGTACTTCTTTTTCCATCCCATGACTGCCGTCTGAAGTGCATAGGCAGACTTACACAGAAAAAACCCTCCATTATCCTCAAATCACCTATCTGAATACTGGAGGGAATAGGGTATGGTGCATAGCTAATGTTTTTTCTCTTCCAGAGGCATTTAATGGTCATGTATTGTAGGCCTCTACCTCTCACAGGACTTGAAAAACATGAACACCCCAGTTAATAGGCACTGGTTCAACATGCCCTAATTGCTCTGAAACACCTGATTTCCCACACAATGTCAGATATAGAGGGTCATGTCTGCCCAGAGAAGCTGTGGCTGCTCCTGGATCCCTGGAAGTGTCCAAGGCCAGGTTGGACAGGGCTTGGAGCACCCTCGAAGAGAGGAAGGAGTTCCTGCCCATGGCAGGGGGTTGGGACTGGATGGTCCTTAAGGTCCCTTCCAACCGAAAGCATTTCAGGATTCTATGTGGATGTCACAGTCTCCAAGATTCCAGGAAGGGAGCAGGCTGCAGGAGAGCTGTGTTCCCTCACTGATCCTCTCCTGCATGCTCCAGGCAGTCCTGCTCTTAGCACACAGGTTTTTCAGAGGTACCCATGTTCTGTGCAGGAAGCTTGGACACCTCCAAGGAACCAGGCCCCTAAAATATAACCTGTAGTAACTGTAGGCACCTACATCTCTTTTTCTTACAGAGTTAGACACCCCTTCCCCAAATCCAGCCACCAGAAATGTAGGCATCCAGTCTACCAGGTCTAATTTAATTCCTGCTATGGTCTATAAACAGACAGGCACCCTCAGAGGGCAGTTCAAGCCACCTGGTTTAAAAGCTCGTTTTAAGAGGTATTGAATTGAAGACCTTATCACTCTCTTTGGAGACTTTCTTGCTTTCTACAACTCACTGAGAGGAGGTTGTAGCCAGGTTGGGATCAGCCTCCTCTCTGGCAGCCAGTGGCAGGACAAGAGGACATGGCCTCAAGCTGCACCAGCAGAGATTTAGGATGGACATTAGGAAGAATTTCTTCACAGAAAGGGCTGTCAAGCACTGAGAGGAGCTGCTCAGAAAGGTGGTGGAGTCCCCATTCCTGGTGATATTGAAGAAATGACTGGACATGGCACTCAGCACTCTGGGCTGGTTGACAAGATGGTGATCAGTCAAAGGTTGGACTTTATAATCTTGGATGTGTTTTCCAACCTAAATGATTCTGTTGAAAAAAAATCCGAATTTACTTTGTTCCTCTCCTCTCTCTGTTGGAGACAGCTAACTTTTGTGTAGCTAGTGAAAAAGGAGCTGAATTCTACCCTCAGGAGCCAGGTAAGCAGCACCATGGCTCAGCAGGTGTTGTACTAATGACCATGCCAGAGTATTTTGGAAAAAAAGAAGTTTGAAACTAATCTCTTTAAATGGTGGCAGCCACAAAAAACCCTGTGCAACTGTTTGCAACTTCCTCAGCCCTAATCCTTTCATGGGATTTTCACTTAGATAGGCACTGGCATCTTCTGTCCAAAAATGCCTGAGGAAGTACAGCCAAATTGTTAAGGTTGCTGCATTTCCACCCCTTAAAAGGCCACATTTTTGTTGTGACAGCAATGACACCAGGACAGCTCAGAACCTCTGGTGCAGAACTCAGAAGTACAGGTCTGTCACTGAGATTTAAGGTGCTGTCTTTTGAGATGTGGAATTTGCAAATTCACTCAATTGAAGGGCTGGCTTTCATCAGCTTGTAAAACCATCCAAGCTGAAAGGTAATGCTGAGCGATGGGTACAAACAGTCTGAAATTGAGATGTCTCATAAATTTGGGGCAAAATGTCTGCTCACAGAACATCCCATCACTCAGCCAAGGAATCAATATCCCATCAGGTCTGGGCTACCCCATCAGGCCTGCAGCTTCTATCTCACTGACATTTCTCTCGCTTTTGGGGAGGCCACATGGTTTTCCCCTGACCCTGCATAGCCCCACAGCTCCAATCTGGTGTTTACTGAGAACAGGTGGTGCGCACTTCCCATAATGCGAGCTGCCCATATATCCTGAGTGTCAGGAACATCGTCTCTCCCTCCTATGCCTCTGCTGCTTTCTCAAAGAACCTTTGTCAGAAGAGGGCTAACTCATGTTAGAACAGATGTGCCCCTGCTCAAGGGGGAGAAGAGGAAAGCATTTCTGTGCAGCTCTGTCTGCCTGCAGAGACATCTTTGACTGCGTGACATGCTCAGCCAAGACAGCAGCTTGTTCTCCCTCTGTTCCACCCCTCCCCACTCACCACTTTGTCCCTGTCTTTAAAAATTTGGTAGCTCATGGAATCAGAAAATATTTTAGATAAAAGCTCTCAATCAAAACTTCCATTAATATTAAAGGGAATATTTTTCAGTGCTCTTTTTCTAGACAGCAGAACATGCAGGCTAAAGCCTCTGTAAGTCTCGGAATACCCCGTCATTAATCACAGCCCCTTCTGTCCGCAGGTCAAAGTAGCAAAACACATTAATTAAATGAATTTGTTTAAAACTGAGATGAGGCAATAAGCAGGAAGCAAATTGCAGGGAAAGCTAGTCATTAACCTGATTTCTCTCTTCCCTGCCTCCTCCACTGATGCTGTACTGACTGCAGCTTCTGCCTCTGGCAGGCTTAATGAATATTCACCATGATAAAGAGTCTGAAACAGCACATCCAATGCAAACAGCGTGCACTGAAAAACCCTCTCTGTGTCATTTGGAGGATCTCTGCGGACATTCTGGTTTCACTGATCATCCCTAAGCCTTTTTGGGATTAAAAAACCCATTTAATCTTTCTCTCTTTTTTTTTTTTTTTTTTTTTTTTTTTTTTTTTTTTTTTTTTTTTTTTTTTTTTTTTTCTAAAAAACAAAACAAACCAAAAACTGAATCCTACCAAAAAAAAAAAAAGAAAGCGAATAAAAATCCATCATCAGCATGATAAAACGACAGAAATAGAACTGAAAGACAAAAAAACTGTTCAATCAGAACAAAACTGAACCAGTTTAACTATCACTTTGCCAAACAACCCCAACCATCTGTAATGACTTTGCCAAACTGGAGTATTAAACATAAACCCAAAAAATTCTCACCCTCTGCCCTCCCATCTCTTTGACCTGTTCTGCATTAATGAACCAGGAGGAATGAACAAAATGGAAACTTGTCCCCACCAAGGAGCCTGTAGCTTTAATCCAGTGCTTGGGTTTAAAGTCAGTACCATTAAAGAGGGTAATTATAGCACACATGTTGTGGGAGATTTGTAACCCCCCACTGCTCCAACATCCAGCACAAAGCAGGGGGTGGGCACGGAGGTCACTTCCAGCTCACACTGTCCACGCTGACACCGACAATTAATTTAAACAGAGATTATTTACCTCATTATAAAAAAACAATCTTACATGGCTGCATTAAAGGAATTGTCTCAGCTATCAAATAGCTCTGCCAGCACACTGAGATATGTGAAAGCACAATTTGATTTGCTTGCTACCACAGCCTGCTGTGGCCAGAGCACAGCCCAGGGTAAATGGCTTCCCGCAGCTGCTGAAGGAGCAAACGGAGCATGGGCTCTGCAACTCCTCTCACTCTTCTTTGGCTAAAAGACGCTTTTCTTCCCATAAAAACATCGGCATTTTCAGCTAATATCCTTCTACTGCTGTACTTGTGCCCAGCCCTGCTCCCACAGGTTGAATTTTAACCCTTTCCTCCCCAAACTAAGGGTTAATCTGCTGCATCCCTGAGACTGCATGTGCACACACCCAGGATGCTCCTTATCATCCTTTTAGCTCTAATCGAATGTTGGACCTGGGGGGATGCAGCATTGAATGTTTGTGTCGCATGAAGAGGTGATTGGAGCGACATTACTCCTGCAATATTTAAAAAAAATATTTTGTGGGGGGGTATTTTCCTATGTCTGCAGGCCCACACACTGCCTGTTTTTAAGAGGTCATAGCTGAAAACAGACACCCCCGCCCCCCCAAAAATCCAAACCCAAACCAACCAACCAAAAAAAAAATCCCCGGAAATTATTTTCATCTTATAAATGTGTTTTTAATACAGTGTGGGCAGTTACATCACCAGCCATTCTGCCCTTGTTTTAAAGCAAGCAGTAGGGTAAAGAGCAGTGAATAATGCAGGAAAATTGGAACTGGAGCTGGGGGGACTGCTCTGCACTTCCGTCCCTGGGAAGGGTGTGGGCAGTGCCTGAGGACAATGTTCCCCTAAAGATTTGCGGTGCGTTGGTCTGGATACCACAAAGGAAAGGCTTTTTTTGCTATCATGTCAAACCAGGTGCTATGTAGCCTAAATGCCCTAATTAAATGTCCTTAATTGCCCTAAACTGAATGACTAGAGCAGCAAGCAGCAGCCCAGACCTCTGCTGAAGGCTGATTTTAGGAGTGCTCGGTAACACATCCTAAAAAGGTGGACTTTGAGTCAGATCTCTAAAGATTTTTGGGTTTTGTGACTCACATCTTTTGTATGTGACCAGGAGTGGGGATGGCACTCGAAGCATTTTCAGGAGGCTGTTGCTGTGGGTGGGGTTTGCCTCTGTTACATAAGGACATGAAATATTGTAAGGAGAGCAAAAACCACTGCAGAAAACAAAGCCCTGGATTTCGGGAAGACAAAAAGGGTCTGTGCACTGCTTAAACTATATTATGGAAAGCCAATTCTGGTTACTGTCTTCTGTCAAATTTAAATTAAAAAAAAAATTCTAACATCCAAGCCCTTTTTTATGTGAGAGACAACAGGCTCACTGAGCATCACAAATCCTGCTGTGAAGGTGAAAAGGAGGAAGCATTTCCTGGCTGCTGCTGGAGCCTGTAACAGTGCCCTGCAGCCAGCCAGCCCCCTCCTCCCCTTGCTCTCTGCTGGATGAGCTGCTGAACTGAAGCCAGAGCACAGACGTGCGTTTTTTCCAGGCATCTCCTGCCACTGGAGGCCACTCTGCTTCTATGGGGTGATTCAGGATCCACCTGAACTCCTGCCTACAGCCACCTTCTCCCCCAGCACCCATCCCAAAGCCCGGCTCTGACTGATCCCCAAAGAAGGAAAATTTCAGGTTACTTAAAAGGAAGACAGGATTAAATGTTCTAGTATTGGATTTCTATTTACAAGGGTCTGAAGTGTCAGGACAAGGGGAATGGCTTCAAACTGACAGAGAATAGGTTTAGATTAGATATTAGGAAAAAAATCCTTTACTGTGAAGGTGGGCAGGCCCTGGCACAGGGTGCCCAGAGAAGCTGTGGCTGTCCCTGGATCCCTGAAAGTGTCCAAGGCCGGGATGGATGGAGCTCTGAGCAGCCTGGCACAGTGGAAGGTGTCCCTGCCTATGGCAGAGGGAGTGGGAACAAGATCTTTAATGTCCTTTCCAACCCAGGCCATTCCATGGTTCTGTGATTCTATGTTTCCCTGGACAGGCTTAGATTGGTTTTGTGTCCATCTTGCTAAGAGAATTGACTTGAATTCAGTCCCTCCCTCCTGCTTCCCCTCAAAAAAACCTTTATTGATTACCAGCCTCTACAGCTCTGAAAACCTTCCACAGGTGCCCCCACCTGAGCACAGTTCACATTACTGCAGGTGCACAAATAGCAGAGTCCAGCACAGCTGCCAAAACCAAGTGGGAGAGGCAAGAGAGAATCCCCACTACTTAGCTGAGCACAATTAAAGAAAGACAGTAACTATGGAAACTTGAAGCATCAATTTTAGCCTTTCAAGGCAGAATCTAATTTTAACCAACTAATTGGGTGCTTGAAGTGGTAGTGAAAGCAAAAGGGACACATTTTTGTCAGTGATTTAGAGGCATCTATTTTAAACATGAATGAATGTGTGAGCTTCACCATTTGGAGAGGATAGGATAGTAATGGAGCAGGGATGCATGAGAAATGATCTTAGAGATATTTTTTTTCTTTCTTTCTTCTTCATCTGTGTTTAGCTTACAGGCTTCAACCATTCCTTTTGGGCTCTCACCCCAGTAGCCCAAACCACTGCAATCTCCAGGCCAGATGATTACAGGGTAAAGCTTTCTGCTTGGATATTCTTTAAATAACCCCCAAACACACAAAGCTTCAGACAGTGGGAAATGCAGTTCCTTGTCTCTCAGAGGCTGGAGGTGGCTTTGAACCTCAGAGTTGACACCTGTTTCCTGGCTCCCTCTGGCTCTGATCTCAAATAAAGGGATAATTTTACCAGTAGTTTATAGATGAAACCTGAAACTGGTCTTTTCTCTATGAAGGGGAGGAAAGGGCACTATTAATGTTTAATTTAGTTTGATTGTGTTATCCCCAGCTGATTTCATAATATTAAAAGTAAACTATATCATACAGACACACAAAATTAATTTAGACCTACAAAATCCTTTAGCTGACCTACTTTAACTAGTTCATCAGTACACCTCTGCAAACTTCTCCTCCTCTGAAAGCCACTTAACTAAATACTAACCAATGTCTATTTTGATTCTCTCCAACATGGCTGTTAGCCAGCAACCTGCCCTAAAAGACATCTGTCACTGTAATACCTTCCACAAAATGGGGCTGTAAAACTGAAGACATCAAAGCCTCAAAACAGACTCTGGCAGTCACAGCACTCTTTCCCTTCCACAATATATATGTCATATTAGCAGCTTCCTATCATCTCCTGTTAGCATCACATCCCATTATTATCCCTTTTCACTGATATGGGATGAATGAAGCTAATAATATTCCACATCAGTTAAAAAGGAATCTTAATTAAATGTGATGACTAAGTGCTAATACAATATGATAAGCCCCCTGGATAAGCACGCTACATAATTTCTCTCTTTTTCAGAATCCTTTAAACATTCTTCGAGAAGAAAATGGAGGTGACCTTGCAAAGTCTCCCCACATCCCTTCTCCTACTGCAGAAATAGTTTTGCTCTTTCAAGTGCTTGCAAGGCCTACATTTGGAGGATTTTTTTCTCAAGTTGTAGGTAAATCCAGGTGTTATGATCATTGAGAGTTATCTGGGCATTTAACTCTTTAAATCAGATTTTTTTGGTGCTGATGAGATGAACCTGCCTGCCTCCTCTGGAAGTCTGGACCTACTGGATCATGGAACCAAACCTTCTGTTTGTCTTCTGCTGCAGCTAAAGGAGTCCTCTCAAAACTGAGCCATATGATGAATCCTTTTTCAAAGGATTTTTATAGGTGTAAGTCTGCATGCAAATCTATCAAATACCAAACCCCAACTCTGGATGGCTGTTAAAATCCCATTTAAATGTGTTTATGAACCTCCTAACTTGGTCAGTGCTTTATTCTACTCGGTCACACAAACTGAAATCACAGACTGCTAGGTGATGTGCTGTAAAGGCCACGTAATACTGAAACAAAATAAACTTAACAAAAACATAACTTGAGGGGGGATGATACACAGCTAGGGAATATTAAGGTATGTTTACCTAAGTAATGCTAAGATCAAATTTGGCAGTTGCTCGAAATGGATTTTACAAAAGGCACTTTAACAGTTGCAGCTGCCTTTGTGACTTGTCTCTTAGACTACACCTTCTTAAATATTCATCAGATGGTGAGTATTAATTCTGGGAGGCTCTTTGAAGTCTAACACACAAAAAAAGTGGGTAGAGCTATCTCACTTCATCACTGTAACCATTTCAGAATAGACCACTCATAATCCCAGTGTAAGAGTTAGTAAATTATATGCTTTGTATTTCAATATTTTGATTTTAGTTTTATAGCCCCAGTCATGCTTTAAGCCAAGAATTGTTCCCTCAATGGAACAATTGGAGAAATGGCTCAGACTTGTCCTTCCACATAAAATGATGCCTTACATTAGACACTGCTCATTTGTTAATGAACTCTCTTTCAGGAAAGGCTCAAATAGTTGTAGTAAAACATCCAAAACTCATTTATTTAATATTCCTGCCATTTCACTTTTCTGAAGGAAATATTAAAAATGGAAGAACTGGCTTGATACAAACAGGAAGATCAAATCTGGGAAATTAATTATTACACATCAATTGTAATGGATGTAAAATGGGTATCTGAGAGCAAAGAAGGGGAAATTAACTTCGTTTTCTCATTATTGCTTAATGGAGGCTGACTTAGGAAAAAATCATACCCTGGTTAAATTGAAGAAAATTTCTTTTACCTGTGATCCCTTTAAATGAATAGGTAGGGAAAAAAATCAAGGACAGACTGTGTCTGGATTGATAGCATAGTTATTTTCCTTCCAGGAAATGTGTCATATGCTCAGGTAACTAGGACAAGCTGTCAAAGACTAGAAACATTCAAAAATCTTAGTGTTCATAAAGGCTAAAAGGTGATGTTATTGCTTCTTGAATCTTCACTTCAAAGGGAATTTTAATTTGCCATCTGGTGGAATCTACCTGTAGAATATTTTAAAACTATTTTAAGACTGAATTAAAATTTACACTTTCATTTTCCTGTTGTAATTGTGTGTATTATATGTATCCATGTTAATATAAAACTGGGTCATTTGTTTTGAGTTTCTGCAATTCTTGAGGTGCTGACTGACTTCTAAATTTTACACATCAGAGTCTACTTCCCCAGCATCTTTTCAGTCCCACCACTACCAGGAGATGTGATGGAGGAAAGGGTTTCTTACATTATCAATTTCTTACATTATCTGGAAGTAGCTGTGTGGGTGCTGTCACAGAATTTTTTAGGATTGGAAGGGACCTCTGGAGATCATCCACTTTAACTCTCCTGCCAAGGCAGGGACACCTGGAGCACGTGACACAGGAATGTGTCCAGGTGAGGTTGGAATGTTTCCAGAGAGGGACTCCCTGACCTCCATGAGCAGCCTGTTCCACTGTTCTGCCACCTTAAGGTAATTAAGTTCTTCCTCATGTTAAGCTGGAACTTCTTGTGTTTTAGTTTATGGCCATTGCTCCTTGTCCTGTCACTGGGCACCACTGAAAAGAGTCTGGCACCATCCTCTGAGAGATAAATATCTGGAGATATTTATATGCATTAATGAGATTCCCTCTCAGTCTTCTCTTCTCCAGACTGAACAGGCCCAGTTTTTGCAGTCTCTCCTTATCAAAGTGAGATGCTCCAATCCCTTAATCACCTTTGTGGACCCTCTCCAGTGGCTCCTTGCCTTTCTTGGACTGTGGAATCAGGTCTCAGCTTCGATGTCTGAGTTGGCAGCTCTTCACTGCAAAGGTGTGAGACCAACTTGTCAGAAGGGGGGCACAAAGTCAAAAATGCTTCATCCTCTCACTGTGCAACCTGACAGTTCCGTAAAGAGGGATTTCTTTTCAGCTATTTCAATATATTCCCTCACTGGAAAGGGAAGGGAAAAAGAACAAAAAAGCAACTTCTGCAGCCAAATGCCAGTTCCCTGGACAGCAGCAAGAGCTGCCATTCATTAATCCTGATGTGCCTTGCCCCACTAAGCACTAGGTGTAAATGGCTGCAACCCTTAAATTGCTTCATATGCTCTCTATGAGCCACAACTGCAGCACCAAACATCACTTAAATGTATTCCCCTTCCACCAGACTTGAAGAAGAAATAGCTTGGGGTAGCCAGCGGAAACACAGACCATGACAACAAGGAGAAAAAAGCTCTATTTATATCCCTTCCTGCTGACACATGGAATTGCACACACTTCATTCAAGCATACACGCAGCTGCTCAGTGGCTGGAATTTCTGCAGCGGCTTCGAGGCTCGAGGAAGTGCAGTCAAAGCAGATATTCTCTGTACCGAGGAGGAGAGACAGCAAAAGGATGCTTTGAAATGCTCTGGTTGATCTAGTTCATTCTGCTCAACAGGGAGGCACACAATTTCATATTCAAAAACATGTGTGCATATCTCCTGAAACTAGCACGAATATTTAATACCTCTTCTTGGAAAAACAAGATAATCATGCCTGCAGATCTTCCACAGGCAGCTATGGACCATTTTTGCCTCAGCAATCATCCAATTTGCATCTCTAGTGAAACAACTCAGTGAACAGGCAAACAGATTTTTATCTCTGTGCTTGAGCAGATCTGCCAATTGCTTAAAGTGTCACTCTTCAGGCAGGGACAATACCTGGAGAGAGGACAAATATTCAGGCTCAAGAGCAAATACCAGAGAGAGACCCTTCATCAGGAACTGTAGTGATAGGACAAGGGGGAATGGATTCAAACTGAAACAGGGGAAATTTAGGTTACAGGAGGAATTCTTCCCTGTGAGGGTGGGCAGGCCCTGACACAGGGTCCCCAGAGAAGCTGTGGCTGCCCCTGTATCCCTGGAAGTGTCCAAGGCCAGGTTACACAGGGCTTGGAGCACCCTGGAACATTGGAAGGTGTCCCTGCCCATGGCAGGGGGTTTGGAACTGGATGGTCTTTAAGGTCCTTTCCAACCCAAACCATTCTGTGATTCTATGCCTCTACTGATATGAGCCATACAGCTTTTAGTATCTGAGAGAATCAATTAAAAGAAATTATATATGATGGCTTTTCTCTTTTTTTTTTTTTGCAGGGCCCAGAGCTTTTTCTTGCCACGTATTTTTTTAGATATACAAACACAACTTAAAAAAAAGAAGTGAGAGGGAAAGCCAACAATATGACAACAAAACAACTGTTTGCAACTACTGAAAATACTGTGTTAATTGCTCAGCTGCTCTCTTCAGGGCCTCAGACTTTCACCAAAATATACCAGGTGGTGCTAAGTGGGGTGGCTTCACCCTTACTGAGGAAGTTCAGAAAAACTCATTAATCCATGGACATAGCAGGAATCTTCTGTTTCTCCTTCCACCCAAACTCCCCTGTTTGTACAAATATGTCTGCAACTGCATCCAAACCTGCAGAGCTTTCTTAAGGCAAAACCCACTCTTCCCCCTCTATAAATAACTTTAGGAATCAGTTCATACTCCTCCCAAATATCCCTCCCACTCCTGCCCGCAGCTTTGATTTCATGCCTGTCTTCAGAAGCCACAGTGAATCACCCATTTCCTGCCTCCTAATCCTCACTCTATCACAAAGCTCTGCAGGTTTTCTGCTGCTCCTCCAGGTAATTCTGCTTTGGGCTCAGTAAGAAAAGCTACATTAAGATAGAAAAACGCTAAGCAGGTGGCAGTACCATAGCCTAACACACAGAGAAAGGAAATCAAGCTTGTTCCCTCGTGGCTGTTGTATTCTAAACACAATTAAATAATGAAAGAGCATAAATTACAGCCTCGATTTTCTCATGTAGTTTTTTCTCCCCATGTGGGGTGGAAAACTCCATGTGGGATTTTAGTGTCTCCAGTCTTTGCAACGTGGAATCATGTTATACCCATTCAACCTTGACAGGTCACTTTATTTTAAAAGTATCAGCAGTTTTGTGAGAATCTCAGGTTTCACATGGGAAGAAAGAAACCCCAAACCTTAAAAAAGTGAATTTTGGCTGCTAACACACCAGAAAGCAAAGAAAAGGAAGTCACTTGAGGCTTAAGCTTTGAATGTTTGGGATTGGCAACATAGGACTGACCCGATGCAATTTCATGGTCTGTTTATCCATCCTGTTCTCTACACCATCATGCATTTAATAACAGGTGCTTTCCCTTACCCAGGCATCTGTGACAAACAGAACATGCTGCAGAGAAAGCAACTGCCTTCATAAATCTAATTCCAGTCAATGAAGAGTTTGTGTCTGAGAATCACAGAACTGCGTAATCAATAATCATGGTCTGCAAGACAGAAAAATATCTTCCGATGGCTTCCTTCAAAGCTGTGCACCAGATTCTGGATTCTTTTTCAGTATTTCAGGATTATGCAGCTTCCCTAAAGGCTGTGTGGACCAACACTGTTATCCTGCATAACTCTATCTGGCACTTGACCTGAATATGTTTCTCCCGATTAGGCAGTGACATTCTCATCTGGAAACTCTGTTTGTACATTCAAATTGTTGTCTCAGCATAAAGGTGTGCTGGAGTTATTCTGAAAACCCAGATGTGTGACACTGTCTGTATTTCAAAAGCTTGATTAATTAGCATGATTTGGAAGCTTTCACTTCCAGATTCCAGACACTGCTGCCCCTTATTTCTCCCAGCACACGTTATGAAGTGATGAGTCTCTGTCAAGTGGTGGTGCCAACCTCAGCAGAGAAAGAAAGACTTATTAACACCTAAATAAGAATTAGCCAGTGGCTGCTAGCCTGGATTCTTAGGTCACAGATGAAGCAGGTCTGCAAAGGAGGTGGAATTTTTGCCCAGCACATCTTCTGTGTAGCAAACAGGAGACCTCACTGCCAAGTGCAACAATTTGTTCCCTTTCACAAAAACTAAATTGACCTCAACACCCAAATATTCCACTTACCTTAATTCATGTTGTGTATTTGTCATATTTGCCATGAGAATTGCACAGTCTCAGATCACATCTTCTGTATGGAAAAAAAACAACCCTGCAACAGCTGCCACTTTGGAGATCAAATAAAGGCCATTCAAACCAAAACCATCTCTTGTCTCCTCAGTTCCCCTGGGGAAGTAGCACTTTGTATACAGACCAGAAAGCCAAAACCTCAGCATATGGCAGAGCAGAAAGCAAGCTCTGCTCCACAAGAACAATTATTTGCCAGTTCCAAGAGTAATACACTGAGTATCTGAGCTGACCTAAACTATTAATGTAACACAGGATGTGAGTAGTTGGGCTCCCAAAAGTCACAAAAATGTTCGCAAAAATTAATTCCACAGAATTAACACAGCTCCCCTTTTTACCAATAATTACTCTGAAGTGCAAAATGCCCAGTTCTCTCATTTTGTGCATACTACATGATGGCTGCCAGAGTTTTTGAAGGCTCAAAAGCTGCTCCAGCATTACATAATCACAGAATTAAATAAAATCAAATGTATAATCTCTATGGCTTTAGAAAAAGCTGGGGCAAGGCGGGGGAAGGAAGAAAAAAATAAACACAACTCTAATGATGTAGAAGGAACAAATAAGAAGTTTAATTTTTTAAAGTTAGATGATCTTTAACTACTGAGCTCTGTACATGTGGTCGGTAATAATTACTTCTCAAGGATTTTCTAAAGTATAATGCTTTGCACAGCTCAAAGGAAGGGTTATTGCCATGAACTCAGATTGGCAGAGCAAATATTTAATTACTGTTTTCTCCAACTCCCAGGCTGTATCTCAACAGTAGAACCCAATGCAATCTTGCCCACTTTAGCCAGAACCCATCAGCATATTACCTAAATCCCAAGGAGTACTATCACAGACTGATGAATTGTGTGTGGGGAAAAAAAAATCTTTGGCTTTCTAGGCACTGCTTATCATTTTGGAAAGACATCAACTAGGCTGGCTGATTGAGCCAAAAATAAAATTTAAAAACTGGGGTCTCCAATTAAGAGTCTCCTCACCACAACTTCAGCATTTTTACTTTTTAACAGAGCAGGTGCAGGTAAGATGATGACTGGTCAGCCCATGAAAGAAGAGAACAACCACTTGCTTGAGCAGCCTCACCTCCCATGGAAAGTACTGGATAAACATTCATGGAAGATTTTCCCTCATTTCCAGGACTCCAGCTGGCTACACACCTCCTACACCCACTTCTAGGGTATGATATGAGGATTTTTCTCTGGGCGTGCTATCTTTCCAAATAAATGGTAATTCAGTGACATTGGGTGCTATTTAGATGTCTAGTTCCTCTACTGTCTGCATCAATACATTTATGTATCAATACATTTTTTTTCAAGCCCTCGTGCCCTTAAGCACTTACTCCCAGAAATTCCTCCTAAAAGCTGAGGCAAAGACAGACAGACAGTTCTGTGTGACAGAACAGAGTCCTGGCACCACAGTCAGAAAATTCTGCCTTGGGCAGGTCACTTTGTCCTCAAATGTTGGAAATAGCTGACATTTTTATCAATGGGTTGCCAGTGATGATTCTCAGCTTACCCACAAATTTTAAAAGAATTATTTAGTTGTGGATTTGTTTTCTAATTGTAATGAAGATAACACTTCCTCTTCTTCACACTTTGTTCTTTCTACAGTGGTATTACTGCATCTGATGGCCATTGCATTTCATGAACAGTGGAAACAGTCAAACTCTGATTTGACTTCAGCTTGCTCTTAGAAACGTTCTTAGAGGGTGTGGGAAGGGGAGGAAGAACACAAAGGAGTTCTCCCTTCTCTCTTTAGAATATGCTCAGGCAACACTGCAGCCACATGCAAGAGTGACTCTGCCCACTGGGATAAATTCCAAATAACAGTCTCATGGTTAGTGGGTTTCTTCCCCACAGCCTGCACTTGCCCACCAGCCATCAAACATGAATACACCATTGGGTCACGTTCTCCAATCTAGCATTGCTGCTCATCAGCATTGCTGATTATATTGCAGCTGGCAGCACAATCCATCTGAAATGGAATTGGTCATTGATCAGGCTGCCCAGATGGCAGCTGAATGCCTGGCAGCTCTTTGTGGTGGGGATATCTGCTGAGGCAGTCTGGGTCTGCAAAATCCCGCCATGGGTGTAATCTTCATCCTACATTTCCACATTAGCAGGTGGATTCTTGTACCTGGTTTGTTTAGGAATGCATGGCTTTATGGCTGCTGTATCCAGACTTGGGGTAAATATTTTTCCATACCCAGTTTCACAGCTGGTCTTTCCCAGCAAAGGACAAAAGTTATGGTCATGGGTCTGGGTATTTTCACTTCCAGCTGCAAAACAGCATTTCCAGTAGTGATGATAAAACTACTCGAATAACAGTGAAAAAGGAACTTGGTGAACATAGTTCAGCTGACCTCTTTAATTACTTGCTCAAGGAAATGACTAATTAAAAGTAACACATCCCTTTTCTCCACCAGAATTTCCTTGAGCTCACAGGTTTGTGTGACCAACTGGGATGCTATCATTGACACCACAGGAGACTAAAGGTTAACCAAAAACTCATCTTTTTTTCCCCCCTGATTTTTAGTTTCTTACTTGTCTAACTTGTTACAGCATAGCTGTTACTCATCTGCATTTCATCTGTAATTTCTAAATTTGATGTATCGAGTGCTGCAGTTCTATGTTCTTCAAGCAGATTTCGAGTCAACATTCTAGTTCACAAATACGCTTCAGACCCAACAAGTTTTAGAAGAAATAATATTTTCAGGGGCTTACTATATTTCTCAACCCCCTTATCAAATGCTTTATTATTCTTAAACATAGTATCTCTTTCATTGTTTGTGCTTTACTTACTCAGATAATGAAAGTCCTTATCTTTCTTTGCTTTTCATCATCTGTTCTGATCAACTCTACAACAAGATCAGTTCTTTCCCCTTTCTGCCTTGTTTTCACAAGTCTGATACTCCACAAGCACAACAGTCCTTTGTTCTGAACATGCAGTTCCACACATTGAGTCTGTGGTGTCACTAACCCCTTTTGTGCCAGTTTGAGTTCCCAGCAGCAGCTAATTGAGTTGAAAATCGAGCCTACATGAGCCTCTTCAGGCAGAGCAGTTCCCTGAACCAGCTAATTGTATAGTCAGAGGAGATTTGATAGAGGACTGGAATATATGGCAGGAGCTGAAAGAAAAAGCAAAACAAATCCCAAGATTTCATACAATAGCCTGGATTAGAAAGGACCTTAAATCTCATCCCATTCCAAAGCCATGCCATGGGCAGGGACATCTCCACTACACCAGGTTGCTCCAAGCCCCATCCAGCCTGGCCTTGAACACTTCCAGGAAGGGACCTAGACAGGTAAAAGCTGATAGGGAACTACGTAAAGCCATTCATTCAGTACACATAATCTCCCTGAAATGCATGCACAGCTCTTTCTAGAAATTAAAATCACTTGCAGGTAGGACTACAGGCATCAGGACAGGAATCAGCTTCCTAATGTTTTCTTCAAACCGGTTTGTGCAGCTTCTCTCCATCCTCCACCTAGGAAGGAAAAAAAAAAAAAAAAAAAGAGGAACAGCAGCAAAAATCTGTCATGCTCATGATATCTGTGCATTGCAGACTAGGGATTTGTATTTTGGTTTCCTAGCAACTCTGAAGGCCAATTCAGCAGTGGTTTCATACTGAGCACCAGTTACAGGGTTGCTTCAGCTATTCTCACAGAGGGACTTCAAAATCCTTAACTGCCTCCCTCTCTCCTTTAATGCACAAGTAAAGTGCAATCTGAGGCTGACTGGTAGATTAGTAACACCTACATTTTACTTTTACCTACATTCCATCCTCTGATGATTTTTTATTCACCATAAAAAATTTATGAAGAGCTCTTAAACTAGTATTTAATCAAATTGGTCAGGGGAAATGAACAAATGGAAAGGAGATTCTGCAGATTAAAATGAAGCTATCATCAAAGAAGATCAAAGCCAGACCTGACCTCACATCACAGCTACAAAGGACCCAGATGCAGTTTCTGCAATGTCTGTTACAAAAACTTGCCATCTGTGTATGGCAAAAGGAGAAAAACCAGGCAAGAACAATGAGGTTAATTTTAGACCTTGATGAGCACTGAGCTTTTAAAATTCTATTTGGCATATCATTTCGAGATTCATAAAAATGCATCAAGAAATAAACACTGGGAGCATCAGGATTTATGGCTGGGAATATATTTTCCACTGAGAACAGCTCCAAAGCTGGCAGAAATGCTCCAAGCTTTCCATCATGCTGTCTAGCCAACATGCCTCAGAGAAGATCAGAAGCTGACCTGCATGGATTTAGTCTGCACGACCCACTGGCCTCCCTGCTGGGGCTGCCAATTAGTTTCAGTTGTGATAGTGTTTTCTGCGATGTGGCAAGTTGCCAGTGGGGAACTGGATTAAGATCACCAAATTACTTTGCCTGCCAGCCCAGAAGTAAAGCAGTTCTCTTTTCCATTTACAGGTCTTCTGGATAGGTTCAGCTGCAGTTTGAGAGCCTGTGCACCAGGATGGATGCACTGATTTACAGTGTGGACCAACAGAAATGTGCTTTGCTCTGTCTCCAGACTTCACTGCCCAAAATAGTTTTATTGTCTAACTGCACCTGCACTCTTCAGAGGGGAAAAGGCAGGGACCCAGAGCAGTCACCAGTGTGCTCCTGGAGAAACTCTGTCACCTTTCTTGCCCCACAGA
Source organism: Sinosuthora webbiana (assembly GCA_013397395.1). Lineage (NCBI taxonomy): Eukaryota > Metazoa > Chordata > Aves > Passeriformes > Sylviidae > Sinosuthora > Sinosuthora webbiana. The sequence goes on along the minus strand of VXBN01005159.1, from coordinate 63,083 downwards.
AAATCAGTTCAATTAAAAGCAAAGGTGATGTTCCTCATGGTGATTTATTTCTCCTTACTGAAGTCTGGGAATAAATGAAGCAGATAATCTGGCACTAATGTTATTAATTTATTTTAATTCTTTGGTTTGCAGCTACACATGTGGGAGACTCTGCTACCTACTTAGCATAAATTTGCAGCAAGATAATAATCCACTGAGAACAGGTAATTTTCCCTGTGAAGAGATGACATTATACATGGTAACTAAAGAGAACAAATCACCTGGAAACTGAATCAGCAGGGTGGTGCTGGCCCACTCCTCTTGCTGATAATCTATGCATGCTGCAGTCCCAGGGTTTTTGAAAGAATTTATCCTCTATATGTGACTGAAGACATTTGACTCCAGGCGTTTGGAAAGGACATTGTTACCATGAGGGTCTGTCTGTTTCTGTTGTCAGAGGTGACAACAGGAGTGGTCTGAAGTGGTACCGTGTGGACAATTCAGCTGCTATGGTTATTAATTATGACCACTTCACACTACTATGGGTGTGCAAGTTGATTTACCACTAAAATGACAGTCTCTTGCTCCTGGGAGCATACTGGATCACAAATGCAGCAGGAGACAGTGAAAAGCAGAGAGCAGGAGGGAAGGAGAATGTACTTTGTGACTGCAAATCCTGCGATGTGTTTAATGCGTGGTGTTCCTTGGTAAAGAAACTTCCAGCTTGGATTTTGGTTCTTAAAAGCAAAGTTGTAAGGTCTACAAGCAGGTTTTGAAGGAAAGTTGGGGGAGAAATTGTTTGTTCTGCATTTTTCACTATTATGATAATATGTTTAATATTTATTTTGCCACATTTCACTCACTGCCTTTGGACAAAACTTGTTTCATTTTATTCTGTCTTACAACATTTTTCCTTTAAACTCGGCTACCACATTCAAGTGATGATGTGGAACAAAAAATATCATAAAATTTAATCAAAGTAACAAAATAAGGCTCATGCCTCTCCTGATTGTTTATAAGGGTAGTCTGTGTTCTGGATTTTCAAATGCCTCCCAACGCATTAAAAATCTGCATATGAGAAAACTGTAGAAATTACTTAAATATCAGAGCTTGCATCTTGGAAATAGCTGTTTCTTTTTCCGAGGTTTGAATAATTTAGCTAGAATAAGCTATCCGAAGGCCCAGGCACTAGGCCAAGGGGGTGTGGTTACAGGATAAGAAGGAGTAACCTGAGGCAAAATCCCTTGGCCAGCTCCAGTAACCACAGGGACAAATGCGGAGAGGGAAGGGCAGAGGACCTCTCTTGCCCTTAATTGTCTAAGTGAGCCTAAGGAGATTAGCTGCACAATTAGGGATCTAATTAGTGCCACTCCCAGCCAGGACAGCAGCCTGCTTTCCGTGTGCTTCAGCATTAAACACCTGAGGTCTGACCTGGAAATGGAGTTGGAAATCCCTTTGCAGCCCCTCAAATCCCACCTCACTCCGTGCTACAGGATAGCACACACACCACAAGAGAGTCTGTGAATCCACTGGCACAGGATTTACTTGTCAGGAAACAAATCTTGCTTTTTCAAAAACTCCTTTTCAGAAGAGCCCAAAAAGAAGTCATGCAAGGCAGGCATGAGACAGAACTGGGATACAAACAGCAAATCGTGGAAGGGCTTGGGGTGGAAGGGAACTTAAAGCACATCCAGTTCCAACCCCCTGCCATGGGCAGGGACACCTTCCACTACCCCAGGTTGCTCCAAGCCCCATCCAGCCTGGCCTTGAGCACTTCCAGGGATGGGGCAGCCACAGCTTCTCTGGGCAACTTGTGTTAGTACATCACCACACTCACAGGGAAGAATTTCTTCTTAACATCCATCCTAAACCTACTCTCTTTAAGTTTGAAGCCAATCCCCCTTGTCCTGCCTCTCCATGCCCTCATTCTTTTGAAGCACTTGTTCTGTTCCTAGTAACCAACTCAATAAAAATATAAAAAATTAATTTCATCATACTCAAACCATTCTCGGTCAGTTCTGTTCTAGTTCCAGTCTCCACAGCTTTGCTGTGGGATGACCTGCTGCTGTTAAGTGGTTTGTTCTGGTCACCTCTTGGTATCTGACCCCAGCACTGCGTGCTGAGTGGGGACATCCAGTCTTCACCAAGTCCCCTTTATGTTCCCTGAACCTGTTTTATCCACCTGTGCAAATAGAAGCAGCACACTTTTTCTCAGCATAAACACATAGGAACAATTTCCACAAGACCACAAAGGGTTTCTGGCATGGCTTTTTTTCCTTCCTAATCAACCCATTTATTTTGCTAGTTGCGTGTGCATGCTAAGAGGGGATGCTTTTAGGGATGGCTGACTGTAATTATATAAGACAAGAGCAGAGAAGCTGCATTCAGATTCATTTCCTCCACAGCCAGAGCCTTGATTTTCTGAGAATTAAATCCCCATAATGAAGGGGAAGCCTTTGTGTGGTGCTATTGCTGTTTTACATCTCTCATTACACCCTCCCAGTGCACACAAGTAATGACCAAATGATTCCAGGGTTTAGCTCTTGAAGTAAAATCAGCATCTCTAGGTCAAGGATACATAAATAGCCAGAATGTGTGCTGGAAAAACATGCATATATTGCTTTCTCTGCCTTGTGCAGCCCTCTTCTGTTCTGGAGTCTCAACAAAACCAGGGTACAGTCAAGAGATCAGAGAGGTTCACAAGAGAGAAACATCATTACAGGATCATGGACTGGCTTGGGTTGGAAGAGACCTTAAAGATCATCCAGTTCCAAACCTCCTGCCATGGCCAGGGACACCTTCCACTATCCCAGGGTGCTCCATGCTCCATCCAACCTGGTCTTGAACACTTGCAATGATGGGGATTCATAATTTCCTTGGACAACTAGTGCCAGTGCCTCACCAGCCTCAAAGGAAAGAATTTCTTCCTAATATCTAATCTAAACCTACTCTGTCATTGTGCAGCCATTCCCCCTTGTCCTGTCACTGTGCTCCTGTAGAAAGTCTCCCTCCAATGGCCCAGAGGAACAGGAAGCAGCCTCTGCTTGCCTCTTTAAAAGCAGGGCTTGGGAGCTGCTAAAGGTCAGACTTCACAGGCAAAGGGCCTGTGAGCACTGCAGGGAAACAGGAGGGTTGGAGCAATTACTGCACAGTGTTCTGGGAGTCCTGACCTAATGGACTCTGCATGGCTCAGCAGGCTGGAAAGGAGCAGGGAAGGAGAGCCCCAAAACAGTCCCACCATGCTGTTATTCTTCATTCACTCCTGCTGCAGTGAGAGCATTCTGGGCCAGGTGGACGCCGATCAACATCCCCATAGAGCACTCTGCGATAAGAGTAATTTTAATTTCCCTGTTTTTCCTCTTTTTAAACCAGGATAATGAACATGTCCTTTCCCTTGTGTTCCCAGACTTTGTCTGCCCTGCTCATGTCAGTGGCAAGTTCCTTAAGGCAAGGCTTGTCTTTTGCTGTTTGTGTGGGCTTTGTGCAGCACCATCTGACCTGAGAGGCACTGCCACACTGCAACATTAACAACAGACGCTGAAGCAATGCCTGGTTACAAAAATAAACACATGAAAAATACATTTATGACCCTTGTGTACAGCAAAGTGCTGCACACAGGCAGACATCCATTAAGAGAAGATTCAATATCAGAGAGAGGTCTGGACTCCCTCAACCTCTTTTCTTCTTCCACCACTCGCAGTATAAATACATTCCAGATCAGAATTTCTTAGGATTACTTAGAAACATCCTTATTTTATCCACCTATTTTCTATCAGATAGTGTATTGCAAGAGGTAACAGGGTTAAACTTCATCTGGGATCATAAATACCATAGGTTATTTTAACATTTACTTGAGTATATTTTCTTTAAAAAAAAAAAATCTAAGCAATAAAAAAATCTAATAAATAAAAAATCTAATAAATATAAGCCCACAGCAGTAGAGAAAGAGATAAAAAACAACCCCCAAACCATGCACACAAAAGCGAGGCACAACAGGGAAAAAATAAAGCAGCTGTAACCTCAAGTGGAAACAATTTGATTACCATCAATTCCCTGAAGTACTGACCACATAAACACTTGTTTAGTTTATAAGTTCTGACAAGATCACAACCCAAGGTAGTACAGTGGCAAGAGAGTGATTTTTTTCTATTTATTTATTGAAACTGCTGAGAAAATAATAAAGACAGGAATCAAAATCCATGTCTTCTGTGTAGCTACAAAATATTACCAGTAGGCAGACAAGGCACACTCACTGGTATTGTTATGAAGATCACAAAGAACCGTGTGCCTAAAGCAACGGACAGTGAAAAAGTTGTTGCTTAGATTTGAAAATCCGACTTTATTATATTTATAAAATAGTTTCCTACCAGATGTCTCAGAACTAATCACATCATCTGGCAAATGTTATACTTGCCCCCCCGCTCTTTATTTTTTTGCTCAGTTCTGAGAAATATTTTATTTTTTAAGTGCAAATTTAACCTCCATTTTGAGGAGGCAAAAAGATTTTTGCAGGAAAGGATGGATTAGGTAAACAAGGAGTTACTGCTATTAAACTTTCTCCCAGTGCCCAAATTTAGAAATTATAGCCAGATAAACTGCTTACGTAAAATCTCTGTGTCACTTCTTAAAATGATGAAGTCTGGAGCTGCAGCAGCTTTTGCCTGCAGTTTCAGAAGACTTTCTTCATGCTGTTCAGTCACAGAAAACCTCTAGCCTTTTTCCCCCTCTACTCTTATTTCATTCCTGGTTTCAGAAATTTTTCAGGTCCCCTGGGTTATTTACATCTCAGCTGGAGCTATCAGTCCTACCTTTAAGAAACCTGCATTGAAACAATCACCCCATGTGGGGATCAGAAATTGGACTTGATCTCCAGTTGGGAAAAGTCAACAAGTGGCTCCAGTCAGGGACAAATGTGGTCCTAATCCAGATGGAAGGATGCACATACACAGGGATTGGACTAAATGATGAGATGCACAAATGTATTCTGGGCCTAATGAGAAAGGGAAATTCTTCTCACAAATATTTGCAGCAGGTGAAATCAAGAATTATCCGTAGTAGATGAAGACATAAACTCTTCCAAGACCATTCTCTTTGACAGTCAAAATCAACACAAACTCTTATTCAAATATATGAAGTCAAAGAGACCACACAATTTAGAAGTTTCCAGCATTAGCCTTTTCCAGATTCTGATGAGTCCTATCCTTTTTTTCCTTACACTGAGCCTTCAAGGACTAAGGTATTAAATCTCTCATCTGTGTCATCTCATTTACTTGGTACACCCTGCTGAAAAATAATGGACCCCTTGATAAAGATCACAAACACTATTTCAGGTCAGTCATGAGGGTTTTGCAGCTAAAAGGAAAATAAATTAACAGAAGGTAAATTTAACTTCAGCCAAGTCATGACTGCAGTTTCTGTATAATATCATCTATCTTCCCCTCCTCTCTTTGCTCACTCAGCTGAACAGAAATCTAAACTAACCTGTTAATTTACCCAGTCCTAGCTCCAAATATGGAAAGCCCAAAGTGCTGGTTCAACCACAGTTTGGATGGGGTGAGGCAGATGAGTTCCTGGTCATAACAGTCATCAGCTTTTGAAAAATAATGATCAGTATGTCAAGCTGCATCTGTCATAAAAATATGTATTTTTGACATGTTCTTTTGAAAAAGTCCTTTTGCTTTCAAAATGCTTTTCTTCAGTCCAAGTAGCGTTTGGAATTCTCAGTCCTCTCCAGCTTCCATCAGGCTGTCAAAATGAGAAGCATTTATCCCTGAAAAATTCTTAGTTCAGTATGAAATATTGAAAAGGTGATGTGGGGCCAAGCTGGTGACCTACATTTCAACATTCCTGAAATAACAAAACAGAGGGGAGACAGTGGACAGATGAGCAGGAAGAGACCAAAGTCATTAGATGAAAGGAAAAAACAAGAAAAATTAGAAAGAGAGAGGTACATACTTGGCAGACCACATAAATAACAAGAAAGGAGTGAAAATGGAGTAAACAGAAATGGAAAGCCAAAAAGCAGGAGGTATGCAGGGAATGTCCTGGGAATAAAGTCTTTTGTGGGTAGGGGCAAAACTGAGGACTGTACACATGAAGGTCTCAGCAACTGGCTGGAATTGACTGGAGAATTCAGTGACCAAAATCTAAATGTAAAATAAAAGAGAGGGATTTAGCCTTATATAGCCCTTGCAGATTATTTCTATTTCAGTTTAGGTCATTGCACTGCATCCACACAAGTAAGCTGGCATGATTTCCTTCCCCAGACTCCCCTGAGCTGATAGATACTGCAGCTTCAAATAATTACTTCAGTGTGCTTTAAGGGCATGATTTTCTCCATGATTCAAGAGGCTGTGAACCAAATCTCTGTGATATTTTCCTACCAATTCTTAGGAACTGCTTAGGACCTTCATTTTGGGAATTTATTAAATCACTGATTTGAAGACTAATTTTCATGAGAAAAATAAATAACTAGGCTCCTCTGTATTTCCCCTATTCTGTTCTTTAAAATATCACATTTATTATCACAGTGTTTCTGAGACCACTAAAGATATTAATTTTATGGCTGATATTTGGCTTTCTATATATTTCTGGTTTTGAAGGCTGGAATCATGGAATTCCATAGGAAAGTGGTTATTAATTAAAAAAATAGAGGCTGTAGATAGGCACAGCTGCATTTTCTAGCTCCTTCCATTTTAAACAGCTGCAGCATTCTGCAACAAACCAAGAGCCCAGTTTTGTATTCTGGGTTGCTAATTAGTTATTATCTTTTATAGCTTTAATCAATTAACTGCTAAAGCTAAGCCAGAGCAGTGCTGTTATTTGTAAATTAACCTTTAACAGTCTCAAAGAAACAGCACTTTCAGCACCTGCACATTCTTTGCAGTGACTGCTTGATGAGCCTTAATCACATCCTTTTTCTGTAGATGAGGAAGGTCATTTGAAGAAGGAGAATAGAAATTCACTGACATTTTAGGAAGAAATTTTCCTCTACTTACAGCCACGGTGTAAAGCTATATCATATGAAATATGTTACAACTTAGGTCTCATCACTCTCTGAGTTATTTTCTTGGGCTCTTTCTCTTCAAACTGGATTTTTAGAATACTAATTCAGTGGCCAAGAGCTTTGTGACAGTCCTGTGGGACCCTGTGAGCTTCTCCTGTAATGCCTGCCTGATTTCAAGACCAGTGTCTCTAACAGTGAGAGTCAATCCCTCCTCACACTTTTCATTCCTTCTGTGCTGATGCTGCAGGGACTCAAAGATGCAGACAATGTCAAATGGTCATTCCATGAAAAGAACAACTGCAGTGCAGCTTTCCGTGCCCCTCATCCCAATCTATTGCCCAACCCCAGGGGGCCAATCTTCTTTCCAGTGACCTCTGCTCAGTAGTCACTTAAAAATCGACATTGTGCCATTCCCAAGGCTCCCTGCCTCCCGTAGACCTTCTAGCATCTCTTCCAGTTGTTTCTCTCTCCCAGATCCTCTGTGCTCACCTTTCTAGACAAGATTTTTGCTGGTCTCCCTTCTCATGCCCTTAGGTTTCTCTGCTCAGACCTCTTCTCCTTGCACTATCATCCTGTACCTCATCTGGGCCCTTCTCACAGTTTCATTGGAATTAAATATCTCTTTCAGACCTAATATTCTTATTCAGGTTGCGTTTACTTGCTTGACATCCAAATTAGCCTGTGAAACAGAGAACTGGGAATGGCATAACTAACAGTGCATAATTATAATGATTTCTTTCCCCATCAAGGCATCTTAAAATCCACACAAGAACCCCTGTCCTTTCTTCAGTTTTCCCACTGTCATTCTGTTTACACCACCCTACCCCAAACCAGCAGCAGCAGTACAAAACTCACTAGGAAGACTGGCTTGACTTTTCAGGAAATTTTGCCTATTTGACACATTTACAGCTGCTTCACATTTAGTTTTCTGAATTCATAACTTATTCTGCATATCATGCCCCATCAGTGGAGCTTGTCTGCATTCCAGGTGATTGCAGCAGGAACCTTCCTCTGAGAGCAATACAAATTTATTCCAGAGGAATTGTAGCTCCCAGCGTAAACCCAGGGCAGCCCAGGAGTATGTTGACAAGGAATATCCCTAGCTAGCATGGCACGTGTGAGAAAGTCACAGGCAGGAAGTAAGAAACAGCAGGAAATACAGAATAAAACCAGGGAAGTTGTGAGACACACAAATTTCAGAGGACAAATGGTGAAAAATTCAGATTTGGGCAGATGAGATGCAAAGAGCTTTGTATAAAGGGACCCTATTTATCATCTTGTTCCACCCCCCTGCCATGGGACACCTTCCACTATCCCAGGTTGCACCAAGTCCTGTCCAACCTGGCCTTGGGCACTTCCAGGGGTGGAGCAGCCACAGCTTCTCTGGGAAACCTGTGCCAGGGCCTGTCCACCCTCACAGAGAAAAATTTCTTCCTGCAGTGCTCCCAACCAGTCCATGTTGGTCTGTCTGGTGTCCGTCTGTCCTTGGGAGAGCCCAGGCAGTGCAGACAGGCTCTGTTGAAATAATTGCACTGCATCCAACTCTGGGGCCCCAGCTCAGGAACGACATGGACCTGTTGGAGCTTTAAAAACCAGCACTACCACCTCTCTTCCCCAGCTAATTCCCTGAGAAAAGGAAAAGAAATAGCAGATATATTTAGAAGAATGTTACCCCAGCAAAATCGGAAGCACAAAATTAGTGTATTTTAGGATGGCATTTGCCTAGGCAATCTTAATTCATTCCCTTGTGCATATTTATAAGGGTAGACACTGAAATCCTAATTTCCTGAAAGTCCGTGAGCTATTTGACATGGACTTCAGAGGTGCCAGTATTTTACCCACAGCTTCACCTACACACTTACAAATTTCAGATGCAGATTTTATCATGAGATCCTTTCATCTTTTACAGAGCTGTCTGAATGGAAGTCTTCTATTTTCCCCTCTCTACATGTGGTGTGTGGCCCAGTGCCTTATTTACTGCACACATATATAGTCGGCATTGAATACAGGATTTGAAATTTCTCATGACTGTTTTTCATCACAAATCCTTATTGCTCTCCTGAGCTTTACATGTGCTATGAAAGCATCTTTAGACTGCTTTTGTGAAGCATTTGCATTACACCAGTTCTGTTTTGTAGATTGGAACCAGCAGCACAGAGAAATACACATAGATTTGTCTAATGCCTACTAACTCTAAGCTCTGAATTATTCATGAGTCTGATTTATTCAGAAATTGTCAGTGTTTTATGTCTAGAGCAAAATTTCTGTTCATCTTAGTATCTGTGGTGAGCTCTCACCATTTTTTGCCAATCAAGCTCCATTTATCCTGAGTTAGTTATCAAAAAACCAGAGTTCACGCAGGTTAGTTGTCATCTAAAGTCTGACAGAATTGCCAGAACAGCCAAAGGACATAGAGCAGAAACCAGAAATCTGTCTTCATTCCCTGATCTCACTATATAGCATGTGGGGGACTAACAAGATTCCCCAGAGAACTGAACTCAAGGCCAGAGGGAGTTTGAACCCTCTTGTCCCACCTCACCCAGAAGTTTCCCGACTGCAAACCTACAATTGGTTGGACTGGTGCCTAAGAAGATGCAAACACAATTTAAATAATGCCACATCCAGATTCACTGTTCTTTGCATGGATGAAATACTCAATAAAGCCAACAAGAATGCTGTCAGTGAAATAAGGACCAGGTTTTGCTTGGGCAACACATATTTGCTGAAAAACGTGTGATGATGTTTGAGTTCAGTAATACATCAGGAATTAAGGATTTACTGATTAAACACTTGACTTGTTATTACAGGTCTTGAACCTAAACCAAAAAAGGAAAGAAGCACTGAAAGAGATACCCCTGGGAAACTATGGGCAGGATTCTAAAGCAGTGGTAGTAATTTGCTAAATATGCAGTGTTCTGAGGCTACAAAAGCTAACACAACCATTAATCCTGAGATTTCTCCATGAAACACCTGTTTGCTGTTAAGGATCAGGGACATATAAAGCTTTTGATTACAGAGAGAGGAGAACAATATTATCTGAAACCCATTACAAAAAAAGAAAAAAGATCTAATTAATGTAATATCAGGTCACTAATCCCTTGGGAGTGGACAAAGACAAAACAAAATAATCTTCTTTCTGCTGGGATGCATTCATTGCACAAGTGCCTCACAAGTCGTGGAAGGAAGCAGCAATAAGAACCAAGGGTTACTGGCTCTTACTATATAAGTATACAATATACTGGCTGCTCAAACACAGAGATGTTCAGGTTCCCAAAGGAAGTCTAAAATGATAAGACCCAAAATAGAATAGCAAGCAGGACTCCAGACAGTGGTACAGGGCTCTGGAGCCCAAATGCCACCAGACCTCCTCAGATGACAGAACTATCCTACCTTTGCACTTACATTCAGGTGCCTGGAAATTGGCAGTACCGGCAAGGAAACATCTGGGAGAATGTTTGTATCCATACTGAACTGGGTATAAGGCAATACACTGAGTGCTCAGTCAAGGATGATCAGCACAGCCAAAAGCCTGAGGGAAGCCCTTGCAAAGGTTAGAGTGTTCTTGTGACATTTTCAAATGCAAGCTCAACAGTCACACCCCCCTCATATTCTGCAAAGGCTGTGTCTTCCTGCAAGGCCTGCAGCAGGAGGAAGGGCACACAAACCCCAGGTGATCATAGCCTAGGGCCCCATTATATATTAAATTCATTTCCAAATCTATTTCTGCAAACAGCCCTTCTGCAACACCAGTGCAGGTTTTGCTGGGCACCGTTAATTTGTGGATGTTGTAACTGTGATTGCAAATCCTCAGGTTGTTCCTCAGCCCTTTACCCAGGTGAAAATCCCATTTAAACAGAAAGAAAGGTTTGAACCAAAAAAAGATTAAATTAAGTAATTATCATTTTTGTTGCTGGAGACCCCACTTCCCAGCATTTGAGCTGCCTCTGTGACATGAGCATCACTCCTCATTTGAATTCCTGTCTGACAGTGCTCACAGAACTGCCACACAGGGCTCACCACCCTGCACAGAGCATCCACTGATTTTACAGCTTAGTTTGGACATGGCTGAGAACAGTGACTGAATGCCCTTCTATGTCTCTATATTATTCCTACTCCAAAATCAAAACTGAGAATATTTTTTTGTCTGCACTGCAAAACATGCAGGTGATTTTTTTTTCCCCCTAAACGCCATGAGAACCTTCTGCCAATTCTTATTGACTGCTGTGAAGTTGTCAGTGACTGAGTAAATTAAGCTACATTCTAAACCATGCTTTTTTGTCATTATTTTGACAAATAAATAATGTTTTAGTTTCCATAATCATGTGTTAGTGAATGAAAATAGCTAGCAAAAATTTAGGTCTGATTTCACCACAGAAAAGTAAAATGAGAAGAGACATTCAAAAAGACTTACTGGCTTTGTAAAAATAACAAAGGGAAAACTGATAAGCTCCTACCCCAGTTTTACTGTCTTTTGAAATGGAGGGCAAAGCAGCTCTGGAATACACACACCTGAATACACACATCAGAACTGAACCATTTCTCCATTATTCTATTATTCCATTACACAAACCAGTAACCTCCAAAAGCAAGGTGAAAGCTGGGATCAGGGATTCTTATCTCCAGTGCCCATCTGAGACTGAGTAAAGAAAAAGATGTATTTCATGCTTTATTGTTCCACTCTATTTAGATTCCACAGATTAATTTACAAGAACTTTATACCCAGATCACAGAATGTTCTGAGTTGGAAGGCACCCACAAGGATCATCAAGTCCAACTCTTAAGTGAATGGCTCATATCTCCTACAGGGACTGAAGCCACAGCCTTGGGGTTATTAGCACCGTGCTCTGACCAGCTGAGCTCATCTGAGGGTCTTCACTCAGAGATATAAAACAGAGGAAAAAGTTAATAGCAGCATTAGGAGGTTAACTAATGCAGTTAACATCAGTTCCTCACAAATATTCTGGATTTTCACATCCTTACCTGCTGTAGCACTGGAGACTGTTGGCCACTGCTGCTCAGGCCCTGCTGGTCCTCCACGCAGGACTCCTGCCTCCTCCACATGCACAGCACTGGGTAAGCAAATATCACAGTTGGATTACACAGTTCCCTTCTGCCCTGGACTTCACAGCATTTCTCTTTCCTGCTACTCTTCAAAGTTCAGTGTGCAGCTACTCCTACAGTACTGCATGAGAATCAGCTATTTTGACTTGCAAACCATACCTTTGATTATTTACTAAAAACTCAGTTGTGGAATAACTTATAAAACAAACACACCTGCAGGACACTTTGCTCTCATTAACTGGGAGTCACCAATAAGGAAGTGACACATCGTTGCTATTAGGATGTAGCAACATCAGGCAAATGATTAAAAAGTTGGTGGAGTTAGTTCTGAGCTTCTGCCATTATGCCATTTTAACAAATCCCACCTTCCTGGGTTACTGCACATTTCTCGTGAGCAGTTCAGGAAGAGAAATGCATTTTCTCAAATGCAAAAACTAACACAGCAAATTTTACAGTGTCACATCATGAGCACCCGGCATCAAAAGCACCAGTTTGCACCTTACATGGAAGGAAAAGAAAAAATCTGCTGGTTTTAATACAAAACTAAGCATGATATTTATATGCTGTTCCTTAAGAGAAACAAGATTCCCTGGCTGTGTCCCTGTCTCTGCACATTGGCTTCACACCCCCCTTCACACTTCCAGCTGAACTTAAGGGCCAGTTTCATCCAAATGTGGCAGACATTAAAGGCACCAAATTTCTACAAGTTTTATAAAAAAATCACCGTTTCATGAAAACCATCAACTGAGCAGGGCACACAGGCTCAGAACCTGAGATTTCAGGTAAAGACAGAGGCTGCTGATGTGAGAGAGCAGAGGAACATGTACAATTTCCCAGAAAGGCCCCATTAGTCTTGTGGGATTAAAATAAGCTCTTACTCTTCAGAATTGTTCAAGTAGCTTCAGAAAAGATCTTGTACTTTGTACAGATAGGAATGTGGATCCACAAGAGCATGCCTGACTCAGGAACAGCAGATAAGATGCTCAGGTAGGCAGAATTCCTTCTTCAGGATCCTGCTCCCCAGACTGTTCATTGATTTTGCAGTTATGGATTACAAAAAAAATTGAAAGTCACAGCAGGAATATAAAAGAAAGAAATCAGCTTGCCCAGTAGGCCACAAAGTCAAGCTTGCTCTGTCTTCCTTTGCTTTTGGTCCTTGAGGTTTAGATTCCTTTTCACACAGCATCTCAATGTAAGTTGGGAGTCACTCTGTGTCCTCACACACCTGAAGCACAGTGTGACTCTGAATTTAGGACTTGAATCCCATAAAGTCTCTTCAGCCCTGTGGATAATGGATAAAGGTACAGCACCACTGCACCAACAATTTTGAGAAGCCCATACAATCCTGCACTTTGTGATGCCACTAGGAATGACTGCAGCCTCATAACTGCATCTACACCTGTACAGGAATCTTATTAATAACATCAGATTACACCTGAACACAGAATCAGTTTTCTAGTCTGCTCAGGGAGAGTAAAAATACTGTTTGATTTAGGCTCTGCAGATGCAATTTTAGTATAATTCTCTTTTTCCAAGTGTACTGAGTAGTAAATTATAGCAGAGACTGCTTGCGGTATTAGGCAGTGGATTTTCAAAGATGTCTAAAGAGATTTGGACAAAAGCCTCACTTTTCCTCCTTTGAAAATCCATCTCACATCTTCAAAAAGTCCTTTCAACTATATTAATCTTCTTGATTGCACCATGTGGTTAATAAACCTGCTGCAGGAGCAGCTACTTTTATGGTAATGAGAAAAAGAAGATGGGAATGCAGACTGCCTATTGAAACATCAGCACTGATGATTACAGGGAGCTTTAAAATAAACAAAAAGTTTATAATGACAATTGAATGATTCAATAATTGGAACAATTAAGCCTTGGCAGTCAATGGATACAAATGCAGAAGGTAAAAAGAAAGAAAAGCACAGTTCTACAGCAGTGCAATAACAGCATAAGATGCAAGTCAGACTGAATCTGTAGCACGTGGTAATTGGAAGTGACAGCAGCAGAACTCAGGTGCTTTCCATCTCAGCATAGATATCATCAGTCTAGGGCATCAGAAGAAACTTTGTCCTTTTCACAGAGGAAAAAGACAGAATCCCCTTTCTCTGGAGAAACACCACACATACCTTTGCATTCCTGCCCTCAGGGACGCAGAGTAGCGCCAGTCCGGATTGGGATGTTTTGGCTGTAGAAACAAAAGCCCAGGACAATGCTGTTAGTGTCAGTAAAACACGCTAAAAAGCATCAGCATCTGGCTAATTTTGTCAGAAAAGCCTATATGGATATACTCAATTTTTGTGAATTGCCAAATCTTTCTACAAATCTAAGGAAACTTTCAAATGGGCACCCAGGGAGTGTCTCTGCAATAAACGTGTCTGCGTGCCAAGGCCTTTAGCTAGAGATGATCTCTGTGGAACAACATTTAATGCTGCAAACTGGTGGAGAGTTATTTCATACATTCATCAACATTTTGGGCATAGGATAAAAAACAACATCAGAAATCCAGAAAATGCATTTTTTGTTTACCTGGTAAGGGGAGGAAACTCAAACTCCTGTACTGAATATTATCTCCCTGAGGGTGTATAAATGTAGCTCCCTGTGAGGGGGACGTGGGGCAGTGAGGTTTCTGCTGGAATTCAGTGTACTGCAGAGGACTGCAATGGATGGTATCAGATTTGCAGACTGCAGCAAGTCTTTTATTAAGGACAGACATGTCCATAATACCAAAGCCTATTAGATTCTCCATATTCATGAGAGGGCATAAAAGGTGGAAGGGGAAAGTAGCCAACAATACCCTTTGACCAACAAACCTCAGTACATGCTGATGTGCTGCAGCATGACTTGCTAAATAAGGAGATAATTAAGAAATCCTCCGTTGATCAAAAATTGCTCCAGAAAATAGTTTTCACATTGTCAGGGGACCATCACTGTAATTTTCAACTACAGCCAATAAGTGCAAGTTCAGGTCCCTTAAAATTAAGCCCTGAGGATATACCAAGGTTATTTCTCAGGATACTAAAAACGTTGTTCTGTAGGTGACAGTGTAGTAAGATCAGGCACTGGAATTCAAAGACAGAACTTACATCCAAAAATGTAATGGACTACATTCATTCCTGATGTGTCTTGCACAGTGCCAATCACACAAATAATAAATGACAGTAATGGTTTAATTCTCTTCAAATTATTGGAGGCAGATCAGAAATGAATTTGACCCCATTACTTGAAAGAGAAAAAGAAAGTGTTGAACGTTCTGAATTATTTAAAGCCAACTCTGTCTTCCCTCTTGAGGTTTGATGCATGCTTTTCCCTGGATCAATAGGTTTTATTCAAGCAAAAATGGAGCAATTACAACTTACAGTATTGCTCTATCACCACACTTCCCAGGTCCAGCATCACTCAAGACTGAGATGCTCTTGGATGATGCACATACGAGTATTCTTTATGGTCTGAGCTACACAAAAGGGAGGAGGCTGCTGTTTACAACCACACATTAAACATCTGTGCTAGCAATTTCCTTCCCATTTAGCCCCCTGTTCTCTGTCATGCTCAGGTTCTGCTGAGTTTAGCAGAAAGTGGTTTGACAAGAAGCCCATTATGCATGGTTCTAGTCTTTTCTTATTAATTCCATTTTGGCCCCAGTCCCAGGGATGGCAAAGCAACTCTAAAGTCAACCACATAGTAACAGTCAATGAAAGAGGATAGAGAACAACACACTGATCAGATCCTCTCCTGAGTTTGCCTTTCTTGAGTATGAAGGGTGCTGACACTAGAAGATTTGTCTTTTCTTCTGCTGGGCTTTTTTTTTACAGCAGGGGAAGTGCTGGACTTCTGTTCTGTTTTGCAATTTGAGAGGTGCAGGTTACTGACTTGTACAGGCTTGTAGGCAACGTGAGGAGGAGGGATCTTACACAGTCCCAGGCAACACACAGTTAAAGTGAGATTACATGGAAGCACTGAAAAAGTCTGACACGAGTTAGGTAGGAGTGAGAAAAGAGGAAAACGACCACTCACTCACAGTACATAGATTTTTGGTTTTGGGGTGAGGGTTTTCCAACTCTTGGCTAGAAGACAAAACTCCATGTTGTGTTTGCAATGGGACATCAGATCTTAAATGGGTGATGGTGGCAGGAGAAACTCATCAGCTAGAAATTATTTTTTCACTTCACATGCATGGACCAAGACTCCTCATGTCAATAGAAGAGAAATTAGGAAACTGGTATTTTCAAGGGTTACTATCCAGAAGCTGTGGCATCTTGTGGCTATTCCCAAACAGTTCTTTCTTTCCTATGACTCGTTAGGTAGGGCTGCAGTGCTGTTCCCAGAGGAGCAGAAGAAGGAAGGAAGGAACAGGATGAGAAAAATGAACTCTGGAGGTGGAACTATTGCCACAGTTGATCGTCAGGGGCTGGGTTTTTTTTAACTGTGAAAAAAAATCAATATCTGTGACTTCTTTTAGAAGTCATTACAGGAAGAACCAGAGCACAAAGCAGTTGGGCAGCAGTTTGCCTTTGTGCAGACCTATTTTCACCGAGTTTTACCATGTGCTTGCTGCTTCACTGGGTATTTTCAGAGCTCAGCAAGAGGCACATTTGTCCCACACTTGTGTTACCAAGGGTCAGTGTCCTACAATTGACAAATCAGTGGAATTTCTATTTTGTCAGCATAACTGGCTTCTCCTTTTGTTCTGCTACAGGCTGTAATTCTTTTAGTTTCTCTGGCCATATATGAAGAGTTGTTTCAATACATCTCTAAATGAGACTGGACTAGAAAAGCAATAAAGCATGACTGGTAACAGAAGCTGAGCACAGCAGAAGAAGCAAACCTATTCAGTAATCTCTCTCCCCAGCTCAGATGCAGCAGTGCTGCTTCTTAGAAATCCACCAGGAATTCACAGTCTACAAGCTTGGGTTGGTTTATATCTCTGGCTGTGAACAGTCCACCTTCACCAGACCACTCCCTGAAATCTGCCACACGACCAGGTGTGTCCCACAGCATGGAGTCACTGTGCCAGGACACCATCTCAAAGTGGAGCTGAGTCCTCAGGCAGGGCCAGGGGGCTGCACAGCAGCTCCTCTGCAAAGCCCCATCACAGACTGGGCTGTGAGATGTGCACTGTGTCCTAAACTAACACCACCAGGACCAGGCTGAGCAGGAAGTGTGAGCACAGGACGTGGGAGCACAAAGAGTAATAAGGTTCTGAAGGGGTCTGGATGCTTCTCAGTTGTAAATCCCCACATCCTCACTATGTCACACAATGCTGATGAAGACAATATTGTTCCTTTTACCTCCCCAGCTCATTACAAGACTCTGTTTATTACAATCCAGCACATTCTACAAGGTTGAAGGCAATTTTATCTTGCCACTTCCCTCAGAGATTTTTGGAAGTCATGTAGCAAATCCAGCAGTCCTGTCAGTAGGTGAAAGAAATCCCACGATCCAGCACAGAAGTAATCAACCATTCCCTTTTCCCCTCCATCAGACGCTTATTCTGATTCAGTTACAGCACACATCATCATAGTGTGAGATGAGCCAAAATCTATCCAGGTGCCCATAGAAGTCACTGCCCCAGGTGAACACTTCATGCCACCAATTTGCTCCTGCTGCTTCTTCCAGGCACCAGACTCACATTCTGCCAACCACATAACCACAGGCATTAGTGTTACTAGTCATAAAAAAACAGCCCCAGTGGGAAATCTGATAATGTGAATGTATAATGTAAAACAGAGCCATTTTAGGAGCAAGAATGCTCATGCAAAATGTCACACTGTTGTGTTCAAGTGGGTTAACTGAAGAATCGTTTCACTGGTTTGTGGAGAATACATTTAGTTGAAAATGTATTGTTACAAACATTTTCTCAGCTCTCTTTTTTTACCTAATACATCAAGAATTTCTCCCTGGGGTAGGAGGAATTTCTAATTTTTTAAAACATTGTCCTGATCCCATATTCAATGGATCAATGCAAACACTACCTTTCACTTCAGTGCTTGCTAGAACAAAACCTGCTTGAGGTAGAGAAGCGTGAATCAAATATTTACAAACAGCTACCAGATGCTGAGACTCCTAAAAACATCCTGCTTCATTCTGACTTCCACACAAATGCACAACAGAATGACATAAGGTATATTTATCAAATGTATCTGCTTTGAAGCAATAATAAAAGCCTTTAGAACCTCTGACCACACAAGGGTCTGCTTATTTTCCATGAGACAATGCTGACAGGTGTGAGGAAACGGAGGCTTCTATTCCTGCTTTCCTTCTGTAAATGTTTAGAATTAACTTGATGTGAAGAACAAATTATTTAAATATGTGTTTATCATTCAAGAAATCAAAAAGGAAACTGGAAAGGGGTGTAATTCAAAAGCCCAAAGTCTGGGAATGATCATTTTCATTCCTAAATCTGAGAAAACAGAGGTGAAGGGAACAGACAAGTGCTTTTGTAAAGTACATTTAATGAGTTCCAAGAGAAGGAAAACACCTCTGCTTAATCTTGGATGCAGATTTCTGCTGGCACAGCAGAACCCAAGCGCCTGACTGCCCTGAAGCACAGCGAACTGTCCCTGCTCAGCCGAGCAGGTTCAGACACTGCCATTAAACAAAAGAACAAACATTTATAGTTAACCTTTTCAATGTCAGCAGGGCTGGAGAATTTCCTAAAGGCTTAAGTTCTTGAACTGAGATTGTAAGGCATTCCACCATTAATACCTTTAAATCCTCTGAGAGAAATCTGGACAGACTGCTGCAAACAATGCTGTGGGGTTACTAGGTTTAGACACTTCAAAACATCCTTGCATTTAAAGCAATATCAAAATGTGTTCAACTCAAGTGTTGCTTTCTTTTTTCCATATGTTTAGCAAGCTGGTTTTGAAGTGAAAAATACAAAGAAAAAGACAGAAGCAGAGCAAACAGCTGTAAAACTCCAATGGATCTCCTGGGTCTTACCACCATCAATGTGCAGGCTTTTTTCACTTTCTTTAAAAGTGTCCATAAAGCAACACACTCTATTTCTGATCAAGACATGAAACATATTTTTTCATCCACATGTGTCACCACACAAAAAAGGGTACAAGGAAATGTATAATAGAAAGGAGTTTATGTCTAGTTCTATCAAGTATCCTGACTGCCCACTCCTCATTAAGAATGTGCCAGGCTGTCTTCTGGGACAGAAAACTGTTAAAACATTTTGGTTTGATTGTCATTTCCTGCGTTGAAGGGAAAAGGCTGTCATGAGATGCAAGACACAAGAAATGAGCTTAACTGCACAGGATGTAAGAACAAAACAGGAAAGATTAAAAGAAAAACCAAGGACCAGACACTACCCAGACATCATTCAGCATCTTCACAGGAATATGAGGAAACAGACTCCAGACTAAAGCACTGAAACCCTTCCTGAAAATGACAGATCATCACTGCAGCAGTGCCCAGTAACAAAATCACAACTTCACACACAACCTCTTCACATTGTGTGCACCCCTCTTTCGAAAGACAGGAGTCCAGGCTGCCCCTAACCCACACAGTGCCAGAAATGAAGCCACAGTATTTTTTTATCCCTTTATTTTGCCTACACTGCCTGCCTGGTCCCTCTGCAGTAGTTATCTGATGAGAGAGCAATATCCATTAACCCCGCACTGCTACCCTTATCACCAGCCCCCTGACAGCAATAACCGTGTCCAAGATTTTCTGTGCAGCTGCATTAGTACATTTCTTCTTTTACAAAACACCCTAGGTCTGAGTCATACTTATAAATCCATAAAGGACTGTGCAGGTAAGCAGGGTGAGCACAGAAGCAGTGGCTATCCTGCAGAAACAAGCTTCCATTCCACCATCACAACACTGGCAGTAAAAAAGGAATAGCCACACAGGAGTCAGAACTTCACCAGGCACAAAAAAGCCCCTACCTAATCTTATTGCACTTGTTTGCACTTCCACTGTATCCTTCTAATAACCCAATAAAGTCAGTCACAACTTAATTGTTAGCATCTTTGACCTTATCAGCAAATATGAAAAGAGCTAAGACTTATTGCCCCAAATTTTACTGAGATTAATCCCAAATAACTTGGAAGTATTTTTCCTCTCACTGTATAAACAATATTTTTAAAATATTAGCCACTGTAAACCCCCAGGTATGATTATCTGTGCATAGCAAACCCATTCACCTGGTCCCATCCCCATCAATGAACAACCACTAGAAAATCCATTTCTAAAAACTGTGTGGAAGAAAAAAAAGGAAAGGACCTGTTCACCTTATCCAAAAGTAACACACAGATCAGACTGACTTTGTAAATTGGTGCAAGGACAATACTGCCTTGTTATGCCTCACAAGTGAAGGCACAGGCTCTTAAAGGCTGATTCAAAGTTCACTTTAACTAGAAAGAGAAACACAGTTCTCTGAAAATCTAATAATACAAAGATCATTATCCTTAAAATGTAGAATTCAGTGTTGCTAAGCAATTGATGGCATCTTCAGTGCAAATGCTGAGCTTGAAACAGGAGGAAGATGTGACTTTTAGTACGTAATTAGCTAGGAATTAGTAATTAGTGAATGCCATTACATTCAGCCATTTCCTCATGTGCACATGGCCTTGATACATCTTCATAGAATGTCCTACCACAGGACAGGTTAAGAAGCAGAGACCTAAGAAAAGAACTTGTGATGAGTAAAACTGGTCAGAACTTCACCTCTGTTTAAATCATACAGAATGAGCTGAATAATTAATTCCCATTTTGGATGACAACTCCACACAGGCAGCATTCATTAATTTGTTCTATACATTTATCTGCTTTTGTACTCCAGGTTTGGGCTGGCTTTGCTGCCACTGCATGATCTGCAAAACTTGCTAATTCCCTGCATTCAGTGAAATGAGTCTCAAAATGTGATAGGAATCTCTCTGTTAAACTGATTTCCTGCTCATCTTGCATCCAAAGCAAAGCCATTTTCAGTTAGTGCTTTTCTTCTTGCACACCCCCCACCCCAAAAATCAGCTATAAAGTGTGTATTTCAGTCTTTGATTCCTGAGCATACATGCTTATAGTGCATGTCTCATATTCCCTCCTATATCAAACACATTTCAGGCATTTTATTAGACTCAGAAAAAAATTAAGGTACAAAAACTGCAGAGAAGGAGAAAACGTACTTCCCCTGTACCCTGCCACTGTTATTTACAGAGAAACAGTGCATTAATTTTAAATGCATTAATGTTGAATGGATGATCATTACTCCCTAAAAGCATTTTTATGGAAGACTTGCTGGCCCTTAAGATATGGGCATCTTTGCTCAACAAAAAGCAGTTGCTAAAGATGCTAACATCTTCATATGTGAAAAAGTATAAATAAATAAATAATCAAACATGTTCTATTTTTGTGGCAAGAATACACAAGTATTGTGTATTCTTTCTGTCCCACCAGTTATTTCCCTGACTTTCCCCCGTCTGGGGCATAGCACATATGAATGCACAAACTGATCTCACACCTGCCACAATTATGGGACAGAAACAACACACAGTAATGGCAATATTTTCCTTTTCTGCACCAGAATTAGTCTCTCCTGTGAGTGCTTCTGAGTTCAGTCCCAACGTGTGTAAAAAGGAAACCACACAAATCATGCAAACCACACACCAACTGCAGGCTTCCTGCACGCCAGCATAAAGCAACCATTAATTCTTCACTGTGGGAAAACATTGCAAAGGTTAACACATGGCTGGTCAAACCATAGGTATCAAACAATTTTCAATAGCAACCCAGCAGGTTTGAAGTTGTCACTCTGTAACTTTATGATGGTGACTTGCTGTAATTCTCTGCGAAGATGGCACTGGGTTGTCACAGGCCAGAAAGCATAAAATGCAGCACTGGGTAGGACAAACATTATCAGAGGAGGGATTGCAGTTTTCAGACAACTAAAACATGCTCATATTAGCAAGATCCTTGCAATAATATGCTTTTCTGAATTCAACAGATTTCCTTAGGTATGAAGACATCAAAGCAGCAAACATCCCTAACTGCCATAAAGGAACCTTTTGATTTCAAGGCTAATCACTGATTAATTTTTCTCCTGCAATATGAGT
Source organism: Sinosuthora webbiana (assembly GCA_013397395.1). NCBI lineage: Eukaryota > Metazoa > Chordata > Aves > Passeriformes > Sylviidae > Sinosuthora > Sinosuthora webbiana. Next base: position 40,979 of record VXBN01005159.1, on the reverse strand, counting down.
TTTCCCATCAAAACTGTAAGACTAGATGTGTCATTCCCTAGCACTCTGTAGCAGCAGGCAATTTTAGACAGGGAAGGATGTAATACCCAGTACACCATATGCTGCAAAAATGAGGTGAATCTCAAACAACAGATGTATAGACCGAACTTACCAACTGGACCCTGAAAGTCTCAGTATTTACCTAGAAACAAAATGCATGGCACAGATTAGATTCATTATAACCAAGTTTCAGAGCTGACTGTCAGCAAGCCCCTAAGGGAATATGCTTCATGTGAGTTCTCCAGCTGGAACCTCTGCCTGAGTACAGATTTGCTCAGAGCACTGTGCAGACCATTTACCAAGGTAGCCTCACCTCATTAGGAGTAATGGAGTCATTTCTAAGTATGATCAGGTTTTGTGCACTCTGCCCACTTTGTCCTGTCAGATGCCTCTCAGTCACCACTGCAGAGGGACCAGTAGTTCCTGTTGGGCCACAGGTATTGTAAAACATGAAAGTGTCACTTCCTGATCCTGCAGTCAGGCAGGCCTTATAGCAGTAGGTCTTAGTGAGAGACCCATTGCCCCTCACTTCAATGAAATGGGGCTGTACTTTCAAACCTTGGGGCAATCTAGCATCAATGTTGTTGTTGGCCTGCTTGTACAATTCAGCAGGGCTCCGTTCTCTGACAGTACAGCACCCTGCACAGCAGGAGCTCCCATACAGACTGTATCTGTAGCACTTGATAATAGAAAGCCCAATGATTGTGAAAAGGAAAACAAAGGAGATGGCGCTCAAAGCGATAATGAGATAAAGAGTGACCTCTGAGTAATTGCTTGGACTTTTAAAGTGTCTTCTTCTATCAGGGATGATTTTGGAAACTCTGTCCACCACAGCAATAGTGATGGCTACTGATGAGGACATCGATGGCTCTCCATTGTCTCTCACCTCCACCGTCAGGTTGAAAGTAGGTGTGCTGTCCTCCCCCAGCTTGCGAGTAGTCCTAATCTCCCCAGTATGGAGCTCTATCCTGAACAAACCCGGATCTGAGGTTTGCACCAGGGAGAAGAACAACCAGGCATTTTGTCCTGAGTCCCCATCAATGGCTATAATTTTGGTTACCAAATATCCAGCATATGCCGAGCGTGGGATCATCTCCAGGGCTGCTGAAGTGTTGGTTGAGGTAGGATACAGAATCTGTGGAGCGTGGTCATTCTCATCCACCACGTAGATGTAGACAGTGACAGTGCTGCTCAGCGGTGGGATCCCAGCATCCTGAGCCTGGACAATCACCTGGAACTCCCTCAGTGTCTCATAGTCAAAGGACCTGACAGCATACATGTTGCCACTATCGGATTTAATGGAGACATAGGAAGCAACCGGTAGCCCTTCAATCTCTCCATCTAGCAGAGAATAGGACACATAGGCATTTTTGGCGACATCTGGGTCAGTGGCTTTAATAGTGCACAGGAAGGCTCCAAGGGGGTTGTTCTCAGGGATGTAAACTGAGTACACAGGCTCCTCGAAGCGTGGAGGATTGTCATTGATGTCGGAGATCTCCACATGGATCACCTTCTGGGAGGACAGAGGGGGGCTCCCAGAATCAGTAGCAGTAACTGTGATGTTGTAGGCTGCTGCTTTCTCGTGGTCCAGTTTGCCCTGGGTGACCAAGGTGTAGGAGTTCTTGAAGGAGTTGAGAGTGAAGGGGAGGCCGGGGGGAATGCGCAGGCTCACCTGCTTGTTCAGCCCTGAGTCCTGGTCAGTGACACTCATCAGGGCCACCACAGTTCCTGACCTTGCATCCTCTGGGACTGGGCTGTACAGGGAGGTCAGCTCCACTTCAGGAGCATTATCATTGGCATCCACAATGTTGACCAGCACCTTGCAGTGCCCAGCCAAAGAGACAGGGCCCTGATCAGTGGCTTGTACATAGATCTCATAGGAGGATGCCTCCTCATAGTCCAAAGTGCCATTAACCCTCACCTCCCCTGAATGTGGGTCCACACTGAAGAGCTGTCTCACCTTCTGGGGGGTGTAGCTGCCGAAGGAGTAGATCACATCCCCGTTAGAGCCCTCATCCGGGTCTGAGGCATTGAGTTTGACCACGAGCGTGCCAGGCAGGGAGTTCTCCAGAAGGCTCACGGTGTAGGTGGAGCGGTCAAAGGCAGGTGGGTTGTCATTGGTATCCACAACTCGTACAGAGATCTGGGCTGTACCAGATTTTGGAGGATCCCCACCATCCACAGCTGTCAGCACCAGCTGCTGCAGGGCACTCTGCTCCCGGTCCAGTGGCTGCTGCAGCACCAGTTCCAGGAGTTTGCTGCCACTCTGGAAGCCTTTAAGGTCCAGGGCAAAGTGCCGACTGGGGCTGAGCAGATAGTTCTGCACAGAGTTGGTGCCCACATCAGGGTCCTGGGCACTCTCGATGTGGAAACGGGCCCCGGGCACGGCAGACTCACTGATCTCCAGCCGGTAATCCTGGCGGGGGAACCGCGGCGCGTTGTCATTGATGTCCAGCACCTCCACCTCCACGTTGTGCACCTCAATGGGCTGCTCGATGACCAACTCCAGGCTGAGGAAGCAGGAGGGGCTCAGCTCGCAGAGCGCCTCGCGGTCCATGCGCTCCCGCACCAGCAGCGCCCCGCGGCCCAGCTCGCCGCCCGCCCGGCGCACAGCCCCAGCAGCAGCAGCGGGCCCAGC
>VXBN01005159.1:4807-37854 GCA_013397395.1 Sinosuthora webbiana | reverse complement strand
GGCCCCGCGGAGCCCCGGGACCCCCGGCGCCGGTGGCCGCCGAGCCTGCAGGGGCGCGGCTCCCGTGCCGGCCCCGCCGCTCCTCGTCTCCGCCCTGGCTTCGCTGCTGAAGCTTTGGGGGCGCGGGGAGGCGGCTGGGGGAGCTGACAACTGCATTCACTCGTGGACCTGCTGCTGCCGCTGCAGCGCTGAAGTACATCCGCTCGAGAGGGTTAAATCAGCGCAGAGCTCCTAAAAGAATGGGCTTCCAGCCAGGTCTGGTGCCGCTTGTGTGTTGCTGCAGTGGGTTTGACGACCTCTTTCTTGGAGACCTGCCCCTCTGCTCCCTCGGAGATTCATCCTTGCTGCAGCACCATCCCCCTGCCCAACCTCTATGGGCACCCCTGCGCTGCTTCCACCCACCTCCGCTCGGCTGAGAGAATTCTGCAAGTCACACCCATGAGTTATGAGCATTTAAGGTGAGCCTCAGTTTCTCATCCAATGCAATACACAAGCTCAAGGTGATCAGGTGCAGCTGCAGAGAAGGTGGAACATGATCTCTTCTCCAGTTACAGTTTTTTTTCCTCCTCTCCCCTTGTGACAGAGGACTGACAAAAAACAGTCACGAAATTGAACAAACTCAGCAGTGGGGGTGGAGATGTTGCACCTGCAATGAGTTTTACCCCAATGTCAAAAGTCCAAGCAAAGACAATAAACTTAACTCCCATTCATACACCACCTAAGTCATTGAGGTGAGAGATTTAATGAGAAAAATCATGGGCTATAGTCCTCCAGGTGTGCAGCTATGTTGCACCTACTACCCAACAGAGAAATTCTTTCTCTACAACTGTTTCTTTCCCTGGGTTTTTGTTGGGTTGTTTCTGTTGGTTTTTTTTTTTTTTTTTCATTTCTTTCCCCATAAAGTCTCTTGGAACATCCAAAAAAAATCCTCTCTGGATTGGGCTGGTCTATCGAGGAGAGGGGTGACCCCAACATTCAGCTGAAACCTTTCATTTCTCTTTGTTGGGCTGGGCACCCCTCACCACGAGAACACTATAAATCTCTAAAGGTTTTTCTCTAACATATCTGATACACAAACCTCAGAGCACAACTGCCCTCACTCTGACTCAGCACCACCAAGAACTGCTACCAATCATCTTTTATCTGTGGCCACCTCTTCCAGAAGAGACAACATTACCCCATTTTGGCTGATGGTTCCTTTATTGTCAGCCCATTTTTGTGGCTCAAATGTTTGCCCTCATATTTATTCTGATATGCCCAGTAGCCCAGTAACTGCAATTACTGCTGTCAAACCACCCAACCCTGTTTATATTTTTAAGTAGGATAAATGTAGGTCTGTGCAGACCCACAAGAGCAGGTGGAGATGCCAAGTGCCTAGAACACATGGAAAACTGCCCATTTCAACCAGTTGCCAGGAGTCGAATACTTATAAAAAAATTAACTGCAAATTTTTGGCGAGGCACTCACCTTCAAGATCACATTATTCACAGATTCAGAACAAAATACCTTGACAGTCTCACCAAGAAAAAAAAAGGGGGGGCCAAACAACAAAACCCCCACCATCAAAGAACCCAATACCCTGCTGAATGCAATAAAAATATAAGTTATAGTACCATTAACATACAATGGTGCTATGTATGACCATGGACTATACAGCCATGTATCAAACCAATTTGCAGCCATCATGTAAGACAGAAGCCTGAAGAGAGACACCCTCAGTTTTCCAAAAATTTCCAAAAACACAGTGTTTTCACCAGACAGACCACAGATCATCTCTTCCCCACACTTCCAGGTGTACACCCACAGAGTCCTCTAACAAACATACAAAACAACAATAAAAAGCCAAAATCCCCAGCAATATTGGCAACATCTAAGGCCCTGCCCTAAAGAACATGTTAATGAAGGCTCTCCAGGAAATGGACAATGCCTGTGGCCAGGAGGTGGTGGGAAGATAAATCTCCTCTCTGCAGGCAATAGGTTTCTAGCCACAAGCTGATTTTACTCTGTGTGAATGGAACACATCAATCAGACACCCAGAGGGGTTTAATACCAACAAGGAATCTTTCACACTGTTTCTGGACCTCAGTGAGGCACCTGTGATAGACATTCAGGCTCTGCTCTATGGTATTTCAACAAGGAAGGGCTGATGAGCCCTCAAATACTGGCCCACCTCACCATTTACACACTACCTTGGTTCCTCTTTTCTCATACCCTGTGTCTCAGTGGTCAGCTAAGACTGTGCACAGCCAAAGTTTTGCAAAGCACCAAAGAACATGAAGCTGAAACAGAGATAATATACATATTCCGTAATATTTTCCTTCCCATCAAACATGTCTCTCAACCTCAAGTTCTTTGAAAATTTTTCTCCTACTTTCAGAATCGTAATATCTAGGCTTGCCTGGCTTTTTGCCTTTTTTTGTAAGTTTTATAGTACCAATAAAATACTACTCCGATAATCATTGTATAAATTGATACTATAGCTTGGCTTATTTGCAGTAGTGCTGCACAAATGTCACAGTCTTGCTCAAAAAGCTTGCTTTATGAAGTTAATGCTGACTACAGAGTGGATAAGTGATATACCAAAATGTGTTCTGTTCTGATTAAATGTTCCCCAGGTCCTTTTAAATCTATATAAAATTCATCAATGGTCATAATAATTTTAGTTATTTCCATCAGCTTCAGTGTGAATGCTGAGTCAGTCCTGCAGGCTGTGATTTTTAATTCAGGAAAAAATTTCAATTGAGAAAACACTTCAGGATCTCGTCTGTAGTAATATTGATTTTTCTAGTAATAGACAAAAATTGAAACACAGAAAAATGTAATTTCAGTTTCAGTTGAATCAAGGCTTAGGAGCTTCTTTTTTTCCCCAGAGTTTTCCTTTTCAGTAATTTCTTGAAATTTCATCTAAAATTTTGGAACACCTTCAAATCTCACTAAAGAAAAATGTACCCACTGAGTTCAGAACAATTGCACATGAGCAAGAGAATCAGAATTCATCCCTGCAGCAAAACCAGCTGATAAACCTGATGACCCCTGGAGTGATTGCCCACTGCCTGTGTGCAGTATCTATATACATAGGCCTCTGCTATTTGCTGACATACAAAAACTGCTCCGCTTTAATTAGCTTGGCTAAATTAAATGGCACAAGTACAAACATGCAGGTGGAGCAAAGAATACTGATTTTATCAAGTCCTGCACAAGGAAATCAAATATATCTCAAGATGGTTATACATTGATACGTATATACCCCAGCAGGCACGGTAATAAAAGTATTTCAGTATGGAAAATCCTCACATTTCTCTGCAAGTCTTCCTTGAAACAGTTCTACATATAGATATGCCTGAATTAGTAGCAGCCTGATGCAGTGCCACAGAAACATGTCTGTGCAGATTCTTCTCTTGGTAATGATACAATTATATACAAATACACTTCTGTGGGTATTTAGGCCCTTGAAAAGTTCATCCATTTCAAATCATACTTCTACAAGTAATTTTTTTTTCTATAAAGTTCTAACAAGGATCTCATAAACTTGCTTGGGCAGAAATAAATTTGTGTTCAATTTGCTTCATTGCAGAGCACTAGGTGAAGTCCCTCCTCTGGCTGTTTCTGAGTCTCATACAGCAAAAGGAGAGAAAAAGACATATTAGAAACCAGAAAGATGTGAATGTACAACACTCAAACTGAAAAGCTCCAAGGTGTTTTGACATCTGAAGAGACATTTCACTTCTTTGTAAATAATTTCACTTTCAGGAACTCATACCCCTTAAACATTCGATCCAATGACTCAGTGTCCTTTCCAAACTGGTGGGAAGACACCAGCTCCAAGAACTGGACTCCAGATTTCTGCACATACTTCACAGCACATAGATCTTTAGTAGCAATGAGATTGCTTGAGTACTGTCTAAAAACAGACATAGTTTCAGCCTACTGATACAACTGTGTGCAAAAAATATGGAGACAAGTCCACAAAACCCGTACTTTAGCCATTAACAAACAGGAAATTGGTGTCATTCTCCAGAAAAAAAAAACTAGATTTCCTCTGTGTGCCTGCTTGCATTTGGTGCCTGCAATTTGTCTGCCTTGCTTAGAATTAAATCAAGTCCAGAGAAAGGAACATCCATCAGTCATAGGCCAGATTACATCAACCAAAGTGGAAAACATTACCAATAAATTGTAAGGGAATGATGAGTTTGTGCAGTTTCTTATACACAGTTTTTTTTTCCTGTGAACACCATCTTCTAGTCCATGGGTACTTCGTAGTCTATGGAAAAAAACATTTTGTTATTTTAAGGGGGCTCTCACCCTATTTTCTTCAGTTCATCCCCATCTTTCACTTCACGTTCTTATGATTCCTGCAATCTTCTGCAACCCTGCTTACTTCAGTGAGGACCCCCCTCAAGTCTCTCTGAAGGAGACTGTACAGGGTTTTTTCTGGTGACTTCCCATGCCTCAAGGACTATTTGAGCAGGAAGATACTGCCTGGAGATATGGCAACATGAAGGTCTGCTTTCTGTATGGAATTTCTTGGGGATGTGGGATTCCCACTTTTCCTAAAAATGCTGCAAAACACCTCCCTGAGGGAATGTGAACTACTTATTTCTACACCCAATTTCTTTGCTCCTATCTCCCAGTCATCTTCCACACTTGAATTACTTGTTGACAAGTCATCTTTTCATTTGGAACCTGCCTCTCCCATGTTTGAAACAGAAGGATCCTGTGCCAAATTCTCAGTTGGATTGGTTCTGTTCTTTCATGTCTTTCCTTAAATCCATTTTCCCATTGGTAGGAACCTGACTGGTGAGAATTGCTTTTTGTATCACAAGCATCTGAAGCCAGGCTATTTAAAACATTGCTGTTATGGGAACCAAGGCTGCTAAACAGCCAGAAAAAAATCCTGTTTGTATTTAGGTCACAATTTCTTTGCAGCAATGTAACTTGCTTGTTCTAGAAAATGTCATGTAAAGAAATTGGGGTTGGGGTATGGAGAGGGGTTGGTGTAACAAACTTCAATTGAGATAAACCACAAAGATACATGGAAAGAAATTCCTTTTCTTCCCCTGATCATCAGAGTACACTCAATCATTTCTCACTCCTAGTCTAAGTTTTAAGGATGGAAATGTCTGACTCATTCTGTTTGTCTTCTGCTATATTTTTCCAAAGGCTTTCGTAATTCATTGCGCATAATGTCACACACTGTGCCATTCTAAATGGAAGGACATTAACAAAGTGGACACCAACAAAATCACTTTCACCTTTCTAATATCACCATCAAGCCTGTAAGAGTTACTTTTACAAATATTTTCTTGAAGGTTTTGGTTGGTGTGTTTTCCTTTATCACCACTGCCTGTCTTTGGAGACAGAGTGTTTACCACTTGTCTGTGCAGGCTGTGATTCTGCAGCTCAAGAAATCACCACTAAATTTCACCTCAGTGAACTGGCTGTGAGACACACTGGAGTCAAACAAGTTTCTTCCAGGTGATTATAATTTAATTTGTTTCTCAGTTCTGGCTGCTGCTTTGCTCCATACTTATATTCACATGTGTTGCACGCCCTTCTTTAGAGTTTGAGAACTGGGATAAGGTTACGAGGTAGCTCTGACCCTCTTGAAACTGTCTCAGAATGTTTAATTCAATATGTACATATGAATTCATAAATGAGTAAGCACTTGTCTGGAAAGTGAAGACTCAATTTAGTTTTCTGCTTTAAGGAGCAGTTCTGTGCTCAATTCCCTAAGAATTGCCTTCAACATAAGCCACAGGATGTCCACTCACTTTCTCCCTTTGTGTTAATTTTCCATATTTCTCTCTCCTCAACTAGGAGCTTTGCATTTGTCCTTGTGGCTATACAAGAAATACACTGTGTTCCAAAATGATGCTGATAAGGTATGCTGAGGTCTCCTTTTCCCCTCATTTTTGTCTACACAATTCAGATAAAGTAGGAAGCTAAGCACCAAACAGTGGCACAGAACCAATGGAAATGGAGAGCTAGGTAAAAAAATAGAGGACAAGAATCAAAAGTACAGGCAAGGAGTAATATGAGGAACAGTCACCTCCTTCACTGCTGAGAAAGACCAAAGGCATTTTCTTTAGAGCCTGTCAGTGCCTCTCTTTAATAGGGAAAAGAGATCAGGTTTGTATTATTAAAGACTGTACAAGTACCCAAGTACTGTGGATTCTCTCTCTTGAAAATACATGCTGAGTTACATCTATTAGCTTTGTTTATACTCCCTGCTTACTCCTAAAGTGTCTCTTAGAAGTTAACAACCTAAACCTGAATCTGCCTGGTTTGGATCTAACAAGGAACTGGCAACTTGGTGGGTTTGAAACCACACTGTTTTAATGATGACCTGACTTTGCCTTTGAGTCTGTTGGAAGTATTGACTGTAAATGCCCTAATTGTAACCTGCACACCTTGTGCTGGATCAGATTTTGCTTTTTGGGACGTTGGTGTTTTCTTGTCCTTCATTTGCACTTTTCTTTCTTTCTTTCCTGCTCACTAATGACTTTTCCAGGTTTGTTGCATTTCCTAATAACATCTCCATGAATTCTCTTAGTTCATGAAAGTACATCAAGCAACATAATGATAAATTTAAGTCATAAAAGCATTTCTTAAGTTTTGATTTCAATGCCCAATATATTGAGGTGTGTATTTGGGCATTCATATTCAGTTCAGAGCCACAAAACAACAATGCAAAAATGTCCTTTCCTCACAGCTGCCCTGCTAAGGTACTAACAGGATTACCCCTCATACTGAAAGGTTAACTCATGCTTTTGTTATTCACAGATACATTCACTGCAACTTCCTTTTACAAGCCTGCCTAATCCGTCCTTAACACTTCTAAAACGTTGCAGACCTTTCACTGAGAGGAGGAGAGAGCCCAGCCCAGACTCACGAGTCTCACACCTGCTGCCACTCTGCCTCCTGGTATTTTCAAAACACCAGCTGAAGCAGGCATTAACCTATTAACCTGTAACTGTGCTGGAATATCAGGGGCATTCTCTCACCAAAGCACACCTACATGCAACTTCAGTCCCATGTGACAATTTAAACGGGATTTAGGTGTTTTGTGCTTATTCCCTAGACAGGAATGCCTTCCAATACACGTTCACTGCAGGCAAGTAGAAAGCTCAGATGCACAACTGGAAGATGGTTGGATCATGCAATTGATACATCTAAGCTGTGTTCCTGTTGCTCAAAAATTTTTCTAGTCCTTTCTTTCTCAGTGAACTTAGAAGGGTTTGAGTTGGAAGGGGCCTTAAAACCCATCTCATTCCAGCCCCTGCCATGGGCAGGGACACCTTCCACTGTCCCAGGGTGCTCCAAGCTCCATCCAGCCTGGCCTTGGACACTTCCAGGGATCCAGGGGCAGCCACAGCTGCTCTGGGCACCCTGTGCCAGGGCCTGCCTACCCTCACAGGGAAGAATTTCTTCCTACTCTCTCCACATCTCTACTCCAAAGCTGTATGAGAGGTTAGCTCTGAACTACAGTGGTCTGTTTCAAACCACCAAGATATTCTTACACAGCACCAAGCTACAAATTTGCTCCTGAAGTTAAATATGTAAAGCAGCAGAGAAGCGATGGACAGATTTTCTCAATCTAAAATCAGACCCAGAATGCTCTTATACTGAGTAGTACAGCTCTGCCCTGAATTTCTCAAATTAATAGAACAAGTTCTACTTAATCAGATTTGAAACTGTAGCAATGACTTTCCCTTTCAAGGTTATATTTTAGAATTAACTGCTTGATTGCTCTTTTCTTGGTGTTGGACAAAGCCAATGTCAACTTTGCCAGGAAATTAAATCATTACAGCTATGCTTTTTAAAACACAGAAGTGAAGCAAATCATGACCTCTCCCCTTGGCTGAAGTCAGACAGAAGTCCCAAGCTTCTTGCAGCCAGAGGCTCAGCCATCACCAAGCCAAAGAAGGCAGAACTGTTGATATATCATGGACATTCCTTGCTGTAGAATGGATGAGCAACCAAAGGAACAATGAAGGTGGTGCTCTGGGCTTCCAGAGTTCACCAGCACAAACACAGGTTTGGAACAGGGTTGTTTCACCCTGGTGGGCTCAGGATTAGTCATTGTCTAGATTTGCAATTCTCTCTGTGGTGGGAAGGAAGAAACTTGACCCCAAGGACAAACAGAATCACAGAATATCCTGAGCTGACCCATAAGGATCATTGAAGTTCAACTCCTGGCCCTGCACAGGACAACCCAACAACCCCACCCTGTGCCTGAGAGTGTTGTCCAATCACTCCTTGAATTCTGGCCTCAACCACTGTGCTGGGAGCCTATTCCAGTGCCCAACCACCCCGTGAGTGAAGAAAATTTTCCTAAACCTGCCCTCCTGTCACTGGTCCAGGGAGCAGAGATGAGTGCCTACCCCCATAAGGAAATTGTAGACTGTTATGAAGTCTGCCCTCAGTCTCCTCTTCCCCTCTTTTCTCCTCTTGGGGAAAATCTCCATCACAGAATCCACCCAGCTTTGAGCACAAATGGGAAAGGCTTTGCTGAGCAACACGGGCAAACACCCAAGAACCCTCTGCTCTTACCCCCCCTGCAGCTGCACTTTCAGCTGCAGGTCTTTGCCTGCAGTTCTGATACACGTGCCACATCTCATGCAGCCAGATAAAAATTTAAACCCCTTCAACTATTTTAAAGAGCAGCTGAGAGCCATAAAGGAGGCAGGAGGGGATTAGAGTACAGACTCCATAAAACATACTGAATATGTGAGGATTTTTTAATAAGACCAGTATTCTGCTCCACATCTTTCTCTATTTCATGTGTCTGAACGGGAATGGCTAAGCAAGGAAAGTAGGGCAGGAGAATATTTCATTTTGTTTGCTAATTCTCAGCAGGCATTTCTGAGCTTAGAAGATTTTTACTTCAAATCCTATTACAAAAAATCCTTCAGCCCAAACTGTGCTGTTCTTGGACTATTTATAACCTATAGCCATGTATATGATGGGCAAAATGCTAATACTGCAGATACTGCTGATATTATCTGACCTCAGGACACATCCCATTGATTTCCTTACTCAGCAGAACCAGGAGCAGCATTTGACCCTGACTTACACTCTCTGCTAAATGATTTTGGTTTAGATTTGTTTCTCTGCAGGGTGCTGGCACACAGTGGGATTCCACACCCTCCTTGCTCCCAACTCTCTCCTAAATAGATCCACCAAAGCTTGGGTTTGTTTTTTCTGTTGACTTGGAATCCATATTCCAGCCATTTTATGCCCTTTACAATCTCAGTCATATTTAATAAGGTTATCAGAACAGCACAGAGGATTGGATTCCAACTGTGCACTTCCAAGAAGTACCTGATAACATACCAAAATAATCTGATAATAATTCTATGCAGAAAAAAAACCCCAGCAACAATTTAGCTTCCTCAGTTCTTGTGAACACTTTATCAGTAGTTTGACTTTATTACATGTTACTAATCTGAATTTTTCCTGTCTTTAATCCATAATTTGCACCCATTAACTTTCTTTCCTTTTGCATGCAGAGATTTTCAAAAAAATGTATCTATTTAGGATTAGTATAAAGGCAGTATGACTCTAAGTGTGTGCAAATGTTCAAGCACACAAAGAAAACACAAAATAAGGAATAATAGTAAAACAATGCATTAATTGCTACAGAGGACCCTATATGAGGTTTTAATCCAAATGAATGAAGAGAAGGAAAATTACGTAAAATAAGGTGTAAAGAAGATGGAGAAGAGAACTGGAGCCTTAAGATGCACAATGGGGAATACAAGAGAACTGGGAAATTAAGGAATTTCACTTAAGACTATAAAAGGTGAAATGAAACAATGATGCAAAAGACCCCCAGACAGCACCCATTGCTCATGGGCATCAATGACACGTCCCAGATCAGTCTCTTGTCACAACTGAATGAGACTGTGAGCCATGACAGCCAATGTCCCTTGTCCCAAAGCACTGCACACAAGTGATCCTGATCACCAGTGACCATCAGCCACTGATGCTTGGGACCATGTGGGTGTGAGTGTGAAAAACTCAGTAAGAAAATGAGTGAGAGAGGGAAACTTCAGGGATTTGCAGAATAAAATCACTTTTCCCTGCCACAAGATCTAACACTCACTTCTGTAATCCTGATTTTCTACATAAGAATTCCAGATTGTTCCATGCTAGACTCAATTTTCACAGACCCTGAGAGGGGTAAGAGTTCAATCTGAAAGAATGAGACTGATGGCAGAAGATACTGTGAGCAACCAAGTTAAAACAAAAACACAGACATCACTGTGTGGAGGGGCCTGGAGAAGAAAAAGCAGTATTGGTTTTTACAACCCAGAGAGACTTTAGGAAAGGGATGAGGCACAGCTGTATGAGGTCTCTGCTCCAAGTCCACTTCCCTACCTACACACAGACACCACCTCCTGCATCCTTCCTCACCATTCCTCAGTCTCTAGCATCACTGCTGCTATCACTGCTGGAGAACAGGACTAGCTCCAGGCAGCTGGAGGGGTTGCAAAGAGGAAAGTAGAAGGGAGATGAGATGGCAGCAGCCAGCAACATCTCTCAGCTCATCCCCTGGATGGGTACAGCAGCAGAGAATGAGGCAGCAGTGAACAGATTTTAGGAAATACAAGAACTGTGACATCAAACACCGTATTACAAAAGGATTTGGCAGCATGGCATACAAATATCCCGTGTTGTACAGGCTGACAGGCACACCTCGGGATAAAAGAGTGGCCAAGGTATTAAGGTGATGGTGGAAAGCTACTGATCACAGTTGTCCAGGTCAGGACCTGTATGCCCAGCATCAACACTGCTGTGATAGCTCTGTCAGATCCACCAGTGCAACAAGTTCACCTCTGATTTATGGCATCTGAGAGCACTCAGACGGGGGAGCAAAGAAAAAGGGAGATGCAACATATGAGGTGGGGCAGATTATGATCAGGAGCTCAGAGGAAGGCTTGAGAAGCAGTGGCACTCATGCAGTAACAAGGAAAGTACCCTGGAGCTAAACTGGGGCTTTAGAAATCAAGACAAGACAAAAGCGAGTTGGAGGCAGAGGCAATTGATCACATGCCATAAAAGCAGGATGTCAGGGGACCTGGGCTCTGTTCACTGTTACATCAGAGACTTGATGATTTTTGGCAGGTATCTTAATTGGTTCCTAAGATGTCAGCAATATCTGGGCTCAAATGGCCACAGCAAGGTTTAAAACACTACTGCAAAGGATACTTGGGTAATCTCAGGCAATAAGGTACATATATGCACATGTATAATTTATTGTTTGCACTAGGTGCTGAAGGGAGATAAGTGTTTGGGGATTTTTAAGTAAACATTAAGCAAATCTGTTTTCAAACTTCCCTTTGGAATTCTTAAAACCTCAGCAACACAAAATATTTATGGTTTAAATTTAGTAAGACTTCAATATTTGTTTCCTTGAGCACAAGAGTTCTTACTGAATAGATCAGAGTGATTGGCCTAATGAAATATTGCTTTGAAAGCTGGTGTTTAGTGTGAGTTAGTGCTGTAGTATTAATGCAGAATTACCTTATTACTGCATTTTGCATGGATCATACACATGGCAAAACCAAACATTTTTGTGTACTGAGAGAAACCCACACTGTTTGTACCAGGTCCTGCAACAGCAGGCAGAGGCTGTGGGGTGCAGAGGACAGGGTATCCTGCTCCTCAGCTGCTCCTTCCAGAAGGGCACAAATCTCCCAGCCTTACAGCATACATTTGAGGTGTGCTCTGGAACACCTCAAATGACACCAGGCTTCCAGCTTTTAACAACTCAGCTGAGCTCAGCATCTTCCTTCCATTGTTGAAGAGAGAAACCACAGCAGGACATGTGAGACTCTGAGTGATAAGCAGGGATGATGATATCAAATGTACCCACTGAAATCAATCCCCTCTCCTTGTACTAATCAAAACATTGTCCTCCACAATGAGATAAACCTGCAGTGTCTCAGCATGGCTTTTGCATTTGATATTCCTTGCAAAGTGTGCTCTTTGGAGACAGATTTTAGGATTGTGCATTTGGAATACAAACTATCACTTGGCCACATGGTAAAGGAAAAAATTAAAATAATGTCCAGCAACACCAGTGTACCTCCTGGGTTTATCACTCTGAATAGTGGTTAAAGGCAGAGTTTAGAGGGCATCAAATCCAGTTCACTGAGGAGGACATATCCCCCCAAGCCATTACCATGGTGGTCAGGGGAGGCAGTTCTATGGAAATAGAGGCAGTCAAAGTCAGGGTTTATAAGAACACAACAAACAGAATGGTTCTGTCTGCTGGTTCAGTGAAAACAGAAGACTGGGTCTGGTCCCTCTCTCAGGGGTTTATGTATTTTAAATCAGAGTGAAATGTGAAAACATTTCTAAGGGTAGGAACTAGACCTCAGGAGAAGGTAAAGAAAAAGAGAGAAGCACAGAGGAGGACAAAATAAAAACAGAGAGAAAAAGAGGTTTTGAAAGACAGAGGTACAAGCCAATAGATACTGCTATCATTTGGGTACTTAATCCTTTAACCACTAACACCATAGTTACCTTTCTGCTGTACATACACTGGGTGCAATCTCGACATTGTATTTTCACCAAAGATTTTCAGTTCTCCTTTAATCCTTCATTCAAGAAATCTGGCACTTAAATTCACCCATAATGGGAACTCTGCCGAATTTTAACACTGATGAGTTATTTTCTGGTCTTTTTATACTGCTGAAATACAAAACAATCTTCAGCCTTGCAAGAATCTCTCTGAAACAAAACATCTTCAATCCAAGTAGAAGTAGTAGAAGAAAATAGCTATTAGATTTCTGAGGTATAAAATATTTTATCTTTTATCTTCCATTGTGATACATCTGTCTAATTACTATACTCTTGCATCATGCAATTAGTTAAGCTGTCTATTTATGCTCATCTTTGATACTTATTTGTTCACTTCTCTTAGTTTCTTACTCTCCTTGAATATTTTTTTAGTGACACTGTGAAACAGACAAGGTGCTGCCTTCAACAGCACCCAGGTACAGGACTTAAATTTCTAACCTTTGTGCTAAAATTAGAAACCCTCCTCTTCCCTGCACCCTGGTCCTGGGCATTGTGTCAATTTTTGGGTTTTGGTTTTTTTTTTTTTCTCCCAGTCCTCTGTCCTCGGTTCCAGCCCCAGCCTCAATTTTGGTCTGGGCCACAATCATACAACTGCAATTATCAGAAGGTCCTGCCAGCTCTTGGCTGGATCTGGGCTCTCTGCTGGCAGGACTCAGAGGCAGCTGAGCTTTCCAGCTCCTGTGATTATCTACCAAGTAGACTGAACAATAATTTCTCAAAAGTTTGTAACCCAGCCAACCTTAGCAGCTCTTAATGGCTATCAAGCATGACACAAAGACCACTTTGCAACAAATACCAAGTCCTTTTTCCAAAACATACTCCAGTAAGACATTCAAAGGAAAGATCAGACACATTCCACATCAAAAGCAGTGTGGGCAGCAGGTCAAAGGAAGGGATTCTGCCTCTCTTCTTGGCTCTGGTGAGACCCCACCTGCAGAGCTGCCTCCAGCCCTCGGGTCCCCAGCACAGGAAAGTCAAGGACCTGTTGGAGTGAGCCCAGGGGAGGCCACCAAGCTGATCAGAGGGGTGGAGCACCTCTCCAATGAGGAAAGGCTGACAAATTGGGATTGTTCAGCCTGGAGAAGAGAAGCCTCAGGGTGACCTCATTGCAGCCTTCCAGTGCCTAAGGGAGTCTAAAACGAAGATGGAGAGAGACTATTTGCAAGAGTATGGAGTTATAGAGCAAGGGGAAATGACTTCCCAGTACCAGAGGGCAGGGATAGATGGGATATTGGGAAGGAATTTTTCCCTGGAAGGGTGCCCAGAGAAGCTGTGGCTGTCCCTGGATCGTCCAAGGCCAGGTTGGATGGGGCTTGGAGTAACCAGTCTGAGAAAAGACCAAACTGTGCAGTCAAACTTGTCTAACAGGTAATGCCCAGTTCCCACCTATCACCACCTGGAGAGACCTGAGGGTTTCTGTGATGACAGGGTTTCTGTGCATCAGACCATTTTTGTATTAAGTAACAGTATGAACACAGCCTAGAATGCTGAAAAGGTTTTGTTCATTCATTAGTGGACAGAGGTGAAAATACAGAACTCTATGGCTCCAAGACCACCAATTGCAATTGCTTTCATCAAATAAAATAGAACAATTTTAAAGTTGCTCATACTGTTGAACTTCCTTTCATCTGTTCCTGAGGTGAGAGTTCTCTTCAGATGGCACATCTGAAATCTCCTTTGGTTTAAGCAAAAGATTCCCCTATAAACAACATAGATTTGGTCCTGGAAGCAAATTTAGATCGGATCTTTGGATACAGGATGCTACTGCTGACAGTAATTGCTGCTGGTCCATTTTTCCTCTGTTAAAGTATTTTGAAAAACAGTCCTTTTGGAAGAATTATTACTACATTAAAAATGCATGATATTAAGTGACTCATCACTATTTATAATAGTAACTAAAAAGTGGTTTTCAGGCAGACCACTTTTATATATAAAAATTCCACCACCTTTATTGGAAGCAAACCAGGCTTGAGCATTAGCAGTAGCCAAATATAGACTTGGAACAGTCTAAATATACAACATTAAGGTTGATAAATAGAATAATTCTGGTACCTTGGAGGTGACTGGAAACCCTGGGTACAGAGATGTAATAAGTTATGAGATAATGCAATATACATCTGTTTGAGATTGTTAATGTGTTTGAGATGGCCACAAATTAGGGAGATTTTCCAGACTGCACACATAAAACACTTACGCCAAGACTCTGATTAATTCAGAGCCAGTACATTTTTTTACAAAGGAGAAAAAAATGTGTCAGTGTTTTCAGAGGAGAAAAAAACTACAACAAAATTGTAGTATTGCAACTCCATCCTTGTTCCTCTACTCTAACACGATCTCTGTTCTACAGAAACTGTTAGGAGGGAGTAGGGACATTTAAACTCACCTTTGGCTTTCAAAATGTCTTGGGCAGACACTAAGTTTCATTTCTTTCCCACTCAATCAAGCTTAATCCAATACTGTCAGTTTTACAAGTTTTCCAGGAACCTCAATTACCTACATTACCCACATTTTCCCCCTCTCCTAGCTGAGAATACAAACAAAACAGAAGAGAAATGCTTGGTGATGAACTATTAATTCATAGAATGGTGACAGCTTGGTGGTTTTGGATTTGATTCAAAAACATCTGGATCCTCTTTGAGCAGGTTGAGTGAAGAGAACCTGTTTTTATATAACATGACATGAGAATTGTAAAGGGCCCCACCAGACTGAGAGCTCCAAAGTGATCATATTTTTCAGTGCACATTTGTATTCTGCAGCTCTATTCTGACCACGATCAAACTGGCATCTTTCCATGTTCTATATTAGCTCGGGTTAATTTTTCCTGTAGTTTTTTAAATAAGGTGAGAGGCATTAAAGAGGTGGAATGCCTTCTAGAGAATCACAGTGCTGTAAAAGAGGAGACAGGAATTTGCTAATTCTAATCCCCAGACAAATATTTAATAAGATTAAAACAAAGATGAAAGTGCAAACAGCACTCCTAAACCAACAACCCCAGATCCTTTGAAGCTATTCCAGCTGGCAACTTTGACTACACAAGTCATTTGCTGGGGTGATTCTACTTCACCAGCCCCAAAAAGGTGAGATAAGGTAGCAGTTATATCTCCCCTGACTGCAGGGAAGAAATCACTTCCTTTTTCCACCAAATCTCCTTCCAACCAATATGATATTGAAAACAAATAGCTTTAGAGATTGATTATCTTTAGGGTATTCATGACTGTTCAATAAAAAACAAAACAAAACCCACACATAACAATAAAACAAATCCAAAGAAGTGAAGGATTCACTTGGAGGAATACATATAGATAATAGAATTTACATAGGTCATATTCCACAAGATTAGTATTCTTCAAATAAGAAAACTGAGTCAACTTCTCCGTTAAGAACAACACAGAATCACAGACTGGTTGAGGTTGGAAGGGATCTCTGGAGACTGTCTTTTCCAACCCCACTTCCTTTTGAATATCTGCAAGGATGGAGACTTCACAATCTCCCTGGGCAGCCTGTGCCAGTGCTCAGCACCCTCACAGACGAAAAAAGCCCAACCAACAAAACAAATTACTTAAGCTTAGACAGAGCATCCTCCTCTTTTCTTCTCACTGGGTACCCTTGAAAAGGGCCTGGCTCTATTTTCATACAGTAATGAGATCCCTCCAGCCCCACTGCCTTCTCTTGGCTAAGAAGTCCCAGCTCTCTGTCTTTCCACATATGAGAAATGCATCCATTCCTATCCTTATCTTAGAGGCAGACCACTGGCCTGTCTCCAGTAGCTCCACATCTCTCTCTTATTGAAATCACAAAGCTGAAAGACTGAATTCGACCTTTTATTGAAATGTCTTCACACTACAGGTATGATCACAATCCTGTGAATTTAATATCATGTAATGAAAACTGCTTTAACCAGAAGGATATTGCACCAGTCTCCATATAACTTTTGGCTACAAAGCAGAACCTAAAAGCTGTCTAAAGCACATTCCCAAGACACAGAGCAAACAGCTGTGTAGTTCAAAAGATGAAGAGCCCACTCAGCTGTAAGACTTCCCTGCTCCTTTGCTTCTGACCCCAACAAAGGAATTGGAAAAGGTTGAGAAGTAACACCACAGAACCTTTAGGAATCAATACCTTCGGGTTTTGTGAGGGAACATCATAAACTTTGATTTTGCAGGCCAGTGGTGCAAAGATCTTTGACTTTTGCAGAGTAAGAAAGAAGTTAAAAGCCACTAAAAACAGTGTCAAGACCCATCAGACTGGGACCAGCCATGGGGGAGATGGAAGAACTAACAGATCAAAGTATAAAAATCATTCCTTTGGAGAAGAAAGAATACAAAGAACAAAAATATGTTCATTTTCCTTAGAGAGACTGCTCACAGACTAGAGGCTTCAAGCCTTTTCCTTTTTTTAATGTACCTTCTTCCTATTATATTAAACATCCATTTGCCTTCTTGGTCAAATTTGCTTTTATTCTCCAAAAGTCTCTGATAGCACCAAATCTTTGAGCTATTGCCCTTCCTGTTTCTTTGCCTTACAAATTCTCAACTAAATACCTTAATTCCCATGTGCCTGCTTGCCCCCTTTTTAGTTTGGATGCTGGAATTTGTTGCCATTCTTTTGATTAATTGCGATTTTAAATAATCTACAGCAAGCAAATAATCTTCACAACTCCTTTTGGTATTTTGAAACAAGCAAGCTGTAACCCCAGAAACACACAGCATTAACACAATTGTATTGAGCCACACGAAAATCCAGCAGCTTGTCTCCAATGGGAAGCAGAGGATGCACAGGCCATTGGTACAAAAACATGGCACACATGGACCAATGATCCCCTAGAGCCACCATCCCATTTTATGGCAATTAATCTGTATTTTCCTCTGTTTTCAGTATCTTGAGTGTGACATTGAATGTGTGACAAATTACTAATGGGAACTGAAATTGCTGTCACCAAGGAAGAACCAAAATGCTGAGAGTTAAAAATCCTCAATTCCCCCACTACCTGATTTCCAGTATAGATTTCTAAAAGAACTAACAAATAAAAGCATGGGATTGAAAGGAATTTATTTTGGCTTAGGTCTGTTTGTTTGTTTTTAATATAAACCTGTCAAGTCTGAAGTACAATAATCTCATTAAAAAAAAACAACTGCAGACAATTTAAAATGGGGAAATCCAGCCTGTGTGACCACAACCCCATTACCCTGCTTGTTTAGAAACAAATTTGAAGGAAGGATTAAAAGAGAAATGCAGGTACACTGAAAAGGAAGGAAAATAGTCATAGATTTATCAAAGACAACAATTTCCTAGACTGGTTTTCAATTCTCTTCAATAGAAAGTAACTGAAATTCATCTCATCTATTCTGGTTTTAGTAAAACATTGAATACAGAGCAGCATTGAAAAGTTTAAGACACAAGAACTCGGGCTATTCTAAGAACAGTTCCAGAGGACAATCATATGGAATCATTCACTTCAAAATCTGGATATGTATCATGGTAAAATTCATTCATTTGCTCTCAGTGCTGTCTGTAGGTTTTGTCTAGACTCATGTAACAAAGATGAACAGGATGATTTGTTCTGAGCAGGTGACTAAGACTTTTTAACATCTAAAGCTCAAACATCAAGCATTTAGATGGATGAATTTGGGCAGAAGAACCATTTTGGGAATTAACCTTTACCCATCCACCTCTACCCCCAAAGAAGTTCTGCAGCAATACCTATGTGACTGATTAATCAACTTATTAAAACTGTGGAGGAGGTAATTGGCCTCCCAAGAAGAATGAGGTGATGTATTCCCTATGACCTGAGCAAGGAAGTATTCCTAACTACATAGGAAGGCCTTTCCCTGAAACATATATAAGTCTGGTCACATATTTGCAAGCAAGAAATATATATCCAAAAATTAAAAACTGATGCTGAGAAGGGATATCAGCATAATCAGGCAAGTGCAGAGGTGACCATAGGCAAAAAGGCTGAAAGAGATCCCCTTGTTTAGCTTGGTAGAACAAAGGCTAAGAAAGGATGTGGTTGCCTTCTAAGCTGTGGATAAAGCAAGATGCAAAGAGGGAAAGAACTACTCGTACTAAAAGGGAATTGCTGGCACAAAATCAAAAATCTACAAACTCATAGCGAAGAATAGTTGGCAGGGTGTCAGAAGAGCATTTCAAAGCCTTGGAGGAATAACTTTCCTTATTATTATTATTTCTACAATTAAAATTTAATTATTTGAATTTCAATATTTAAAATTAAATTGTGACTGATACAATAAAGGACTGGACTTGATCTAAATTATGTTTTCTTGGGTTAGGCTTTCATATAAGGATTACCCTTCCTCAGCCCACATCACCACTCAACCTCATCCTTCCCTTCCCCTTATCCATCTCCAAATACAATTATATTACTCTCCACATCCCCTCAAGCCCTTTGTCTCAACCAGCTCCTCCTGTCACTCTCTCTTCCCCTACTTCTAAAAATAACACTCCAAGGCAGGCATCGGACAAGCAAAGTCTCAGCCCAGGCATTTGTAGAGTTTACAAGACTCAGTGTCCTTTTGCTGAACACATCCTTCTTTGTGAAAGGTAACCAGAGTGGTCAGAAGGAGGCACCTTCCCTCGCTGAACTTTCTTTGTTCATCGCTCCTTCCAGGATTCTCTTGGCCTGACCCCAGGAGCAACGTCTGCACCTAAGAAATCTTCCTAAAAACAGAAATCTTGTAACATGGACATAAGACTGCTGGTTCTAGGCAGGTTGTTATTAGCACTGACAGGAAGAATTGGGAAGGTGCTTCACTCTTACATTTGACTGTGTTATTCCCATCAGAATGAGCCACAGGAAGGGCTTGCACACACATCTGGTCTTCACTTGTGTGAGGCAGCCACTGATGCTTAGCCTGCAGCAGTTCAGCCTCAGTTGCCAGCCTGTCTCAATGGAAGTGGATCCATTTTTGTCACAGGGAATGCATGCCATGTTGTGCAAAATTATTCCACTCCCATTACAGTTTAGTGAGAAAAATTCTCCATTGCAAGGTCCGCGTCTATTTTTGGGTGTAACCTAAATATCGAATGCCAAGTCACAGAGAGGTCACTATGCTCTGAATGTGGAAATATCTCACAGGCCTTTTGTGCAGCACAATGGCCAACACAAGCAAACAAAAGAACTGGAGCAATCCACAGCCACATCACAATCCCAGAAATCAGTCAGGGAACCACTGCTTACTTTAGTAACCGCTCGTGCCTTTGTCTCTCGTACAGCACAGCAGCGTACCCAGCTTTTCACTTAGCTGCCATTTATGCCATGCTGCAGAAAGACACAACAAAATACTGTAAAAGATACAATTACAGTTTAGTCTACTGCTGTTATGGCCATACACAGAGCTATTTATAGCTCTAACCCAAATAGAAAATATAAAAGCACAAATGGGTCTCATGCGTCTGCATGTGTAAAACCATTCAAGCCTATTAATTCAGTAGAAAAAGCAGAACAGAATAAAGAAATCAACCCAAATTTTGAAAACACATCCAATTTCTGGAAATTCAATTAAATTTTTTTATATGCGGATCCTTTTGTAGCCTACGTGTACTGAAAATTGTAATCACCTCCTCAACTCAAAAAACCCAACAAAATAAAAATCATGTCTATTTAAGTTCTGCTAAAATTGAAATACTTTTCAGTGCTTTGAATGATAACTATGAAGTTGCTCCTAGTGCCTTTTAAATATTTGCTACTTCCTTTTTGTTACATTTGTATTCTTAGGGAGCAGTACAATCACCCCTCCTCAAAAGCTCAAAGGGTCATGTAGGTTTATATTTTTAACTCCAAATTAATCAGTCTGAAAGCACTTGCAGACTGCATTTAGTCAACATCCAAAATTAAATTCTAAATTTTTAATCCAAAATTTCTAATGGTAGGTACATATATATATAGTTAATACAGTACATATATATATATACAGTTAATTCTCCAGCTCAAATGCCACTGGAATGATCAGCACCAAATTAATAATAACCAGCATGATTTTGGTTTCAAGAGTAGACGGATTTTTACAGTCACTGCCTCTTCTCCCCTGCTCAGCTCAATTAATGTAAAGCCTTTGGACTTTCCACATAAGCCATATCTATGGTTGCCCATCTCTGAGTATTAGAAGCCAAAGAAATAAAATTGCCAAATATGACACCTGGGATTTATTTTGCCCACTATCAAAAGCTGCAAAAAGGTATCTCATGTTACAAGTTTAAAAATTCACCTGAATGACTGAAGTACAGCAAGATGTAATGAGACACATTAGAGTTGTTGTGATTATGGAGATTAGGGATACTTGGGCATTTTTACTATTATTTGGTTATTTAATGTGTTAGTAACCTGAGTTTCCAAATCTTGGTCAACTGGAACAAAGAAATGAGTTGTGACAACTTTCTGAGGGTTTTTGTTTGGTTTTTTTTGTTGTTATATATATGTCATTAGTATTATTAATTTTGGAATTATGAACAACTCTCCCAAAAGAGAGAGTCAAAGCCAAAGTTACACCCCCCCAGACACTGTCAGGGTTCCTGACCTTCTGAGTCAAGATATTGCCAAAACATTTTTTATCTCCCCATTACAAAGGTTCTAACACAACTTTTTTGTTTTTCAGATCCTCAACTAATCAATGATATTCCCAAAGCATCCAGTGCATTAGGTATTAGGTATGTATTAGGTATGTACAGATCCTTCTTTATATACTGCCAACTGCTATTTTCCTAGACTCTACAGCTTCTTAAGGAAGGACACAAACTCTTCTGCTTTTGCAAGACCTAGGTATTCCACACACCCCTCTTTGAAAAGTGAGAAACCCACAACACCTGCAACCTTCTGCTGCTACCGAGAACAGAATTTAAAACTAATTCTGACTGAACAAATACTAGGAAAACCATCATGTGTAAATCAAACCTGGTCAACACATAAATAAGGGAAGGCATGATGAATTAATTGCATACTGAAGAGTAAATTTGGAACTCTTCTAGGAGGGAAAGCTTAGAAAAATTCGCTACTTGGAAATTCAAGAGTTACAAACTGAAGTATTATATAGTTGAATGTATATTTGATTGTCCAAAGAAGTTATTGAAGCTACCCCTACATCAAGGTTCAAAAAGGGGCTGGGCATTTCCATATATTTAAAGGTACAATAAAGATTTCAAAGGTGAAAATAAACATGATGGCTACAGATTTTGGACATCCTCTAATAACTGTAAACTAGAATAAAAAACAACAGCAGGAAGCAGATTTCACCATGTCTGTCTAACCTGAGCTCTTACATTTCCTGTAGAAACATCTGGAGTAGCTCTTAACAGACACAGAGTACTGGCCTGACCCAACAGTGGTTTGTTACTGTTATGCACACCAAGGAATTTGACAGTCTGCAGGCAAAACATCTCAAAACTTCATAAAAAATATAAAGACTACTCACAGAACCTATTAAAAATGGATATAAGACAACTGAATCTTGGATAAGTAACGCAGCAACACCCAGCAGATTAGGCCTGCAGACACAGCCCACCTTGTTGCCCTACACTGTTACCACAGGAAGATGTTTTCTCCTGCAAAATCACTCATCACACCACTGAGAAGAAACCAGCTTGGTCAGAGGCCCAGAAGATAATTATTTCAGGTTCACAAAACCTATGGATTGCTTGGAAAGTGAGATGAGCACTACAAGTCACTTTTCCTAAAGAGGTGCTGGATATGGAACTACAGCTATTCCACCACAGTGTTACCCTTAGGCATTGCAAACCAGCATCTTGGCTCAACAAACTACTCCCCCTCAATGAAAAAAATCTCAGGAATGTCAGGGCACAGATAAAAAAAAAATTAAAAAAATAAAATCACAGACTCCACACAGTGTATCTTAGAACCACCCATTGATTAGAAACTTGCATGGACTCTTATCATGCCCCTACTTACCTCTCTGAAAACAATGGTTTGGCTTGCAAGGTATTTACTTTTTACTTACACCTTTGCCTTCAGTTGTGTCTGAAGGTCCTTAATGTTTAGAGTGGAAAAAGAAATCTCTTTTGTCATCCCATGACAATATTTCAGCCAAAGAGATTCTTGGCCTTAGGAAATATATAAAAAAACCTGAAATTTCCTCCAGGTGCCATGAATTGACACCTGTTTTCCTGCAAATGCCCTCAGTATGTTCTGCACTGAGCAGGCTGGTGCAGACACAAGCCCACGTGCCTGGGAGAAAAAAAGTGAAAGGAAGAAGCACTTACCACGAGGACAGCACTCAACCGGTCACTTTGGACCTGCTGCACTTGGATGCAGGGTCCTGGCACCTGTAACCTTGAGCCACTAGGAACATTCCCAGCATCTCCATTTGGGATGCTGCTGTTACTCGGCCCAAGACCTACAGATGCCCTGTACAAGTAGGTGTGAGTGAGTTTGCCCACACCAGTGACCTCCAGCATGTCCGGTGGGAGGTGGGAGCTGGGAAGCATGTGCACACTGTAGCAATACTTTTTATAGTCATCATCTGGGCAGCAGCAGCCATTGCAGCAGCAAGTCCGGCACCGGCACAGCCGGACGATGGCGAGGAAGAAGATGAACGCCGCAAAGATGAAGGAGACACAGGCGAGGGAAGCGATCAAGTAGATGTTTGTAGCATTGAGCAGCGGTGGCCGTTCCCCGCTGTCATCGAAGTCCGGCAGGGCCTGGGGCAGGGTGTCAGCCAGCAGGATGCCCACGGTCACCGTGGAGGAGAGCGGTGGCTCCCCGTGGTCCCGCACCACCACCACCACCTTGTGCTTGAGGAAGTCGGTGGAGCGCATGGAGCGCGTGGTGCGCAGCTCGCCCGTGTGCGGTGACAGCTGGAACAGGGTGGAGTCGGAGGAGTGGGCAAGGTGATAGGAAAGCCAGGCATTCTGTGCATTGTCCTCATCATCTGCCACCACTTTGGTCACCAGGTAGTCCTCATCAGCCAGGCGGGGCACAACTTCCACGGCTACTGAGCCGTTCTGGCTGGTGGGGTACAGGATGGCTGGGGCATTGTCATTCTGGTCTGAGATGTAAACATTCACTGTTATGGCAGCACTCAAGGCTGGTGACCCATTGTCCTTGGCTTCCACTTGGAAGTGGAAGCTCCTAAGCTGCTCAAAGTCAAAGGCACGTTTTGCATAGATGCTCCCATTGGCCAAGTTCATAGACAAAAAGCTGGTCAGGGCACTGCCTGCAACTGTGGAATTCCTGAGCACGTAAGAGACCCGTCCATTCTCCCCTATATCAGGGTCAGATGCCGAGACCTGGTAGAGAAAAGCACCAAGTGGATTGTTCTCCTCCACAAACACATCAAATGCATCAGCACTGAAGACAGGGGCGTTATCATTGACGTCAGAAATCTGCACCCAAACAGTCTTCTGAGTGGTGAGAGGAGGAGAACCCAAGTCTGTGGCAGTAATGGTGATGTTGTACTCACTGATCAGCTCTCGGTCCAGAAGCTCACTGGTGACAAGGCTGTAGTAGTTTTGAAGGGAAGGCTTTAACTGGAAGGGCAGGTTTTCAGAGATCTGGCAGGTTACTTTCCCATTCTCCCCAGGGTCCTTATCCAAAATACTCAGCAGAGCTATCACTGTGCCAGGAACAGCATCCTCAGGAATGGGACTGGAAAGGGATGTAATTGTAATCTCTGGGCCATGATTGTTCACATCTGTGATTTCCACCAGCAGCTTAGCTGTGCTGGACATGCCAAATGCCCCATTATCCCTTGCCTCAATAAGCATCTCGAGAAGGGGTCTCTGAACAGCTAAAACGCCATTGACTGTCACCTCCCCAGTGTGTGGGTGAACTGAGAACATTCGCTGTAAGTCAGCAGAAGTTGTATTGCTAAAGGAATACCTGACCTCTCCGTTTGGACCTTCATCCAAGTCCGTGGCGTGCACTTGGACTACCAAAGTGCCACTGGGGGAGTTTTCCAAGATGCTCGCCCTGTAGACCGAGTGCTCAAATTCTGGTGCATTGTCATTGGTATCCAGCACAGTCACAATGACCGGGACATCACCAGACTTTGGAGGGTTCCCACCATCTTTGGCTGTAAGCACAAGTCTGTGAGTGGCTTGCTGCTCCCTGTCTAAGGCTTTCTTCAGCACCAATTCAGGATATTTACTCCCATCCCCGCGCATCTGCATTTCCAAATAGAAATGTTCATCAGGGCTCAGAGTATAATTCTGGACACTGTTAGCACCTTCATCAAGATCTTGGGCACTGGGGAGTGTAAACCGTGCCCCAGGTGACAGGAACTCGGGCATGTTTATATGATATTCACTTAAGGGAAAGCTGGGGGAGTTGTCATTTATGTCCAAGACTTTGAATTCCATCCTATAAAGCTCTAGAGGGTTTTCTAACACGAGTTCATAATTCAGAAGACAGACAGACTTTAATTCACAAAGCTGTTCTCTGTCTATGGGCTCGTTAACAGACAAAGCCCCTGTGCTGGCATTTATATTAAAATATTGCTTACTTGAACCGGTGATCATGCGAAATTTCCGAGCTGAAAGTGTAGCTGCATCTATTCCTAAATCCTTTGCTATGTTCCCAACAGACGCTCCACGCTCTGTTTCCTCGGCGATGGAGTACACTATTTGCCCGTCCGCGGTGCAGCAAATAAGGCAGAAAACCATTAAATAGCCCCGCATGCTTCCTCCCCTGGCTCAGCTCCCCGCAGACCGGCTCAGCAGGAACATAATCCAGAATTTCAGCGAGCACCCCAAGTTCCCGGGCGCGAAGCGAACGGGCACCGGGGCGCACCGGCGGCAAAGCGAAGAGTCCGGTGCAGGCGCGGGAGGCTCCGCGGCGGCTCCGCTCCCCCCGCGGCCGTGCCGCCGGCTGCCGTGCGGGGCGAGGCGGCAGCTCCGCAGCGCTGCGCCCGCCGCCGCTCGCTGTGACCGGAGCCCCGGCCCCGCGCGGCTCTTAGACAGGCAGCGGCGGCGACGCCACCCAGAGGCCGCGGCGACACCTGCGCCGCCCGGGGAGGGGGCTGCGCTCCCCCCGCCGCCGCTGTCCCGCCGGCCGGCGGCTGCTTCTCCTCCCCTTTCTCTTTCTTCCCCTCTTTTTTTTTAACGCCCCGACGGAGATGGAGCGGGGGGCTGCGCGCAGCCCAGTGCGCGTCATGGATGTGTTTCCGTGAAAAAGAGATGCAGAGCAGAGCCCCCTCCTCCCTCCGCTCCTTGCGGGAGAGGCAGCGAGAGGATGCGCTGCCGAGCGCTGTCAGGGAACCGCGGTGGAAGGGAAAGGTGGATGAGAAGTGACAGGCATCGGCTAAACATGGGTCAGCACAGCCCTGGCACGCTCCGGCTGAGCACATTTCCCAGAGGGGTTTTAAGAGCGCAATTAAAGGAGGCAGTCGACTCTACCCCTGTTAAACTTTATGGGAAAAAAAAAGAAAAAAGAAAAAAAAAAAAAAAAAGAAAAAAAAAGCGGGGAGAAAAAGATAATATGAGAAAAGGAGAAAGAAAAGGGCGCTTTCCTGCTTCACCTTCTGAACAAGGGAAATTAACACGAATTATTGGAGAGAAGGGTCTCTGCCCTGACAGTCAGATCACCCCCAGCCACAGACGAGCTCCCATCCAGCCCGCCAAAGCAGGATGGGGGTGGCTCGGTTGGCAGGGGAAAATGGGACACTGCAGCAGTTTAATTACTCGTGTAGAGATAAATATCAGCACCAAAGAGGTTTTGCATTTAGGACATGCTCAGGAATTGTGGGGAGAGACGAGCTGATACCACACAGAGACTGTAAATCATGAATGAAAAAAAAATACCATCAAAGCTCTCTGCTCCTCCAGCTTTCCACACAGAGGGAACGGTTACCAACTACACCCCAAAGCGGATACGAGAGGGAAGAAAAGCATTTCAAAATATCCTTCTGGGAAACCTTCCTGGAATGATCTGCAGCAGCAGTTTATACAGATGGGCCCTGGCAGCACCTCCATCTCTTCTGTTTCCAGTTCCCTCCTGTGAGAGCTTGTTACGATGAGATCCTGATCGATCAAAAGCAAGAGGCTATAAACGTGACAAGGACAGATCTTAACCCTTCTCATATTCATTGTGTTTCTTTCTGCAGCTGAGAATTTCCAGGCAAGTGAAACAGAACATTTCCATTATACATAGTATACATAGGGCCTTTCAAAAAGGAAGAAAATCTGGAGCACAGCCAAAAGTTGTACATTAAATTAAAAAAAAAAAAAAATCAATACCTCTGTTTGCATCTTCACAACTCAGCAAAGCCTCATAGTGAGGTTTTCATCCTACCACACTGGAACAGATTTTGGTCTGCTCCAGCACAGTTGTTTGCAGATTGATTTTTTAACTCCAGGAGGTCCTGGAGTTTCTGAATGTTGCATTTTACTTCTGCTCATTGATGCTACCAAATCTCTTACAGCTCAGGGGGAAGCAGGGGTGGCAGCAAAAGGCTGAGAGAAAGCTACAGAGCTGCTGCTGTGCATCCACCTCAATTCATAGAGGTGGATAAATAAATCTGTTCAATAACCCATTGCACACAGTATACAATGCAAGTACTCATGGTTTGCTGCTTATCTCTTTTTCTTGTCTTGATTGTTAAGTGCAGAAATACACAGTTCCTACCCAATCACTACAGAATTGTCATCCAGACTCCCCCCACTCCCAATCTGCCCTAGATGCCTCTTCTGCAACAATGTCATCTACAGTACCTGAGAAGTTGCTGGGTTTAGTGCTCTGTAGTGATGCACAGTCGTTCTAAACACCCTGAACCAATTCAATAACATCTAATAAAGTCACAGGAAAGACGGATATATTTCCTTAACGTTAACCTGCACCAAGGACAAATCCATCTGTCCGGGAAGAGCTGAAAAGCCACATGTTGCTCCCTCAGGTGCACACACAGGTAAAACACACAGCCTCTACCTGCCCATCTGTGACTCAGCTTACAATTAAGAAACCTAGGAATTTTGGGCACAACATCCTCCTGTTGAACAGACAAACCCTCTCAAAGGCAGATTTTCCTCAAATATAATATTGTAATGACAAGCTGTAGTTATTCATCCTGGTGCCTGAAATTCTAGCAGTGCTAGAAGAAACTGATTAATGAATCGCCAAAACCAAAGTAATTGAACATTTGCCTCTCAGATGTACTCACCTTTTGGGAAGTATCTGGCAGCCTACAATGATACTAGTCTTTATTCCATTCATTTACTACTCATTAACCATGAAATAAGTTCTTAATCTTTCTGCTACATCTCTAATTTTGCAGCATCGCCCAGTGCTTGTTTACAGGACTCTAAGTGAATTCATTGCCACTTGTTTTTACCATTATTTTTAAACCTCACCACCCTGCTTTAGTGCTTTGGCATAGCTTGTCTGTGGTGGTGTCTGGAAATGCACCGCAACACTTGTCCTCTTGTCCTTTTCCACTGTGGACAGTGATGTGTCAGGCAGCTTTGCTCCCCAGAACATGCCTGTTGCCAGCACCATCTGAGCACCCAGATCGTACCACGCTGCCTTCCCAACCCAGCACACGAGTGTCTGATCCACACACCACTCAGGTAAACAGCTGCAGGTCACAGCCAGGATCCAGTGCTTAGTAATATTAAACATCAAGGGCCAGTTACAACACAGACACTGCTGCTATCAAGGGAATAACACAATTGTGCCACGGGGGCAGAATCCAGCCTTGCCTGCTGTGTGAAGCCGCTGCTCTGCTTGGCTGAGTCCCAGGCATGTTCCTCCCTGCCGGTTTGTGCTTTCCCTTCCACATCCAGCTCAAGGCAGTCTCAAGTGTACCTTTATACACAGTGTCCCTACTCAGTCTTTTGGGCCACCCTTCCACCTAATCCTTCTTTTCAGGGTCTCCAGTCTCAAAGGTCTCCTCTCCATTTCAAGTCACTGACCCTAATTACATTATTATGCTGTATTAAAGAATTAAGTTGTATTAAACGCCATTAACACATTAACATTCCCTTGGTATCACAGCAGACAATTTAACCTTTGTTTAAACCCCCTCATCTTATGTTTGCCTTCAGTTTGCCATATCCAAACCATTCCCTATTCCCTTCTCTCTGCTGGACCCATTCTTAGAGCCCGTTTGACCCGACTCATGGAGGAATTCATCTTTGTGATCCTTCTGAGGTACCATTCACTTCTACACGACCCCTCGTCATGTCTCACTCCCTGACGTGTTCAGAGAGCTCTTCCTCCACGTTCCTCTGCCCGCCAGGCGCTTGCCCTTATCCCGCCTCGGAGCGCACTCATGCTCCCTCCCTGTCTTACATTTGCAGCCAATCCTCCCCTTTTCCTGCGATTAGACGTCACTAGTCCAGCCAAGCGCGTTGTGCTCAGAACAACGGTGGCTGCCAGAAGAAAATGTTAAACCACCAAGGGCAAAAGAGCAAAACCAGTTTGCGTTCGTGGCTGTGGAGCAGCGCACAAGGGACACTCGTGTTTGAACATCATCATCATCACGTCAGCGATGATTCAAAAGCGCCGTTTCGCGGGGAATGCATCAGAGTTGGTGCCTTTGATGGAGGTTTGCAGGACACGTCCTACTTGGTACTGGGGCTTGGGAAAATCCCAGAGGAGCTCACCAGAACGGAGTGGCACCCATTGGTGCTAAATTAGGGCACTGAACTTCAGCAGAAGACAGCAGGGGAATCCGTGAAGGAGAACAGACGGAGCAACAGCTCTGCTGTTTCTCCTCCCAAGGAAACCGATGAGCTCTGCTCGGCGGCTGCTGTCCCCGGAGGGCAGCTCCAGCCCTCACCGCCGCCCGAAATGAGCACATGAAAAGCTCCCACAATGATGGAAGCCGGCAGTAAATAAGGTCTGCCTGCGAACCGAGGGCGACTGGACGTCGGACGGAGCCCAAATCGCCAGCGCGAAGCTGCCGACGGAGGTGCAAGGACCCCGCTATCACCTTTCACACGAGAGGAAGGATAGTGGAGCCCCGGCGACCCGAAACACCGGGCTCCTCCTGCTCGGGAGGAGAGGCAGGCAGCCCGCGCTGAACCCTGCGGGACGCCCCAGCCCAGGCTCACTCTCAGTCCCGCGCTTCTCCCGGCGGATGGGGCGGACAGAAATTTTGGCAGCATCGCCCGGCTGATCTGCTCTGAGCCCCCCTCCTTTGCCAAGGCAGGCTGTGCCTGCTGGCAGAGCGAGCAGTGGAGTCAGGATGCCCTTCAAAAAGCTGGCAGCTGCTCCTCGGGGACGCGAGAACAGAGACGGCTTTTAGCTACCAGCAGCCCGGAATAACAATCTCATATGCAGAGGATTTCTAGATTCCCGCGAAAATCCTCATTACCCGCATCAAGGAGCACCAAGGCACAGAAACAGGCACCCACGACATGCTATTCAGTATACCGCAGGCAAGAACTCGTCTCTTCAACACGAGGACACAGATCCCTCTGTTGACCCCCAGTCAGAGACCACCGGACTTGACGGAAGCTGCCGGGTAGGACACCAGCGACACCGGGTACGAGGGCTCAGTCCCGCTCGTGCGGCAGGAGCGGCTCCGAGCCGAGCGCTCGGAGTCTCTGACAGCTCCGGCGCAGCCGGGCATTTCCCTGCCTGTAAAATCTCGTTTGGAAGCTGCAAAACATCCTCCGGCCACTACGGCGGAGCAGGCGCTGCAGCCGCTTCTCCCGCTCCCGGAGCCGCCCGCAGAATCGCTCGGCAGCGCTCCCGGCTGCCAGCCCCGCCTCGGCTGCCAGGGCTGCGCTGTGCCTGGTAACATCGCGTTAATCCGCATCACTCTCCAGAACAACCTGAGGAGGTAAGAACAGCCTGGGCTTGCAGCGACTGACTGCTCTGCGCGAAATCGGCGTCGTTTATTCAAGGCACTGACGGATATTCTAGAGTCTTCTGGTAACGAGCCCAGACTATTACACGAAGTAAAAGCATCCACGAGCTGTTTCTAAAGTTAAGATTGCTTTATGCTTCTAACAGAAATATTGAAATACTGTCTTGACAGTGTACGTTTAAAACAAACCCCAATAAGGGCTTCAACTCATTACTACAGTCAGAGAAACCAAGGGGAACCGAACAGAAGCGAAATCCTCCCCTGCCCCAAACGATCGGCACTAAGACCCCACATCGCCCTCAATCATAACCTAAAGAAACGAGTCGCTTCCCACACCTGTGCGCAAATGCTGTTTCTCCAGATTCTGCAGAGGTAGTTAAATCTGTTTATAAGCTTAAAATAGATGGTTTTCCTTTAGAAAACCGTGTTTTCATCACATCCATGTGAATAAAGGAAAGAAGTGACAGTTTTACAGAGCTGGGGTAAACCTTGCTACTCACAAGTGAAGGTAGTTCACGCGTAGTGAAGTGGTGATGTTAAGTGGTGATGACCCACACCCCTTCAGCACGCGACTCCCGCTCACGACCAAAGGAGAATAAACAAACAATCCCCAGCAAATACACAAAGAACTCAAAGCCGGTACTAAGTGATCTAAGAAACGAAAAGAGGACACCGTGGGACACATTCAAATGCTTTTCTACGGATCGAGGAGAGATAATCCACTCCTACGATAGTTTTCAAAAGGGACATGAAGTTTTCAAAATTCGTTGCTATTTTCTGCACATCTATAAGGACCATTCTCGTAATTGCGGAAACAACGACCTATCATTTAAGTTCCTCAGCCCGTGTCCTTTCTCTAAAGAGCTCTATTAGCTCAAAACCCAACCAAGTGTACTTTGACAAAATAAAAATACCGCGTTTTCAGTTATCACTGTCTTAAAAATATGGGTGTTTAACCAAACGAATTGAATGCCTAACACGAAATTATACATGTAGTGCTTGTTTGTATTACCCCGGCAGCTTTACACATTTCGCTTTTCAGCTATAGAGAAAATTAAATGAGATAGGTCTTCTCTTTTCCCTTTAAAAATTGCTTTAATTTTGTGACACTGGACAAGAAACGCCAAACATGACCCTAAAGTTTTATCTCAAAGAGTTCTTTGAAGCTGGCCGAGGTGAGAACCGAGTCAACTCAGCGCCATCAGTGCACGGAATGGACTAGCTGAAAAATAATGGTGTTGATAACAACCCGGTAATTAAACAATCGGTCCCTGCGTCGGGAAATCGCTGAGGAAGCTAGTATCAAAACTGTTCTCTTGGTTTTTTGTGTTTTACTGCTGAGAAAGCCAAAAGTTTTCAACCTACCATCCCCGGACTACTGAACACCACACATAGAAAATGTCCTTTATAATTTTCCCTTAACCACGTTTCCCGCCTCTTTCGGCTCCCACCAAATTTGGACTCTTCTTTGCACAGCGTATTTCTGTACAGATGGGATAAAAGAGACGCCCCATCACTACGAAGAGTGAGATCAGGTCGTGGGGAATGGCCAATGAGCTCCCCCTCGCTCAAACATATCTCCTTTTTCCCACAAAGCATCCAGGATTTGCTTCACTCCACCCTCACACACGGACATATTTTCGACGGACTTCCAGGGACAGAACAATATTCATAACCTCCACCAACATTTCATCCGTTCATTTCGCCCCAAAATTATCACCGCGTGTATTTCAGCCTCTCAACAGTGGTGAATCCCAACAATCAGAAAGCTTCTAAATCAAAGAACTCACGAGCGCACCTTGGCGCACATAAACACAATAGTAATCAAATAAGCCTGAAGGCACCAGGTTCGAAGACAGAATTACATTCACCATGAAAGAAATATCGAACTACTGAAAAACGCAGAGTTGGAAAGGCTATTAAAACAGGAAAAAAAAATATCCCCTAAGACCGAGTACTGCAACTGATGCCAAGTAGGGAATGAAAAACAATTATAAAACCTATGATTAAAATAACGTCCTATGCAAGATAATTTTTTACAAAAAATCAACAAAGCAAAAAAGACAAGAAAATTTTGAGGAGCAGACACGAAATGAGAAAATGAATATTTAAAATGCGAAAACGCAAGTCTAAAGCAGATCACCACGTCTGAATACAAACCACTGCAAAGCTAGGACATCGTCCTAAAACTCTTATCACAGAAAAAGTGTTTTAATACATCGAAGATCCATTTATTAAGTAAATCGTATTACCAAGGAGAGGGAAAAATAATACAAGTCTTCGAAGGCTCTTACCACGCTTGAAGCAAGAGGCGACGGAGACGGCCCCTTCGCAGGAGAACCGTTTTCTGCAGCAGAACTAGGCGGCGGCGGAGGGAAGTTGGGGCTGAAAACCATGAGGTCGCTCTTGGCCGCGCCGTCCGCCACGCACAGGCTGCGGCTGTGGCGCTGCGAGTACGACCAGCTGCCCACTTCGCTGGCGCACACCAGCGTCGTGGGCCCGGGCCCCGAGAGCACGGCCGCCCGCGGCGCCCAGCGCGACGCCCCGTACAGCACCACGGCCAGCAGGAACAGGCTGGACACGGCGCAGATGGCCACCACCAGCCACACGTTGGTGGCCGCGCTGGCCGCGCCGGGCCCCATCTCCGCGCCCAGCGCCGCCCGCGACGACGACGACGAC